>JASTUD010000015.1:0-466316 GCA_031124835.1 Saccharomycopsis synnaedendra
AGGGAAGAACTACTTGGACGTGTGGGCTCCAGTGGTATCACTTGACACGCTAAGAGCCGTCTTAGCTATTAGCGCTAGAAACAAATGGCTTGTGAACCAGATGGACGCTACTACTGCGTTTTTGAACGGAGACATAGATTATGAGGTATATGTGAGACCCCCAGACGGCCTACCTCTCACGAAAGTGTGGAAATTGAACAAAAGCTTGTATGGATTGAAACAGGCTCCACATATTTGGTTTGAGACGGTTTCAAAAGTGCTTCTACAGTCTGGACTCAAGAACTCCGTTAGTTGAGCCGTGTTTGTTCTATGCTGAGAACATCTTGGTGATCCTCTATGTGGATGACATCCTTGTGTGTGGTAAAGAGAAGAACACTATCAACCACATAAAAGGAAAGTTAATGGAGAATTTCAAGATGAAGGATCTTGGGAAACCTATGATATTCCTTGGAATGAATATTGACTACAATCAGGGTCTGGATCAAACTCAGTATGAAAAGCGCCATTGAGAAACTACAAGCAGAACTAAAGATTGTTGTGCCTACAAAGACACACACTATTCCCATGACAAGTGGTTTCGATGCCTATGATAAGAATAGTGTACTGCTCCTGACCTCAGAGAAGAGCAAATACCGCTCAGTCATTGGTATGTTACTCTATATTGCTAATGGTGCTCGGCCAGACATTTGCTATGCAGTGAATATCTTGAGCCAGTTTCTTGACAAGGCTAAGGTGACACATCTCAGAGCCGCTCGGAGGGTTTGCCAGTATTTGATCCAGACTAAGGAATTGGGTATTGTCTATGGAGCAGAAACTGATCCTATTTGCATCAAGGATTTTAGGCTTGTGGATAGAACCAGAAAAGTGACCACTTCTGACTACCCCGAGCAAGGTGCTCATACAATTACTACCTTCAGTGATTCTGATCATGCTGCTGCTAAAGATGATCGCAAATCTCAGAGCGGTTGTTGTATTCTTGTTGACAATATGTTGGTGGCGTGGAGTAGCAGAAAACAGAAGTGCACGGCCATTAGCTCTACAGAGGCTGAGTATGTGGCTCTCTCTGATTCCTGCCGCTCAACCATATACTATCTCAACTTGTTCCGTGAGGTTGGCTTGAACACTACATTTGCTGATCTTGTTGGTGACAACATCAGTGCGCTTACCTTGAGTTCTCACAAAACCTTACATCAGAGAACCAAGCATATTGATGTCAGATATCATTTTATTCGTGGTCATGTTCAAGACAAGAACATCAAGTTGAGTTATGTTCCTACAGCTTCTAATGTGGCAGACATACTTACGAAACCTTGTGATAAAACCACTTTCTCGAGACTCTCTAAACTTCTACTTGATTAAGACTTGAGGGGGCGTGTTGAAGATGATCAAGTCTTTTATAGAGCTCTCTAAAGTTTCATAGAACTCTCTAGTATTCCATAGAACTCTACTCCAGTATTCTATAGAACTCTCTAGTATTCTATAGAACTCCATAGTATTCTATGGAACTCTCTAGTCCCCTGATAGAGTGATGATGGTGAACGGTTCAAAGCCAGGCTTGTCTGCAAAGGGTTTTCTCAGGAGAAAGGTGAGAACTACTTAGACATTTGGGCTCCAGTAGTATCTTTTGACACGTTGAGAGCAGTCTTTGCTATCAGTGCTAACAATGGTCGGTTTATTAACCAGATGGATGCTAAAACTTGCTTTCTTGAATAGCGACATTGACTATGAAGTTTATGTGAAGCCACCTCCAGGTGGGCTGGTGTTGCTAACGGTAAGGTGTGGAAGCTTGAAAAACGTTTGTATGGTTTGAAACAAGCTCCTCACATCTGGTTTGAGACTGTTTCTAAGGCTCTTTCTTATAGTTGCTGGGCTAAAACACTCCTTGGTTGAGCCTTACTTGTTTTTTGTTACCGAGGTCTTGGTCGTTCTCTATGTTGACGACATTCTTGTTTGCGGTAAGAATCAGTCGACCGTCGAACCATATCAAGGAGACATTGGTTGAGAAATTCGAGATGAATAGTCTTAATCTTATTGATTATATCTTGCTACTGGTGTAATATATAAGATTGTAAGTATTTATGGGGTTTGTAAAGTTGTAAGTCAGTTTAAGCAAAGTTAGGGGATTCGGCCCTCTTACATAGTATTATGGAATCTTCCAGAATCCCAATGTCACGTGATAAACAAGCTTAAGGAATAACAAGTCCAAGTTAGATATGCCTCTGATCAACAAAAACTAACTTTATCTTAATTTATGATTCTTTACATTTAACCTGCTTTATTATTCTTTCTCTTTGTCTTACTCCACATACATAAATGCTGATCATATAATGTACAGATTCTAGCAGATAGCGAAATATTATATGTGGTGATCTAGTCCTCAACAGAATTTGAATGATACCTATAATATTGTATTACTCCAGTCGCAAGATACATTCAATATAAGCCTAACGTAACGTTTTATCATACATATTCCACAATTTACTTTTTACTTGTTTTTAACTTATGATTTTATACAAACATAGATATTTGCAGCCCATATACTGCACCTAAGTTAGCCAAGATTCAATCAAAAAATTACAACATGATCTCACGCGATGCAGAGGATGAATTCTCACATGCCATACAACACAATACAATACAACACAATATTTCATTACTTGAAAGTCAGCTTTCCATATATAACGCGAATCCGATAAGCCCCAAGAAGTACACGTATCTATTTTGAGAATTTATAAAAAGTCTACCAGAAGCGTTGAAGAGTCTACTGGCGAAAACCGAAGTGAAACTATCTGAGGAGAAACGTGATTCAGAAGTACCACAGAAAAAAGGCCCCATAGAAAAGTAAATACAACAGTATCGTTCTATTGATTCTCCATCATAAGATAAAAAAGGAAGGGTTTCTTGTCACTTTGCTGTTGGATAAAGTCGACAAGGAATATCTCTTAGAATCTATGAGACATTCTATCTCAGAACTAGAGAGTTCAAGAGAGTTTAGTTCTATGAAAGACTTTATCAACTTCAATCTTTGTGTATTGAAATATTAACAGGTCTCAAATAGATAGATTACTTGATGAGCTCTCGCAACTTGGAAATTTATTGACTATAGCTTTCTACTGGTGTAATATAAGATTGTAAGTGTTGTAAGTCAGTTTTTTAAAAAGTCGGGGGATTAGGTATTGTGAAATATTCTAAAATTCAAATATCACGTGATAAGTAAGAATATAAGGAATAATAAGCCCAAGTTAGATATGCCTCTGATCAACGAAATTTACCTTTTAATAGTTGAATATGATTGGCGGATTTATAGAACATGATAAGAAAAAAAGACTTTTGGAATGAATGGTGTCCTCTAAGTTTTGGACAATTCAGCGAACGCCATAAGGAAGGCGGGATCTTTGAATCCGTTGTATTAAATCAACAAAAGGTTTTTAGTTCACGTCCAAATTCTTGACCTTTCTCCATATTCACCTCAAGTAAGTCACAATGAAGTCCGTTCAGTGCTCAAATGAAGCATTAATTTAATAAGATATGCTTCGATTCTTCCACACAGCTCGTACCAACTGCTGTTGAACTTTATATCAGTAATTATTATCTATTACTTACTATTGAAAAACAACACTTTACACACGTAAGTTTGTTGATCAGAGGGCTTACCTAGCTTAAACTTATTATTTTCCATTCTTTATATCAAATATTCCAATCAACACGAAAATCATAATTACCCTCATTATAAAATTATACTTGCTCGATTCAGTTTTCTTTTGTGAGCAATTGAGTAATGCGATTCTATCACCGATAGTCGATACGCACTTATCTTCATATTCAATTTTTATTGGATAGTTTAACATCAACAATAAGACACACCTCTGCATTGGGTTGGTCTCTCTCAGGGTCAAAAATATCACTCGTTATTACAACATATGGTGTTAGCATTTTATATTAACGTCTCGGAAATTTCATATCGGAACTATCAGGCTCCATTTCAGGTTTCCGTAATCATTTATGCTAATTATGTTCAATGTATGATCTTCTAAGTTGAAGAAAAGATCCATTGTTTTCGGTGTCAGTTATTTCCTCAACTGATATAACTGGAGGTTTAATTCTTGGAAAGCAAGAAATCTATTTACAATCCATTTATTATCGAAAACTATCAAGCTTTATCCAGTAGTGTGTACAACTCCGTTGTACTGGCGGCGTTAGCTACAGTAACATGGATTAGATACAAAGGACCTGGTTCCCCACACTCCTTTCCTTGCTGACTTTATAGAATTCTAAATATTTCTTATTATCCTCCTTAAGTCTGGAATTATATTCAAAACTCATATCTCATCGGTATCTAACTTTATCTCATTTGTCCCTTACATTTGCTTATTTCATTACTCAGTTACCCTTCCTTAGTATGCTTGTTACCTGTCCTTAAATTTCAATATGTTAAATAAAGATGATCAAATCCTCATCCCTAGGAACTTGTAACTTCCCTATTCTTAGGATTAAGGAAGTATATACAATTCCGTATCTCCCTCCATGTGTTTTAGTCATACCATATGATACTATATCAAGGGGGACCTGTTCCCGATACTCCTTAACGGCTTTAGCCTTTACATAATTTCCACTACTTCTAATTATTCTCTGTGAATCTGCAATAATGATTAACAATACGCAGTTAAACATTCAGTCTTGGATGAAAATGGACGTTTAATTTAAAGTGATCTTGACTCAAAAATTACTCGGACTTCTGTAAGAGCTACTCACTAGCCACGAACCCCACTTTCAGATATTACCATTCTACTAAACAAATTGACTTTACCAACTTATCTTATTTAACTTAATCCTTATTGCATTGTAAACTAATTTGCTTCAAATTGAAATCTCTTTTTCTTAAGATTTAAAAGTGCATTTCGTATGAATTCTCAGTTTTTTCAATTTTTCAAATTTCCATGTGCATTTTTTCTCACAAATTGGGATTTTTGATTTTCAATGTTGCTGTATTGATTATAGCTTGCTACTGGTGTAATATAAGATTGTAAGTATTTATGGGGTGTGTAAAGTTGTAAGTCAGTTGAGAAAAGTCGGGGGATTGGGTCCCCTTATATAGTATTGTGGAATATTCTAGAATCCAGATATCACGTGATAAATAAGTGTATAAAGAATAATGAGTTCAAGTTAGATATGCCTCTGATCAACATGCTGTTACATTATAAATATTTGTAGCTACATTCAAGTATTTGAGTAAAGCAAAATTTTAAAGTGAAAAATAATTTGAAGTCAACATAGACTCGCAATCGCTAAGATAGCTATTAAATACTGCCTCATTTGTATTTCGCATTTTTCGTTTTTCGAGCTTTCAAGTATTGAAATTTTGTAACACCCTTACTCTGTTCAAGTAGGTAGAATTTTAGTTCAAGCCCATCACGAAAAACAAAACTTCTTGAAACACTCCCCACAAGTACTAGGCAATTTGACAGCTCTCAACCGCCGGTTCGCTCCCAATTCTATCCTATCAAATTCCCGCTTCAAAGTCGCACAAGCTAAACACTGCTTCCACTTCTTGTCCTCCCCCCTGACAATATCAGCACCATTTTCTAGCATTCCCCCTACCTCCTCCTTGTCATAAGTAAGTTTGAAAGTACTCATATTTGAAGGGAAGGTACGTTCCGCATTTGGAAAGTAAACAATCAAAGGAGGAAGGTAGCCTTCCTCAGACTTTCCTCTTCTCCTCCCTCTCACAGGATATGCCTCCAAATCACATCCCAAAAATACAGGCTCCTTTATGCTACCCTTTGGAACCTTGGGAAAGATAGAACGCTCCTTTCCACGTACCGCAAACGTCTCGTTGCTTTTCAGGTATCGCGCATAAGTAGCCCTGAGTGATGTTCCGTTCGGGAAACTATGCTTGTCAGATGTGGAATCTATAGCTAACACCACGTCAACGTTTCGCGCTTTTTGCATAAAGGGATGAAAAGGAATGTTCTGTTTATCCTCACCCCCGTCCACCATAAAAAGGTGGGGTGCCTGGACCATATCCTTTCCTGCATTTGATCCTAGAAATCCGTAGAAGGGATTAGGAGCGAGAATAGCATAATCTGGATGGTTTTTGGAGAAACGCTCAGGATTCATTCCCAAGCCAAAAGTATATAGAAGAATTTTCATCACTGCAGAAGCCTTCTTTTTTGCCGAAGACACTGCCTGCCAAATATAGATCAAAACATTGTTAAAGAGAGAAGAAGACATACCTGTGACAAAGGAAAGATCATCGTAACCGGAAACACAAAGACTTTGGTTTAGGTTATCCTTGAAGACAGGCTTCCCGTTCATCAAGGGAGACCCTAAATATTTCGTGTCTGTAAAAGCGTTTAGATATGCATCCCACGAACCAAATTCAAAGGGGTTAAACTCGAATATTTGAGACGTTTCACTCGTGGTCAGCACGTCAGGCCAACAAGAGTCTGTGAGAATGATTGGGAACGGCATCGTGTGGTTTTTAAAGGAAGGACTATCTCTAGCTGAGCTCAAAGTAAAGCGGTTTCCCGTGGCAGGGTAAAGTTTTCTATATAATGCTCTGGCCCAATAGTCCGTAAACGTTGTCTTGAAGCCAGCCTGTTTTTTTGTTCGGACTTCAGCATGGAGCGACTGGTAGAATCCGGAGATCCGGTCCCATGACGCGTCGTCAAAATCTAGACTTTTCGAGTCGAAGGTTTCGGGGTCACGTGATTCAGACTCAGATATTGTTTGAGAAGGGATGGTGGATGTAGTAGTGCTTGTGTAATTTAAAGAGATGTTCGTCACGTGACTTGTCACGTGACTCGAATCCGTTGCAGTCAAGTCATCTGCAGAATCATGAGACTTGGTTTGAAAGTTGGTTAAAAAATTGGTCCCGGTGTCAATGTTGGTCTCGCCTGTCACGCAGTCCTCATCTGAAGTTGCCTCGGTCACACAATCCTCCTCTGAAGCGGTTTCGGTCACACAATCTTCTTCTGAGGTGGTCTCAGTCACACAATCTTCCTCTGTCTCTGTCTCGGTCGCAAAATCAGACTCAGGCTCCTCATATTCAGGCTCCGTACATGTGTCCTCATACAGATCAGTATGTGTATACTCCGGCACCGTGAAATCGAAACTATAGTAATCGTCTAAATCAATTGGCGGGGCCGCGGTCGTGGTTACCCTGATCACCGAGGTTATTTTTGGGAAATTTATTCTTGTGCTCGGTAGCAACCTGTAGCTAGCCAAGATTTCCCTTACTCGGTCCGAGGCAAATGATGAATAATCGCCGCTGAGAGCGTTGAGCTCTTTTATGAAGTCTTTTAGTTTTTTCCTAATAGATTTCCGGAGATCTTTCTTAGTGAGACTTTCAGATGCCCTTCCACTCAAGAACCTTTTAGAAATATCACTGGATGAATCATCAGGAATTTCAACTCCTCTTGGCAATACCTCTTCACTAACCATTGCATATAATTGTTTTGAAAAATCTGCCAAATATTTATCTGAAAAGTCTCGAGAAAATCCAGCTATATCTTCCTCTGAAAACTCTTCGATCAGCTTTTCCGGTAAATCTCTTTTAGCTCTTCCGTTAAAGCTCTCTTGCTTGGCAGCAAAATCTATATGGGGAACCCCCTCCAAAAGAGGCTCTTCAAAATTCCACACAGAAGAGTCTCTATAGAGCTCATGGACAGCTCTAAAGTCATGAGCGACCAACGACGAGACCAACCACGCACCACCAGAGACGCCTGAAATATACGTGGCTGCTTGTAAAAGACCACCAAGATCGGAGTTGGGTGTGCGCTGGTCAAGGGCCATCAATGCACCACCACCATTAAACATGGATCGGTACCCGCCGCCGCTGATTGCGACCGCAATGGTCGCAGGTTTAACCATGCCATTGAAAAAGAGCGCGGTATCAAAGTCGGGGCCAAGCGCGCGCTTGACAAATTTTCTGTGTGCAGAGGCCGTCGTCTGATGCCGCTTGAAGACGTAGTCCGACTCACCAGGACTGAGAGTTTGCTGGTCAGTATATATATTTGCTGTGAAGCAGCTTCAAACATCTAATAATAAGACATATGTATATATATATGATTATACTCAAATAGTATAGTATATCATCAAGAGCACCAAACAAATATACTCACATTTGCAGCCCGAACGAGCGCCTGAGGGGGACACAACACGGAGTAGGGGGTATAAGAAGAAGAGCTCTCGGCTGCTAACGCTGTGAGCCAGAGTAAGGGTAGTAGAGGTAGGAGGATATGCATGCGTGGTAGGTGATGGGTATAATATATTATTATTATTCAGGATTTTGCGATTACAAAAATTTGGAGAAGATACACTATCAAATATTTCATCTAGAGCATTCCAATATATAGAAACATTGTTGATTGTTGTACTTATGGTTGTTCTAGGGGTGATTTGAGTTGTGAGTGATGCGATGAGGTATTCCCTAGAGATCTGAGAAGAAGTGTGCGTGTGTTCACTCGCACGAATCTAATTTCGGAAAGCTATATAATGGATATTTCTAGTTTTAGTTTGAGTGAGGGCGGTATGTGATGTTATGGTGGGGGGGGGAGGTAGGGGGCGAAAATGGGGAGGCGATTCAAACAGTTTTTAGGAAATTTTCTCAGTGGCTGAGTAATACCATATTCAAAAATATAGCCTGGAGAAGTTAAGGATAGTAAAGGGAGCTATAAATGGAGATACTTTGTCAGTTTACTACAGGTGATCTGTTGGTCGCTTACAAAATACGGAATTAGCCACAAAGAGATAGTAGATAAGGATATACGCGAGAAAGCACTAAAGCTATACTATAGGTATTCGACTGTCTATTATCTGCGCGGAGCTCTTTAAGTGAGGTGAGTTTAAGTTTTGCATATTCCTGAAACTATACAAAAATTCAAGCGATATGTGATTATTCCTTCACTGTACACAGCTCTTAGCATTGTATAAATCAACAAAAATAGACTCATGACTCTTCTCTCATTATGAGCTCAGCCAGAAGAATATGCTAAACGCACGCAGAGCCAGTCATTGTACATCTGTCCCTGTACACATATTCGCCCTTCAATCATAGGATTCATTGAAATAGTAATACTGGTTTTTCAATAGCATAAACCTGTTTCGTGAGAGAACGAAAATGCTTGTCTATACCTGAGTTGGACGCGCGCGAGTCATTACGCACAGTGACCAAGTAATACGACTTGAGAAGACTGAGCAAAATCTCTACAAAGGAATATCCCTGATTTGATGAATTAATGAAAACTTCTAGCAAAGACTAATTTAGAATGCATATGCTCACCGATGTAGTTGCCAATCTGCACATTACACAAACAGCGAGAGTTGCTTATAAAAATAACAAACTAAACCAAAATAGTTCCTTTATCATTTTCAAAGGCATACGAGTGGTCATTTCAGATCATTAGTGTCTACACTTTTACTGCTTAGCTCAATCTTGTGACAAAGACCATCCCGCCAATCGGCTCGCCATCGACTCATCACCGACTTAACAACACAAGAATAGTGAAACATCTATCGTCTTGATATTTGGAAGAACGTCTCTGGATCAGACGCTTGTGTAAAATATTTACTGCACACAGACACACAATGCTTATCCGGCATACGTCAAATACTATACATTACTATACGAATACTTTGATAGATATAAATAAAACAAATTGCAACAAATTGAGGCGTGCTATTCAATAAGTGCCATGGTTTTACCCGATAAAGCTATCATATGGCACAGCTCTGATGTCAATACATTCACTAGTAGCCCTGACCAGTACGTAGATTATGCAATTGATAACCCCCTACATAAAGGCAGTACTCATAACCATCTCATCTCATGAACCCCCTGCCCCCACTATAAATTTACAGAGACACAAACAGATTTTTCTCCTTACTGCTTTTGCAACATGAGATTTTGGTTTCTTGACTCGCAAAATACGATCCTAATGACAGGAATGTGGCTCTTTGTTCTTTGGGCATGCGAAGTCCTGTTGAGTGTGTGTGTTCTGTTCTTCTGCGAGGTGCTACCCACCTCTGCACATGCAGTGCTGAGTGCGGCAAAAACTTTGAGGGCTGAGTTTCTCTGCTCCCCCACTCTTATGTCTTTGTTGTCTTTTCTTATGATCTTCCTGGGGCTGCTTTTGTGGGCGTATAACAGATGCAGCAGCAAGCTCGAACAGGCCACCTCGGAGATTCACCTGCTCTCACTTGCTCTCAATCAGGCTGAAGATGAGAACAACAGGATTTTGAATGCGTTAAATCTCGCCAAAGAGGAAAAGGCAGCGCTCCGCAGGCTCTGCATGCGCGAAAGAGAGGCGCACAACAAAGAGCGCACCACCTTCGATGAGTGTCACCAAGAAGCCAGCGACCAATGCATGGCGCTTGCGGTTGCACTTGACAAGAGTTTAGAGCAGATGGCACAAATCAAACGCTCAAGCTTTGTGCTTTGCATTGTTGCAAGCAACACGATGCAGGCACACGCAAACGAGGTTGTCTCTCTCTCTGCAACAGCCAAGGCCCTAAATGTCACAAACACAGACTTGGCTAAAGAAAATAAAGCACTCAATGAAGAAAATGAGCAATATGCCTCGCTCTATGAGCGCTACAAGGCTCACGATGAGGAGAGAGAGAATGAGCACTTCGAGGAGAAGCAGAAGCACAAAAAAAGGCTAAACTCCATGAAGAAGGCCGTAGAGGCAGCTAATCTAAACTTCAAGTTGGTGCTGCGGTGGGCGAAGGATGAGGCGGAGGAGTTCAAGGAGCGGTGTGGGGCGTACGAGAAGAGAGTGAAGGAGTTGATGGGGGCTGTTGAGAGGGAGAGATCAAATCTTCTGGAATCTAGGGAGGAGCTTGAGGGGGAGAAGTTGAAAGTTGCTGAGTTGAGGGGGGAGTTGGAGAAATTAAACGTTGAAGGGAAGCTGGAGATGATTAACATGAGAGCGGAGTTGGAAGGGGTACAACTGAAGGTGGCCAAGGTGAAGATAGAGCTAGAGACGGAATTGGAGGTAGAGAAGCTGACGGTGGCTAAGTTAACGGGGGAGTTGGAAAGCAAGAGGGCGGAGTGCTTGCATGCTTCGGAGGAGACCGAGAGTCTACGTGCTCTTATTCCGGAGTTGAGAGAAAGGTTAGAGAGTAAGACAGAGAGCTACTTGCGAGCGACGAGTGAGAATGAGGATCTGCGGGCTCTTGTTCTGGATTTGAAATCCTATAATGCCAAACTTTTGAGCGAGAAAAGCGAGCTCGAGAGTGAGCTCATGGTGCACCAAAGCCACATTGCGGCATACGAGAACCGCACTGCCGAGCTCGAGAGAATAAATGCCCAGCTCGGAGCGGATCTCACTTTGCATCAATCCGAGTTAGCGCTGCGTTCCCAAGAGCTCACCCAGCTAAGTGTGGCTAACCAATTGCTTGACGAGAAGTACAAGGAGATGTGTGCAATGTATGATGAGCTCGATGCTTCCTACGAAGAGTTTGAAAATGATGCAGCGCGCAGACAAAAGCTGTTTGAGAGCTTCTATGAACTGGCATTGAAGGAGGCCACACAGAAAAACGAAGAGATTGACAAGGCCAACCGTGAACTCGAACGGCAGCGCCAGGCGAATTCAGCATTACAGAAGGAGCTCGCAAAGGTCATCGCAGAGGCCGAGAGCACAAATAAAGAGCTCGAGTGTGATGTCGATGCCCTCCGTGAGGAGGTCTTTGAGCTACTCGATCAGTGTGATGGGCTAGAGGGTAATGTCAAGGAGAGGGATGAAGAGGTTTCAAGACTCAGAATAGAGCTTGGGAGAGAACGGTTTCGGCACAAAGGCACTTTAGGACTCACACGCGAGCCTTCTGAGCCGGAACCGAGGGTCAGACTTCGAAGCAGTGCTTTGGAGTCTGGCGGAAGCATTGGTGCTACGGATCACGAGAACAGAGCGATCGTGGTCAGCCAGGCGCCCGGGAGCTTTGCTCATAGACGGGTACCTAACGCTACCGAGGCTTGTTCTACTTCAGAACTACTTAAGTGCGACGCTACCAACTTGCCACAAATAGGGCCCTACCTGTCGGCCGGGTCCGTTTGTGGTGAGGGTGTGTTTGATGCGACCGGGGAAATCCCCCTCTCCAGTGGAGACTATCCAGTTTATCGGGAGATGCTAGCAGCCGACAACGAACCCAACCAGAAGCTTACCCAGGGGGACGACGCAGAGCGCCGTCCAAGTGGGAGGCAGTTGGTTGAGACGTATGTCAAGGTGGGCCAGCGGATTTTAGATGAATGGGTGGCCGCCAATGGTTTGGGAGAAGATCCTGTTTCGCTGATGACACACACGGCGCGCGAGAGTGGCTTTGTTGCTGAGGATGAGCTCGGTGGTTATGGGTGTAGCAGCCAGGCTTCACGGCCTGACGGCCATTCTGCATCCCTACCCACTCTCTCCAGCGAGTTGAGTACCACAGCTCAGCTCAAAAAAGGCTCGGAACTGTCTCCACAAACCACCGAGACTGGGCCCTTTGACTCCCTGCACGACAGCGATCCACCAGACAAGCATTGGCTCGGTAGCCACATGCCAGTACTTAAAAAGCTTGAGCCTGCCCCTTGCACGCCCTTGGCATTGTCTAGCCCTGCCCCTGGTCCTGGTGCGCTAAAGATTCCAGCGGTGCGGCTCTCTGACACCTACTATAAGAGTCTACTAGAGAGAAACTTCGAGGAGCTGCTGGTTCTGTCAGAAGAAGACCCCAATCAGGAGCTGCCTTTAGTGTGCGTGAGCTTGGAGAACTTGCCTTGCGAGGCGAAGGATAAGGGGTTGAAGAATAGCCTCATGGACTTTAGAATTTCTGGTCTGGGTCTAGAGGCTGAGCCAGGGATACAGGTTTTGGGGATGCGAGGGGGGTGAGAGGGGAATGGTGGAGTAATTGCGAAGCAGAGTTGGAGAAGGAGCAGTTGGTGAGAGAGAGTGATACCGGGAGCAAGTGGCTTTACAGGTTTAATGATAATGAACAAAAAGGAGAGCGGTGGTTGAATAAAGTGAGGCAAATGTGGTGTAGGCGGTTGAAAAACTACTACTGCTAGGGGGGCGGGGGGGGACAATTGAGCTAAGCGACATGGTTTCCTCAAAACAGATTTTACTTCTTTGTGGTGCTTACATGGACATTCTGCTAATGGGCACTGGTGTTGTGGAGGAATGTTTCCTTGGTTTTCTATGTTATTTCCTTTATGGGTGTAGATTTTATACACTATACTATAAAGCACACAATGCAATTAGATGCAGTTATATGGCAGAATAAAGGATTCCATAGGATATCTAGGATATGGTTTCATTGCTTTCATTAGCATATGTTTGAGCGCTGTTTTTCCAGTGAAATCCCTCCAGTCCATTAAATCGCCGGTATGCAATATCATTTTAGTTTATATAGTTAAAGTGTTCAAATATAGACATGAAGCTTCTAATAAACTCCGTCTTCCAGATATTTTATATTGCTATAGGAATTCTATAGAGTTTAGGTTCAATATAATCTTTTTATATACAAATGAAAGAACTAAAAAACATAGCCAAGGACACAAACTAGCACCCCACATGACACTACCCAGTATTCCAAAATTCTATTGCTAACTGTGATAGAACTATTATCAAAACTTTTCAAAATTCTAAAATCTCAAATTTCACAGAGCCTTTATCAAAATCAAAACCATCAGCTTACCAATGTAAACTCACACCTGCTTACAATTTCTCATTTCTCACCATAGGGTATCCCAAACAAACAACCTATATTCCTCTATAATATAAAAATATAACTAATACATAAGAACACCTATAAAACAAACCTAATCTCCCCTTTTCCATGGAAACGACATCCGCTTCCCCCTCTTTTCCCCGCCACTCTTAAGACGCACAAACAGAGAAGGGAAGCTACCATCAGTGGACCCTCTCTTCACCACTCTTGGAGACAAACTAGGAACGCCCTTTACCTCATAAACAGAGCTTCTAACGGTCCCGCCATTTTCCCCCAAATTTCCCTTTTTCGGGCCCACCCCCACTCCCAGAACAAACCGTTCTCGGTGCTCAGGAAAAGTATCTCCAGAGGCCCTGCTTGTGAGCTGGTCTTCAGCCTGCTTTCTGCGCATCAACTTTTCATCCTCTGGCACACGCAGCTCTGCAATGCGCCTAAGCTGCTCCACTTGCTGACGAAGTTGCATGATCTGCTCGTCCTTAACCGCTATTTTCTTTTCATAAGCGCTCTCGTACTCTTTGGCTAGTATGTCAACCACATACTTGCCATTCTCCAGAAGCATCTCTTTGAAAACCTCGTTGCGCTTTTTCAAAGTGAGCTCAAGCTCCTTGGTATAGAGCTTGCGTTGCACAGAGTTCAGGTACCGCATGGCGCGCGCAAAGTTAGGATTACTGATGACGCTCTGCGAGGGTAGCTGGGCTTGCATTCCCAGAACAGCGCTCTCTATACGCGAGAGTCGGTCATACACTTCCTGAGGATTTATGGGTGTTTGGCTTGCGAAGAACGGCTCTGGAAGGTCACTTACCCGGCTCGGTTGCGTCGCGACCGGCACTTCACTGAGACGAGCCTGCTGAGGAGTCTGCTGGCCACCAGTTGGTTGGCCATACTTCTGGAATTCACTTTCTTCAAAAAGAGTTGGTTTCTCATATTCTTGAGTCCCAATGCCTTCTATTGGCTTTTCCTCCCCTTTCTTACTTAACCACTCACCTGGCTCAGGATTATCGAGCTTTTTCTTTGAAAGAGGGGTTCCTTGGAGACGCCTCGACTCAAAGCTCAGCCCAAAGTCGTCCTTCATGTCGAATTCTAAGCTGCTCATTCGATTCATGTTGGCACTCGATTGTGATAAATTAGGAGGCTCTTCAAGGGTTTGGGTTTCAATTTTGATGTTTTCTTTGCCTTTTTTATTTTCCTTACTCTCAACGTTTCTTTCTGCGCGGTAATCTTCATTGCTTTTTTCTGTAGAAATGAGAATATTCTCAGCGATTTCCTTAGTTTCAAAAAACTCACGAGCTTGTTTAACTTTATCAGCATCACTTTTGTCAATTGAGGGCCTCAAGGCCTTCTTTAAACTAGCCAAATCCTCCCTAACACCCTCCATTATCTCTTCAAACTTCTCATACCCAATTTCAGCATCTCGAAACTCATATTGCTGCCGATACCTATGCTCAAAATCCTCCATTCTGGCCTCAAAGCCACCCAATTTTTCTTCTAAGCCCTCCTTCAATCGCTCTTCTACTTTACTTGCAAGCAAAGACACATGCAGCTCCTTATAGGGCTTCAAATCTGCCGAAAGAGCCTCTAAACTTTGTTGGATGTTCCTTATATCAGAACGAAGCTCAGACTCAGAGTCCAGGCTCTGAACCTGGTCAAACTGTATATTCTCAGTTGTGGACACCACTCTCACTGATGTATTCCCAAGGTTTGTGTCCAAAATATCATCCAGCAGATTGAGCCCGTTTATCAAGGAAGGCGTGTTTATGGCAGTGGGAGAGGAGTCGTTAGACGCGGGCTCCCTTTTGGGACTGTAGCTTTCAACAATAGAGCGGATCTCCAGGACCTCTCTTCTTGTGGATTCAGCCATACTGAGGGCCTCCAGTGCCTTCAGAATTGACACACCAACACTATTTTTTAAAGTGGTCTCCACCACTTCTAACTTAGTCTCTACCCCCTCTGCCTTAGAGTATGCATCTTTAGACCAGTGTTCCGCATTTTCTGCTTTCAATAGCGCCTCTTGGGCTGCCAGAACTGCTTTCTTTGCTTCCTTTTTAGCCTGTTTGGCTCTGATACCGGCTCCTCCTGCTATGGTGCCCACGCTATTGAAGGTTTCATTAAACAGCTTGGATAGTCTGTTCACCTTACGTTCTGTTTCGCTTATATGACTAGTCTGCTGCTCTATGAGCGCCATCCGGAAGTCATCTAGATTGTTATTTTCGTTCTTGGGGGGGTCTTCAGTGGCTTGTATGGATTTAGATGCATCTTTAGATGCATCCTTGGGCGCAGGTCGCCCGAGACCCAAAAATGACATGCTTGTGATGAAATGAGTATCGGTATATATAGCCCTTGTGGGCTGGATTAGGTGTGTCGCATCTCAATTTCATGGCTAGACGGGCACGTGTGATCTGCGCTGATCTATCTATCTAATTTGTCTACATACGTCTTGAATGGCGGTTTTGAACAGCTTAGAAAAGTGATCATACTTTATCAGAGTAACATTTATATTATTTGATCTCTTCCAATCTTTCTCCTTGTTCATTTATCTCTATTCCCAATTTATACTAGTGTGTTCTATCTTGCATCATGTGAAGCTACCCTGAAATCATCTAAGACATCTAACGAAATAAGCGAACCCACTTAAGTGTCATATTTATGAATGACGAATCATATGATAAGTAAACAAATATGTATTCAAAATTTTTGAAATTATTCGAAATACTTCAAAAGAATAACAGTTGTGCACATTTGACATTTCCCGATTTGGCAACAGTTGACCCAAATCCATGGGTCGGTAACGCAGATAGGGGTACACTATACATTTACTAAGGGTGATGATAATATGTTTTAAAAGTCGCCAGCACCTGTTTTCGTATTCAGTACAAGTATCATTCTTAAATTGAAGTGTGTTGGTGCGTTTAAGTGATACTGTTTACATTTGGTTTAAAGGTAATTTTCCATAGCTGCTATCGAGTTATATGGTTGCACGTATCTTGTTCTACATTCTATGTCCGATACGCTAGATGATCACATGGTATTCCATATGTCAAGCAATAGCTAAAGCTTAGGCAAACCATCAACCAGCTGATCTCAGCAGATTTCGGGAATCAGAATCAGTGGTTGTTCCACAGCTGCGTTTATAGCTTGTGTTATGTATTTAAGTGTATTTGGTTCATTTAGCGAGCTGGTTCATCTATCGGTGTATTTGATTTCTTTTATAGAAAGAATCAAAGAGCGAGCCGAAACTAATATACGAGGTAGAGAAGATTGCTTCCATGTTTCTAGACTGGTAAGCTGTCCTCGCTTATAAGAAGCACCAGGAACACAAAAGTCACCTGTTCCTTTCACAGAGCACAAGGTAAACTAGCTAACACCGATGCGTTGGCTTTACAGATGAAATACTGGTGGTCACTTTTCCTAAAGTTGATTTAGCTGTATAATTAATTTACATTTCCAACCAAATTTCCGTTTTCGGAATTTATACAAAACGGACACCAAAAATTAACCAGAAAAGGAAATTCATCATCCAAAACCCAGACACCGAATCCCAAAGACCAATGAAACCCAAGCACCACTAAGGCACATCCAAACACCAAGCACGTCACAAAATGAAAATCGCCGAAGATTATCCGAGCTCGGCACATATCCGAGCATTTCGGTTAAACCTACCTTTGACACGTAAATAAACAAAAAAGCCGCAATTCAAAGTGACAATGATATCATAAGTTTGAGGATGGCAGCCAATGGGCGTGCTATAATTGGACTTAGTAAGCGGTTTGACAGATCTGTCAGATTATCTATACTTTGAACTAGGATAAGCTGCTGAAAAGTGGATATATACACCTATACAAACTCGCTAAATTTATGCTTACATTCTTTAGACACAGACCACTCCTGAGAGTTCTATGCTAGTGTCTCTGATTTGACTTTTATCTGACTTCACCAATTCTCCCCTCTCGGCTAGGCTATAGATAAATATAGGTAACCTGGATAATATATATAACACAAAATTCCGCAGTCCATTCACCGAGCCATCCACCAAGTTATCTAAATACTCTTCCTGACTATCAGAGTATACTCTAATACACCAATTTTTGCCAAACCAAAATGCCTACAATAGAAGAGGTTTCTACTCACACCAAGAGAAACGATTGTTGGATAATTCTTCACTCACATGTCTACGATGTGAGCTCTTTCTTATCAAAGCATCCTGGTGGGCAAAAGATCATATTTAAGCTAGCCGGGCAGGATGCTACTGCACAGTTTGAAAAATTCCACGCTAAGGAGATTCTAGCCCCCTACATCTTCGACGAGTCCATTAAAGAGATAGGGACTATTGAAGGTGAGGCAGCAGAAGAAGCCAAAAGACTTTCGGAAGAAAAGGCTCTACTTGAGGCCGAGAAACAGGCATCTGTTATAGACAAGTATGAACCGGAAAGAGTCAAAAACTTAAAAAACATGCCTCCTCTTGACCAGATCATGAACTTATACGATTTTGAATACGTCGCAAATAAGACCTTGGAGCCTGTTGCTCGAAATTATTATAGCTCTGGTGTTGACGACGAGGTCACGTGCAGAGAGAACCATTTTGCGTTCCGGCGAGTGTTTTTCAACCCAAGGGTTTTGGTGGATGTCACTGAGTGTGACTTCTCTACAACTATTCTCGGGCTGAAGACGCTGGCCCCCTTCTACGTCACGGCAACCGCGATGCAGAAATATGCACATGAGGACGGAGAAAAAGTGTTTGCACGCGCATGCGGAAGGGAGGACGTTATCCAGATGGTTCCATGTCTTCTGAGTTACCCTTTCGAGGAGATCCACCCCGAAATCAAGCCTGGGATGCCGTTCTGGTTCCAGTTGTATCCTGCAGCTTCAGATGCCTTCAATGAGAGTGCCATCAGAAATGTCGAGGCACACGGGTGCAAAGGTGTTTTCATCACAGTGGATAATGTTTATGGTGGAAACCGGGAGAAAGACCGGAGAGTGAAGCAAGTTTTAGGAAGTTTGATAGAAAGAGAGGGGGGGTCACAAGAGGAGCGCGACCGCCTCAAGTTGGTATCCCCTTCAAAGGTAGAGGAAGAAGTTGTCTCAGAGGACAGGGATGTTGGTCGCCGAGCGGTTACGTGGCTCACGTGGGAGAAGATGAAGAGTTTGAAAAAGTGCACAAAAATGCCATTTGTGATCAAAGGTATCCAGTGTGTTGCTGATGCTGAACTAGCTATCAAGCACGGCATGGACGGCATAGTTTTGTCCAATCACGGCGGGCGGCAGGCCGAGTATTCGAAGCTGACGCTTGAGGTTTTGTACGACTTATACTGTAGGGGGATTACTAAGGAAATCGACGTGTTGGTGGATGGGGGGGTCAGAAGAGGAACAGACGTTCTTAAAGCGTTATGTTTGGGGGCTAAGGGGGTGGGGATTGGAAGGGGGTTGCTTTACCCTGTGGCTACGTATGGAGAGGAGGGGTTGGTCACAGCTATACGGATTCTCAAAGAGGAGATGACGGCAGCCATGCGAAATATGGGGATAAGAAACTTAGGGGAGTTGAATGAAGACTTGTTGGATTTGGTTAATTTGCGTAACCGTATGGGGAATAGCGGGGATCCATTTGATTTGTATAACAGGCTGTCAAGGGGGTTGTTGTTTCCTAACTTTAGTGACGTCAAGCTATGAGTATATTCACTCCGCTCATGCTACTGTTTTATAGCTTGTGTTCTAATTGCTTAAGTTTGGGGCTAAGCTGCTTTAAAGCAGTTTAGTAATTAACATTCGCATAGAATTAGACTGGATAGTTTACGAATCTAGTAGGAATGTTAGTTAGTGGAATGTGTTGGAGGAAACCTCAGAAGTTTAGAGTGGTAAAACCGTGCGATGTGGCATATAAATCTATCACAGAGCATCCGAGTAGTGTGTAATATGACTTTTGACATCACCTGTAGCTGTATTAGCTTTGGCCTGGATTATGGGGTGCTTGATTTAATGCGTATGATGTATTGTGTTGATTTGTATATTTGTCTACCTCCTCATGCTGTGGAAATGAGTATTGAGTTGTTTGATCGTTTAGAGCCGATGTATGTCCAATCAAAGCGACGACTTAGTTCGGTACTCTAAGAATACGTGCTGAAAATCAATGAGGTCTCATAAAATTTAGATAAGTCTCAAAAACTTTGGAAATGCTACTTTTTATGCTTTTCGTGTGTCTAGTAAATAAAAAGTCCTACTGCACCAGAATTACTACTTAAATCAAAGGCTTCAAATTGAAAGATAGTTGAATGAAATTCTGTTATACAATTCCCGAGGATTTTGCAGGTTTGGAGGTTGTTGTTTTTGCAAGTAAGAATCACTCAATTTGCGGTAAAAGTTTTGACAAGCTAATGTACATGCATCTAAAATTTGGGAACTTTTTGACACAAGATGTACTCACAGCTATCTGCGTCGAGCAGTTTTTGGTTACTGTTTCATGCTTTTGAAGTATATCGAGCTATATTGTTTATAATCTCAAGAACACACCAACGATAAAGTGATGGAGTGGAGCTTTAGATCTTGCATCTCTTCAAGACTTTTGCAAAGTCATTGTGATATTGATGCACTTGGTTCATCGAAGGTGTAGATTTTGGCTAAAGATAGAAGTGTACTCAATGTAAAGGTCCGTATCTCAATACGTAGTTTTACCCTACCTTTTGATCTCTCATATATCATTAAAGAGCCTAGAAACTTCAACAGTTATTCTATCTGAAGGCGCTCAGATAGTATGGTAATCTTGAAGTGAAAGAAGAAATGATAGCAAATATTCAGTATCTGTCTATATAAACTCGTTCTCAAAGACTTATCAATAAGCACCCCACCCCATCACCTTCAGTCCATGCAAACCTACCAAATCCCCTATTATACACGAGAAAAAGTAGCCCCTATTAACCAAAAACAGCCAAGCAGTGGATACTTTCGAACTTCAAATGGAAGTCCACCCCGTTTCAATTTAGAATGTGTGCTGATCCGGCACACGACCTATCCCTGTTTTCCCCTTTCGAGGCTCAGTTGATCTGGATCATAAATGTCCCAAGATAAATTCACGAAGATGGTTGTCTTACCTATATACGTGTCTATATAATAACTAAATACAGCATGAAGAATGAAAGAGTACTATCAACACTGAGTCAGTAGTACTGAGTCGGTACTGATTGGTGCACCGTCTATGACTGCACTCGTCTAATGAGCTATCTAATAGATTACAGGCAATTAAGAATATTGTGTGCAACCAAATCAAGGTGGATGGAACAATACTTATTGTATATAGTAACTATGCTAAGATATTTGACTTGTGTATACATTATCCAGCAGTTGGACTGGTCCCCAAATTTCCATTGTCATCCTAGAAGGGCCTACACGAGTCGAACAATGCAAATCCTAGTCAAAAAATTTGTGCTTCACCTCGACTGAAAACTCGACTAACCAAACCTAACGTTTATGCAATATTTTCCTTTCTACGCTGTATCCCCAGATCTGCTGCAAGATCTAAAATTGACCAGGAGCAGAAATGAGCACTTGTAGAAAGTGAAACAACCAGCCAAAAAACATACTAACAACACCGATGAATAGATACAAAATAGAATAATAATATGTATGAAGAAAGACTGGACTTTTTCGCCTAAGTTTTGGCTAAGTTGACAAATTCCAAAACCCAGACGGCCGGGTAACCGCGCATAATATCAAACACGACACTTCACCAATTATCAAACAGTAGTAAACTGCATAGGGGAGAACACCATTAATATAGGAGGATCGGTGGATTACACTGCTTTAAGAAAGACACGAATAGAACAGACTTGCTTAGAAGAAGTGAAGAGAACGCGAAAAAGCTACAAAGAGAGGCTCAAAGAAGTAAGCTCAAAAAGGATACCTGAGCATACTTGAGCAAAAAAGTCAGAAGCCTTAGCTATAAACTACAAGCTATCAAAGCCAGAATATCGTTATACAGAGGTCTTGAAAACGGTTACAAATTATCGCTATACAGATCATAGCTATACAGATCAACATCACACAGAGTTTGGCTATCTATTGACTTGATCAGTGGTCTATCAACTATTAGACTGGCTAGTTCTAGTGAATAACTAGTCACCCAGAGGTCCTCCTAACTTTCTTCGTTCGTCATAATGGTTTCTTCATTCCTTCGTCGTTCAAACTCCACCTCCACCTCCACCACCACTTCAACCTCCATAACTCCCTCTCCATCCACACCCCCTTCCGCCTCCACCGCTACTTCCCCCTCCAACCCCTCTGCTCAAGACTCTCCACCCTCCCCCGATCCGTTTGACGATGCCCTACTCGACCCCCCTCTTTCCCCCCCCCGCGAGCTCCATCCCGGCAGACTCTACGCGCTTTATGAGTTCTCCGGCCCGGACCCATCCCAGTGCGACCTCGAGTACGACGACGCCGTGGTCTTGCTCAACGACGATGATAGCTACTGGTGGCTCATAAAAAAAGTGAAAGACGGCAAGATCGGCTTTGCCCCGGCAGAGTGTCTCGAGACCCCGGGAGAACGGTTGGCGCGGCTCAACTGCTGGAAGAATGAGGAGCTCGAGCGCGTGACCAAGGAAGAGAGTAGAAAGGCCCTGAAACTGTTGCTTAGTTTAACAAGGAAAGCCAGCCGATTGGCGAGGAGAAACACCCTGAAAAGTGTAGTGTTCAACGAGACCATAGACTACTCGGAAACCGTGTTTGTTCTGGACTCGGAGGATGAATACGAGGATGAGCTTAGTGATAGCGATACCATAGAGGGTGTTGTGGTGGAGGACGTGGGGGGGGTGGTTGGAGACATGGATGGGATAGAGGGGATGGAAGACACCTCTGAATTTGAATTGAGATTAAGAAGTCCTCTGAAATCTTTGAAGAAGGAGAGCTTTAATACCAATTCATCTACTTCCTTCAATAGAGACACTCCAGATTACAATGACTTGCATTTGGACTCCAAAATCAAAACCTTGGAAAGTTCAGAGAGCTCCGAAACCCTCGACTCATTCCAGGGTTCGCCAACGCCGCCTAGCAAAAACAATAAAACTCTTGATAGAAGCCACGATGCGGGAGGTTCTGTAACTACTTTGACAGGGTCGCCTGGGAAGAAGAGTAGGAGTGCTGAGGAAGCTATTACTGATAAAGCTAGTAATACAAGCAGCACGAACAGTGCTGGTAGTGAAAGCCCACCCCTACTGCCTCCCGTCTCCATCAAAAGAGCTCCCACACCACCCTCCCGCCACCACCCCAAAATTGACACAAACTTCCGCAAATCGCAGGACATGGAGGCGGTGTTGCTGCTTGCAAAAGCAGAAAACCTGGGCCTCCCCGCCAAGCTGCAGACCATGCTGAGCTTTCTGATCGGCGATTACCTGCCGCTGCTGGAGCTCGGCAGCGAGGCCGCGACACCAACCAAGTATCTGGTGTTGAACCTGCTCCAGCTAGACGAGGAGGGCGAGAAGGAGCGCAGAGGCTTGGGGCTGCCGGTCAACTTGTTCCAGGGGAATGACGTGGAAGGGGAGATCGAGAGGCAAATAAGAGAGTGGGGAAGCGGGGGAGATACTCCGGGGCTGGGCTATTTGACGGCGGATGAGAATGTTTCTGAAAGCTCATTAGTCCCAAAATCACTAGCCACAGCCACAGGGCCGTCTATTACCTCGTTATCCCACGACTCCACCAATTCTAGCAATTCTGGCTTGGCCAATCCTGCTTTGGCCCATATTGCTGGCTCTGATATTGGCAGTATTGGGAGCGTTGGTAGTGATAAAATGATTAGGGCACAGACAGTTGATGGTTCTACCAACTCTTTGGGCTCTGGCTCATCTAATGCCAGCAAGGGAGTTATTTTGGGTGGAGCTGCTGCTGTGGATAAATTATCTAGTCCAGAAACTAGTGATGATATTCATAAAGATTCTGAGGAAACTAGAGATATAGCTTCTAATAGTATATCTAACACCGACGCCAGCAACACCAACATCAACCATACCATCACTAATAACAGCAACAAAACCCTGCCTGGAACTTCGGGAACCTCAGGAGCATCCAAAACAGAGCCGTCTGTTTATACTCCAGATTCGAGCTTCACCGGCCTGCTGCTGCTGCTTCGTGAAAAGCCGAAGCTAGCCGCGGGGACGGTGTTCAGCTTGAAGAAGAATTACAGTTCTCCGGCTACTATCGGCGAGACAAAGGAGTATGTGGACGCAAACAGGCTGTTTAGTAGTTTGTTGGAGGGTTATCATCCGGAGATCGGGGAGATGTTCCTGCCGTTGTTTGGTAGGGTGGATTTGTTGGGGGAGAGGATTGAGGAATTGAAATTAAGGATCAAATAACTATGAGCGCAGCGATACCTACAAGCGAAGCGAGCAGGTATTCTCTAGCCTCACACAATCTCCTCAATTACTACTCAATAATGCCCCTCACCTTGTTGTGTATGCATATCTACAAATACAAAACATAGATCAATAACCTACCCAAATCTGATGTTTTCATACCGAGTTATTGTTTACTACATTGATCTCTTGATATCGCTTTTTAGAAACTATTGGACTACTTAGCTATTTTCACCCTTTGCCCAGCAATTATATCGAGCTAAGAATTAGATAACACTCGCTTCGCTCGTGTTACACTTGCATTTAGATACCAGACCTCACGAGCTACGACTTCTCTTTTCTTGTTTGCATCGTTCTTGATTTAGGCCATAGACAGATTTATTAGAATGTGCACGTTATGTTTGTTTTGTAGAAGTCAGTAACTTAAAATGAGCGAGCGAGGCAGGGTAAAAGAAAATCTTCGTGAAGGTGCTCATATCTGGTTAATGTAACCACCAAACTTGTTAGCCAGCAGACCACTTGATCGACCACTTTTGACATTAGCCATCAATTGTCTGTGCGTAGGAGCACGGGTGTAACATTCAAAGAATCTCCAGCTTATCTTCCCCACTTTCCAATAGTTTATCAAAAATTAGCTGGGGATGCGGTCTCTTTAAAATCATTGGAATTTCCGATAAGTAGAAAAACGCGAAATTTAGTGTGATAACTGCACTTTAACTTACGCGTAAGTCAAATAAAAAACACTGAAATCTCTCTACAAAGTTCATGTTTTGATACCACGTTTTCAAGGTGTATATAGAATATAGAACTGTATATCTGAAGAAAATAAGAACTCCCAAAAATGTCCCAGTAACAACTTGCCTACAAAAACAAGAACCACGCATACCTCTATATCCATCCCGCAAAATCACTCAAAAACCTTACCTAAAACCCAAGCTACCTTAAACAAACAACCACCGAGAATTTGAGTAGTTTCACCTACATTACATCTCCATTTATCACGCCTGATCGTCCCAGATCCCGCGGAATTCCTCGGCGTGCTAATGATGAGGTGTACTAAGGACAGAAAGGGCGTGAGAATCGGTGTTAAAAAGTTTTAGACGAGGCAAGTCAATAAAGAAAACCACAAAAGTAAACAAATGCAATACAACATAAAATTACTCTCTCTACCATCCTCTCTTGCTTCCCCCACACCACCCCCTTTGAACTACTAACCGCACTCAAGCTTATCTAAATGATAAACAGATCTGTATCAACACACACCCCTCCCAAAACCCTTGAAATACCCCTCAAAAACTCACGGAATATGACGTCTCTCAACAAAAAGTATACAAAATATCTTTCTACGCACCCCCTTCTTACCAAATCTGCCACGGGAGCCTTTTTGGCTACTCTCAATGAGACCATAGCTGCTATTATTGCACGTGATCTCAGCTCAAGCAGGATTTCACTTTTCGGGAGATCATTAGAAGTTGCTTCACCAATCAATTACAAGGTTCCACTTTTAGCGTTGTTTGCATTTTTCGTTCAGGCCCCCTTTGCACACTATTCGTATGCATGGCTCAACTCTGTTGGAATTTTCAAACGGAAGCCACTTTCATTAGCCAAGAAAATGCTTCAAATGTGTATTCTGTTGCTCACGATCACTCCTGTAGTGTGTGCTCTCAATGCAGCTTTTCTTTCATGGGCCAATAATAGAGAATTAGTGGAAGAAGTTTTATCTGGTAGAGCTCTCAAGTCGAAAGACAAAGTTCTTGTTCTTTTGAAAGCAATCAAAGAAGACGGGACCAAGATTTTCCCGCTGTTCTTGAAGAGTTCCTGGATTAGTTCTCCGGTGATTTTGTTTATAGCACAGAACTATTTGGATACGAATAGCTGGGTTGTGTTTTTTAACTTCGCGTATTTTGTATTGGGGACTTTTCAGAATAGTTTGTTGAAGATGAGAAAGAAGCAGGAGAAGGAGAAGAGTGAGAAGAAGGATGAGTAGCGATTGAGCTGCTCTTTTTCTCTTAAGCTATATTTACCTGTACTATAGTGAATATCCACCCTTATTCTTCTGTTCTCGTTTTCTATTCCCCAGCTCAAGCGATTTCTTAGATATGCACTTATATAGCTATACAACTAGTGTTTTGATGTATTGTATTTCGCAGGGTAGTCATTGTAAGGTCAGGCCATGAGAATCCCTTGTAGTTAGCTTTTTCCGTACTTGTTTGTGATCTTGAGCGGTGGTTTTGTTGCAGATTGTTGAAGCTGTTCTATCTAGAGATGCATACTCCTCCTCATCCAAAGATTTGGTTTTAGGCTTCATTTTTTGCTACTTTTGAGCTATCAAGCTTCTTTGCGAGCCTTTTAAAAATGGATGCCTACCGCAGTACTACGGTATCATTCCAACTTCTGTCGGATAGTGCGTGCTCTACTGTTGGCTAGTTTTTACCGAAGGTAAGAGTCGATGTGATAAACTCAAGCAAAGCCTGTGCTTGTTCGATAGTGTCCTCTCTTTGCACGAATGGTCTGTTTATTGATAGTCCCGGCTCGAAAAAGCGAGCCATTTGGATATAGAATCGGAGAGGCTACTCATTAAATAACAAAAAATATTAAAAAAATTCCCTTCTAGAAATAAAAACGCCAGTTTTTTTACACAAGCTTACCGCATTTGGAACACTTAATTGGTTGACTCGTCGTACCTTATTAAGTATTGGAACGATCCAGAAAACAAAGGAAGTGAGAAACACTATCAGTGTGTATGCCTTCAATTTGACTAGCAAGCCCATTAGCTCTAACTCATCAAAGCGTATTGATGTGTCAATAGCCGACCTTCACAGAGACTCTCCCAACACTCTCCAAATCCAGTTTCAGTAGATTACTAAGAACACCCTGAATACAATTATTCGTTGGAAGGCGTACTTACCATAGTCAGAAGGGTTGAACAGAGAGAGAGAACGAACAAATAAACAAATAAACGTACACAACCTCAATATACGAAACGATAAACAATACCGTGTAAACCCAATTGAGGTGCCATACCTTTTCTCCTTAATTACCCTCCTGAATCTAATCCTCCCCAATCTTCTGTTAAATTTCTGTTTATCTCTTGTGTGTCTCCAGCCCATCTCAAAATATCCCCAATATTCCTCCCACCATATCCGAACTAAGCGAATGACCGTCAAGCCCCTCCTCCAGGAGCTCTCAAAAAGCGAAGCCACCACCCTTTTTGAGCTCTTCGAACACACAAACTACCAAACCTTCGAATCCTTTAAAAATGCACTCTCTGAACTTGAACTGATTCTGGCCCAAATCATTACTTTCAGCTCCAAAATCGCCGAAATATCGCTCGTCGACTCTCTTACTGTTCCCATAGTCATAGATAAAGCTGCGGCCGCGGCGGCCACCCGAATGCAGCGCCGCTATCTCAAGCCGCCTGTACCTGCCCGCAGACAAAGAGTAAGTCTCCACACCCACGATAAAATGCTCGATTTTCTTGGATCCCCAGGCTCCTATGGGGAGGAAAAGTTGGACAAATTCACAGAGAAGTATTTATATACACAGACAGCCCTCCAGCATCTTCTTAAACAGAGTGTTGCAGCGACCACTAGAAAAAAACCCTTCTACCACACGTGCGCAGACAAAAGCCACTGCAATCAGATTGCTCAAGTCTGCACTTTTGATGTGGATAGAGAAGCATACAACCGGTGGCGCCAGAGAAGCAACCAGCGTCGAAAGAACGATACCGAAGAGTACGTAGAAGTGCTAGTGCACACCGACAGAAAACTGCTTCTGAAACTCTCTGCTATTGTAAAAAAGTGTATGGCCAGCAAAATCCACTTTATCCCCGTTATCAAGGCCACCAGAAGGGGGGGAAATAGGGGGGCCCCCTTCACAAATGCCGTAGCTCATGTGAACACAGACATCTCCCTTGGTGACTGCTCGTATTTGGACACGTGCTACAAGTGGGACCACTGTAGATATCTTCACTACTACACCATGCTTCCTGCTGAGGAGATGACTAAGCAGGAGGAGGAGTGTAGGGGGTACAATGAGGGAGTTGAACAGAACGCAAGAGTTAAGGATTTTTCCTGGGGAGAGAGTTTGTCTTGGAACTGTAGGAAAGAGTTACCGGCTCAGTGGGTGAGATGTAATATCTTTGATATAGATATGAGTATTTTCGGGAAGTTTGGGGTTATAATAGCTGACCGTGAGTAGAATTTTTGTGTACTAGTACCATAAATTTGCTATAATGCTGAGAGGGGAACCTTCTTTCTGTTCTTTTTAAGTGTTATGGTTGATATTTTGTGTTATAGTTGATATTTTGTGTTATAGTGTTGATCTGTTGAGACATCTTACTAACTAGCTGCCTGGAGCATCCACATGGAGGTGAGTATGAGCGTTAATTTGGCAAATGACATAGATTCATTTGCTGAGAGCTGTTTGTTTTATTGTTGAGTTTTGCGTTTGTGGTTGTGTTTACGGTGGTACGTGGTAACTTGAATTTGATTCATTTACACTAAAAGGCAAACATACTACTATCATTGATCTCAAAGACAGTCTGTACTAATAGCCCTCTGCTTCTGTGTCATGCAGTATATACTGATAACTATAGCACTATATACTACCTATGACAGCATACAACCACAACCTACAAACATCCTTACATAGCCCACCCAATACTAACCAGCTCGATTTTGAACAGTTTGAGGATGAGTAAGTATGAGACTAGAAGGACTTGCACAGAGATATAGGGGGCCACATGACTATGTCTTTACATGTCTATAGTAGCATAGCCCGTTGAATCTCTGTACTAAATGTTCGGCAGAGTGTATACCACCATCTATGACCTGTATATATGCTATAAGCTTATGAGCTTAAAAGACACACTATTATAAAACAGTGTCAAAATAATACATGCGTACCGAATACAATACTAACAAGAACTGTTCAAAGAATGCCTGTGATGCTGCTCCAAGATGAAGGTATCTTCTTCCTCTGGGTCACGGGAAGAGTGTATGAGGTCGGGAAGCGGTGTCTCGAAAGCTGGGGATACAAAATTCTCAATGAAGTGGTTTGGGTGAAAATCAACCAAATGCTGAGAACGATTTGCACGGGGAGAACGGGACATTGGTTGAACCATTCCAAGGAGCATGTTTTGGTTGGGTGAGTACACTTATAATTAGAAAAAAAACATCTTCATTTGCCAAGAGTAGCAAGAAAGCAGATGAGTTGTCTTCTGACATTATCTGTCCTACCTATAACATGTCGTATCTGCTCTTTTCTCTACTATCCTCTTTACTATCTTCAATATCTTAACTTTCTTCCTACTTAACATATTCTCGAAGACTGCACTATAACTTACATACACTTGATTCTGTCTATCATCTAAAATCCAATTCTTTCAAATCGTTAAACTTTCACATGGTCTGTTCGTTTCGATCTTCAATGCCCTTCTATATTTACCTTTAATGGCCTATGGAGAGATAAGATAATAGATAAGATAGTAAATATGTTAAACTCAAGTTATCATAAAAATTTAAAACGAATACTAACCAGTGTCAAAGGAAACCCGAAATGGCTTAGACGCGGCTTGGACGTGGACTTGGTCGTGGCCAGCGCAAGAGAGGCCAGCAGAAAGCCAGATGAGGTGAGTATATTGAGTGTTTGTTCTCACATATATGTTTATTTATACGATCTCAAAAATTGCCACCTTTGATTCATGAACACATTTATTCATATTTTTATATAGTTCTGTTTGCCTGATGATAGATTCGCTTTGAAGTTGACATGCGTTCAAAATCACCCTTGCTTTTTGTTACTTTGATTATATATATAGCTTACTGAAAGTATATGGCGAATTCCTGAAAAATACTAACAAGCTATATGGGTTAGCTGAGAGACTTGTGGGAACCCACACCCGCAAATTGGAGCTCTTTGGACGCGCACACAACACTCGACCTGGGTGGTTCAGTAAGTATATAGATGCATACATATGTGCATTGGCTCTTATATCAACTGTATTGATTTCGACCACAATCAATGCTCGCGGCGCTTGTAATGATTGTGTAATACTAACAAGCTCTTGGAGACCAGCTTCAAGGAGTAAACATAGTTGAGAGCGATGTGGAGGAGAAGTATAACCAGTGGCTTCTGAAACGATAGTGGCCTCTGAGGTGGGTGTATATTTGCTAATATGATTGCTGATTTTTTGTAGATTTTGCTGTTTGTGCTCACAGTATATAGATTTGGCCGCTTGATCTCACTGTAAACTGACAGTACCTCCTAAACATACAGAAAACATAGATAGGCTAAAACCGGGGGTATTTGGTTTTCAGATATAGAGGCAAACTGTGTTTGTGTCATTTGTTTCCATTTTCTTGGATTGTGATAAGTAAACTGATATTGTGTATAGTCTAAAGGAAAGGGCTATACAATTATTAAGGACGGCTAAACCAATCTACAAACATATGAGACTCAAATTAGTAATGACTATGCCATGTTTACTCAACAAATATTTAGCAAAGCGAAAGAGCATCTTGAGCATCTTGCTTTGTCCATGAAAAAGACTATCAGATGTGTGAAATGTCTATGAGGGAATAAGAAGAATTTCAAAAAGTCGATGAAATCTTTTGACAAGGAACTATCTTCAATATAACTTAGAGCTAGATCGAAAAATATAGATATTCAAAGAGTTTCAAAATTTAGTATAGAGGGAAGGAGGGTTGTTTCAAGCAGGCTAAGTGCCTCGAAATAGCTTATTCATATTTTAGCAGACGAGTATAGCTGAACCATAATGAAATAAACACTTAGCTCGATCAAGTTTCCCGGCTTGAAATGCTCAGCAAGCAACAAAATACTCATAAAATGAAATAATTTTTGAGGGAATATAAGCATATGTGGCTAATGTGTCAGAGTTTGTTTGATGCAAACCAACAAACTTTCTGAAGAGACGACACTGACAAACATATCAATAGAAGCGGAATGAATGTGCAACAGGAAGCTTCAAGATACGTTACTGATCTGGCCCAGAAATTGATCACCATTAGACTTAACTTAAAAAGCATCATAAGCCGATCAATAGACAAATGTAGAGATGAGTTCAAATATAAAACATTCGAGAAAACAAAGATCCTTATTCCATTTCACAATTATTTTGCGAACATTTTAAAGCCACTAGATGGATGTTAGAACCAATCATTGGGTGGTGGAATAGCAGTCGGGCAAATACATTCTAATAACCTCCATTAAGTTGCACTCGGTGATGTTATGTTGACCTTAGAATATCGACCTTGCTTCAGTTGAATACATTCCTCGACTTATAGAATATAACCCATGCTTCGCTCGATTATGCTACTCATTTGAAGAATGCCAATCTCGCTACGGTCCAAGATGATCAACTGCTCCTAAACTACCAATGTCAGTTCGCTCAATTGATATTTACCGGTTATATTCTACCTGCTAATAACTGCTCAAACATCCCCCTCAACTCCTCCCCCGGATACTCGTACCCCCTAACAACCCCCTCAAACTCTCCCACTGCACCCCCGACCCCTCCAGGATTTTCTCTGACCATCAAACACATCCCCCTAAACGCAGAGTCCTTCTCCTCATTGCTCTCCAACCCCCCCATATAGGCACACCACCCCCCCACAAACTCACCCAACCGAGGCGCCACAACGCCCGCACTGTGCAACCCGAGTCTCCCCAACGCAATCGCAGCGTTCTCCCCCACAGTTTGCTCCACGCTGGGGTCGTTCACCAACGCCACAAGCGCATCCACAGAAACGTTTATATAAGGCGCCATGGCGCTCTCCAGCAGCGCAACCGCCATCTCCCCCAACGTCCAAGCAGCGTTGTTCACCACGGCAGCACTTTCAGCGCCTCTGTTTTCGATTTCACGCACTATACGCTCGATTACTCCCCCTATCTGCACCCCCACCATAGGCATCACGCACATGGCCATATCACCAAGCAATGCAAACGCCAGCTGGCGAATATCACAAACCTCACTGTCGAGGCCTGCTAAAACAATGCTCAAAAGATCCGCCTCTTCTGTGGCCGCTAGCTGGGCGAAATTGGCCCCCAAACCTTGGACTAACCCGTCGATCAAGTCTACCGCCGTGATCACAAAATCGGGCTCCGACAGTGTCCCAAGAATGCGGAGCGCTCTAGTGTAACACTCCAGAGCGTACGGAGCAAAACGAGGCCCAAGAGACGCGGCAACCAGAGCCATACACTCTAATAAAGGCCATAGAGATGGGTCCTCGTCCATCATGCTTTCCCATCTGCTAAGCAAAGGAGGTAGCAATCTGGACACGTAATCTTCTCTGACGGAAAGGATGTCGCCTACTTTCTCTACAAACGTCTGGAGAGCGTCATAAAGAATGACAGTATTGCGTCTCTGGTAGCGCGCAAAACACGCCTCGAAGTGCGTCAAAAGCGGCTCAATCACTCCTGCGGCGGTACTGTAATCGGCTCCTGCAAGAAGACAGTCGACGGTCTGCATTCCAGCCTGCTGGACCGCTTTTGTTGAGTCCAACGCGCATTTCATTGCAGCCTCAAGCAGCGCTCCAAAATAGGCGGCGTAAGGGCCACTCTGTGCAGCCTGGTCGCATATCCAAGGGGCGTAGCGGCCAAGCGCCCAGCACGCAATTCCACGCACTTTTGGTTGCGTGTCTTGGGACTGTGCAGCCAAGTAGGGCACGAGCTGTGGGACCTTCTCTGGCGCGGTTTCGAGACATGCCTCAGAGACAGCACCAAATGCAAGAATGGCGGCCTCGCGAAGCGGCCAGTCTGGAGTATCTTGGAGAAGTGGGAACGTGAGTCTGATGACTTCAGAGGGCGCGGATTTTGCACAAACGTCGAGTGTTGCGGCCAGGCATTTTCGGAGGTTCCAGGAAGACACAGGTATGTCATCATCGTCGTCGTCTTCTTCTTCTTCTCTATGTGTATTTTTCTCTTTAGATCGTGCATTAGTAGGACGAATATCTTCGTCTCTGTCTTCCTCGTGGGCATCATCTTCCGCCATCTCAAACAACTCAATGTCTGCTTTTGAATAAACCATTTTTTGGAGAAGCACGGGCACCATCTCGGGAAGGAGATGTACCAAAATTGCAGGCACCAGCAGAGTGGCCAAGCCAAGCAAAAATTCGCAGGCCTCGAGGGCTACGTCCTCGTCGTCGGACGACACGATTGTGTGGAGGCAGAAGCGGGTGACTCCGGGCACGTGCGGCGAGAGTGCTTCTGGGTACTTGTCCAAGAGTAAATAAAACGCAGTGCACACGTGCTTCCTGACATCGCTAGAAGCATTATCTGTGAGTTTGAAGAGAGTTTCGAGGATCTGTGCAAGTCTCAGGGCGATAGCACCCAGTTTGAGCGCAATAAACAGGTTTATACAAGCCAAAGATTTGGCCACCACAATCGGCGAAGAGTGGTCCAAAAGAGCTGTCAAGCGGGGTACTAGCATATCCAGGGCGGAGGAACCACTGTTTCTTCTGTCGAGAGCTGGGGCGGAGTCCTCGCAGATTTTTGCAAGGGCCAGCGCTGCACCTTCCTGCAGCACCAGCGACGCGCCGTTTTCGCCCGAGGCCATGTCCAAGAGCGCAGGAATGATTTCGGGCCATTCTGAGACACCGTACACCAGAAAAAGGGCTGTAACCACGCTGCCAGTGATGTTACGTACAAGGACGTTTTCGTCAAGAAGACCGCGGGGCACGTGGTCTAACACCTGTTTCTGGAGCTCGGGAGCACGCGTCCGTGTGTAGTCCGGGGTGAGGATGTCATTTTTGAGAACAAGACCGGCAGAGGCTCTGATGTTTGGCTGAGCTGAGGGCGAGATGAGGAGCTCAAGAAGGTATAGGTCAAAAGAGGGGTCCGAGCGGAGTGACTCAAGAGCAGAGTTGGCAGAGAGGCGGGTGGGTTGGTGTGGGGAGAGGGTGGAAAGAAGGATTGTTGGGAGATCCATCTTGAACCAGATTCAAGTTAAGCGTGCTTGAAACGTTTAGATTGATAAGTATAAGCGAGCAAAACAAGCTTATAGAGTTGACTGGATTTTGAGCAAACAAACGCGCTTGGAGATAAGCTGAAGCTGGTATCCCTACTACTCAACCTCACTTAATAAAAGTTATCCAAAATATCTTCTTTGACTAGAAAACCAGCCAAAAAGATAAGGTGTGTTATATGTCTGCCTGGGTTTAGCAGGATTCGAATTTAGGTGTGTTTTGGCAGGGCAATTGAAGGCCTCTTTTCATGGGCTGTTGACAGATGAAAAATTTTTGTGCGATGAGATCAAAAAAAATATTTTGCGATGAGCGATTGGCTGTGAAGATCTTCATGTATGCTAATTTCCCCTATAAGGATTTTGTTTTGCTATGGATCCTATAACCAAACAATATGAAGAGGCCACAGGGAAATTCGAGCTTTAAAAGGCATGATTCTTTGTAAATCTGTGTAATCATTAATGCACACGTCAATAGGTATAAACTATTTGAAGGAGAGTCAAGTAGAGTTGAAATATTTGAGCCTGATTAAAAAGTTAGTTTTATCAGTTTTTTTTTGAGTTGTTGTTGTGTTCGAGTTGTGTTCGAAAATATATTTATTGTATGATTATCGTCATCAATCAACCTGTGTTATTTGGCAATGTGCATAACCATCATGCCACAAAGATTATTTTGAGATATAAGTTTGTGGATAGATTAGTAGATTTAGATCAAATGGTATCCATCATATTGATAATCAGCTGATTCTCTCGGACATGAACAACTAAAATTAGATTTAAGGTACAGATCGACCGCCTGTCTCAGTTTGTATTTTTACCAAGTCAAGTTTGTCAGCTTATGCTCTCACAACAGTAGTATGTTATAGAATACAGTATGTAACAGTCAGAAAAAGACAAAATCTACAAAAATCATTTACGTCTATTTCAGTAGAAGCGTCTATATATTCGCCATAGCGTCAACAGAGCAAAAAACACCAAAACTTTGGTAAGATTGGAATATCATCAGTATGCGGACATCATAAGAAAAGTGTTGATGAACCAAAAATGGAACATGAGGGATGTGTAATCTATCTATAGATTTATCTATATATAAAGGCGTCGTGAGCAGAAGTAGAATGAATATAGCGGTGCCGATTGTGTAAAACAATTTTCCTCTCCACTTCACAGAAAGAGGTTAGTGACACATCAAAGTGAAAAGAAGACAAGTTAGCTCTAGAGTAGTCTTGATGTGTGCACTCATCAGAAACAACAAATGCTTGATCAACGGTATTCACTTGATAAATGTATACCAGCTAATACAGCCAAGCCAACCAGGAGCTTGAACACTCTGTAATCTCTGTATCAGATTCTCTAATTTTTTGATTCTAGGCGTCTCTTTTGACTCCCTAGTTAGCTGTTCCTGGTCCCTTGTGGGCTTCCTCGTCGCATTCTTTCACCCCAACCAGCGGATCAAGTTGGAACAGGAAGAAGGCTGCACAGAAGACGCTAGCTCACATTCTTGGGTCGAGAAGTAGTTTTCCCAATCCTTCCTCACTGTGGCCCCTCCCCGCAACATAAACTGACCGCCCCCGCACCACCGTCTCCACAACCCTCCCCACCAACTCGAACCCATGGTATGCCGTCAACTTATTCTTGAAAAAGGTCCCTTCATTCTCCAAACGCCACTTTTTCTTGTCGTCAAAGATAGCGAAATCTGCATCAAAACCCACTGCTATCCGCCCCTTAATATGGTCCAAGCCAACCTGTTTCGCCGTGTTTTCACTAGTCCATCTCACAATGTCAACAAGCCCAAATTTGCCCTGTTTCAACGTCTCTGTGTAGAGAATAGGCAACCCCAAGCCCACAGAAGAAATCCCCCCCCAGGCCCCAAAAAAGTCCCCTGCCAGCAAGTTCTTGAGCTCAGGGACACACGGAGAGTGGTCTGAGACTACGGTACTGATCACACCCTCCTCAAGTGCCTGCCACAAGTGCTGTCTATTCACCTCCAGTCTGATAGGAGGACAGCACTTGAAATGTGTGGCACAGTTAGGAATCTTCTCAGCCAGGAGACTGAGGTAGTGGAAGCACGTTTCGGCAGTGATGGGAAGCTTTTGCTCATGGGCAAATCTGATAAGAGGGACTGCTTCTTGGGATGCCAAGTGCACTATGTGAATGGGCACCGTGGGCTCTTTCAAAGAGTGGTAGATGACATTTTGGATGGCTGCTGTTTCGAATGAGTCTGGTCTTGACGCAAGAAACGAGTTGTAGAGCGTGGGGTCTACGCCCTCCAAAGTTGCGTTTTCCTCAACAGCGTGAAGAAGAGGCAGATCGGGGGTCTGGATTTCTACAGGTCTGAGAATAGGCAGCTGTTTGGCAAGGGTGGCTGCTTGTCCGAATTTCGGTTCGACGGGGGAGAGGAGTGGGGATGTGGCGAGGGCGTGCTTTTGAGCTGCAGTGAGGCCTTCAGCATGACCAACGCCATGGTGGGGGGCGGCTTCCAACAGGCTAATTTTTGGTTGGTCGGTCTTTGGTTGGTCGGTCTTCACGTCGGTTTTTGCTTCCAATTTTGATACACCCGACTTATTGATGCCATGGGTGTTCGGCTCATTCAAATCCAAACTATCCAACTCCAATTCATCAACCGGCGCAGAACTAAAACTACTCCCGTAGGCCGACCCAGCACTTGAAACCCCGCTATCTACACCACTATCTATGCCGCTTGAAGAACCACTCTCGATACCCAGAATCCCGGGAAATTCCCCCTCCAAACCTTCAATATGAGGAACATGACTTCCACTGGCCATCTCGGCGTGGAACATCACCACTGTCAGTCTCCCTTTAACCTTGGTCAAGACCTTGCCTATGTGGTCTGCAGAAATGGCTGGGAACTCGTCAACTCCAGAATCGATTAAAAAACCTTTGAAACCTCTTACTCCAGCGTCCATAAGTGGGATCAAGTCATCGAGATTATCCGGCACCAAGCCACCCCAAAAGGCCACATCCACCCAAATCTGGCCTCTGGCTGCATCGAGCTTCTTGTAAAAGTTGGCCATGGTCGTGGTTGGGGGGATAGCGTTGAGGGGCATGTCCACGACCAGGGTTACCCCGCCGGCCGCGGCTGCCCGCGTGCCGGTCGCAAAGCCTTCCCACTCTGTCCGGCCAGGCTCGTTCAAGTGCACGTGTGCGTCCACAAGACCGGGCATCACCACGTATGGCGAAACGTCCCGGTACTCTTCCACAGCATATGCCGAAAGATCAGAAACAGAACACACTCGATCCACAATATGGAGAATCTTGCCGGACACAGGAGAGTACACGATGGTCGCAGGCTGGACCCGCCCAGAGAGCACCACCTTGGTCAGGGCTATGGCTTTGGACATGGGGTTGAAAATTGAGGAAATCTAAAGATAACACCGGCGGGCCGGGCACGTGCTGTTATCGGGTTTATATACACTCTACTATTATACGCTCGACAAGAGTTGGCTATTTTACAGTGTGTGAGGATGAAGTTTATGCGTCTTCTTATCTCATGCATGCTTATCTGATCCGATAGTGATAGCGATAATCAGTAATTGGTGATGTTTTGGTTTTGGATATTACTGTATATGGTATTGATCGGGTTGAGCAGAAATGTTATGAAGTAGTAGGTGTAGTAGGTTTTTTGTTTATAGTTAAGAGTGATCATCATGTAATGGTGTACCATTACTAATTTGTAGTGTACTATGATATGTACTCAGGAACTGTTAATTGAGCTAGTGGTAGTAGGTGTAAGGTGTACTCATTTTTCAATTCAAGCTCTAGACTGTTGATCAAGCTGATCCATCGATGATTCTCGGCTATCTAAAGTGATCCCGCGGGATTTGGTTTGACTGATAATTTCACCATAAAATTTTTTTTGGGTGAGTATATCGGATAAACAGATTCATATATATAACCAGTAATAGTAAATAACATATAGATCTAAGTTCTCGGGATAATTGCAATATCGGCGCCCCGATTAATGCAGCGCGGTTATGCAGGTAACGGTGAGTCAAAAATAAACTCATCATCACAAAAGGAAAGGCGTTCATTTCCAAAGGTGTTTATAAATGTACCTTATACACTGTATATATCACACTTCTAGAGACGTAACATTTCTACGTGGGCAACTATACACTGTGAGCTCTTAGATCACTCATGTGCTAGTGGGGTGCATGAGTTAACCGAAATACGAGCTGCTAACGGTCGCCTCAAACTTTCAAACTTATAGGTAACAATTAAACGAATTTCTTTGTGTGGTGGAGCACTTTTAAAGTACAACACATATCTATGGCTTGCCTTGTTTTGGAGCATTTTTACGTGCGTACTTGTAAGTTTTCAACTCTCTAACCTGTGGTGGGGAGATTCTAGAACTGAAAATTTTCAGTACAAAGGTTTGGCGTGTTTGACTTTGTGGGGCACCTTCTTCGGTTTTATGTACTACTTTTGTGTTTGTGTACATTTGTGGTGCGCTATAAACTTGAAAATACGACTCACGTTGATGATCGAGAATCTTGATCCAGAAATTTATTTTACTCTATCCTATCCTAAGTTTGACTTGGGAGGAACCTACACGCTTTCCTGATTGCAGAAGAGTATAGTTGTTTATTGTCTATCAAAGTAAAACTTCGAGACATGCTCGGGGCCAATAGAATCACCAACACTCAAATATGAAACTTATAAGTCGTTGGGACCTGTAAACAGAAAGTAACATTTTGAATCTGAGTATGGAAGCTCGAAATTCGATACTATCGTACACTCGATAGATAGATTCACGCAAGTGGCAGGAAATCCTTCATGCCTTTTCCTGCCTACAGGCAAATATCATATATACCCAAGACACTTGATTGAATGTAAAACCATTGGAATAACCACAACAGCTGACCAAGCAAAGAGCAGAATGACAAAAAAGCTTCGGCGTTACTTAAAGTATGTGATTTTCATAATGATTGCCTTCAAGTGCACACTGATGTTTCTCCCCTACTTTTGTGGTCGAATAAACTATAAAGTGAACGAAATCAAGACCCGTCCCAAGATTAAGAAATACTGCTACGTTCCAAAGACCCAGATTTTATTCGTGAAGAAGGAAGTTGTGTATGACGCCTACAGCACAGAACTGAGCTATATATTCTCTGATGTGGTGTATGAGCTGTTCACTACAAAGGATGTAAGTGGCTGCCGGGATTTTATAGACTATACCAAGCTTTTTGCATCGTCCTTTCTTTTGGCTTGTGGGTTTTCAGTAACATTTGTGCTTCTGGTAGCGGTTGTGTGTCCTCATGATGAGTGAATATATCAATCTGAGTTTAGGGAGCTCAGAATAGTGAAGGAGAAGCACATTAGAACCAGCGACATGTACAGCTCGATTTAAAATTTGTAAATGCTCGCCAACCCACAAACTATATGCAAAATGCCCATTCTTAAAGACTTGGTATAATCATGAAGATCCTAATATTGGTTACATCCCTTGTCACAGGCCAAACGCCATGGCAGCTCGCTCATTTTCGGGGTTATGGCCCTAGAGTTATTCGGCAGTACATGCTTTCTTCACTAAGCACATCGAAAATGTGCTGTGAGGCTCTGTTGGGAAGTAGCCTGCGATTGTTTACAAAAACTCATCATATCATTAATTAAGTACTCATAACGTTCGTACACTAACTCTTGCTCCACAGGAGTTTCAAGTATAACCATTATCATCTATCAAGGATGCGGATGAAAAGTAGATTGAGCGCATTGATATAAGTGAATTATTATAAATAATTAAGATTAACTCAACACAAGCAAAAATCACTTGTGACTCGCTTCGCTCGTGATGTACAATTCACTCAAATCAACTCCCTCAATGCCCACATCCTCCCTCATACCCCCCTCCAACTTCTCATAAAAAGCTCTCAACATGCCAATACCACCACCCTCGCCATCACCCTCTGTGCTCAAAATTCGGTTACGTAATATCACGTTATCCACGTTGTCAAACTCGCTTCTCATTAAAGCCTCCAACGGCGTGTCCCGCACACCACCAGATTTCCAATAAGCCAACCACACCCACATGAGACCAAAGAAGGCGCCTCCTGTAGGTTCCGCCCCCATTTCTCTTACATAATCCTTGAGGCTAAACTCGTAGACACACCGCCAAAAGGCAGGGCTCGAAACTACGGCTTCGAGGTTTTGCATTATAAGAGAGCTCACAACTGGGTTTTTCACTGCTAATGAAAGCACCTTGTTTGGGGATTTGCAAGTTTCAAGAATCGAGAGAGGTTTCAAGTTCGAGGAATTGAACAAACCAGCAAAACTGTTCACTTGATTTGGGTAGTTTTGATTTTGCTTGTTATTCAAATCTCCCAAATTACTGTTGATGACACTCGCAGCACACTCTGGGGAAAGAGCCCTTGCGTATTTGCTAATCAACTCATCTGCATTCAATCCCCTTTCAACACGCATCTGGACATACATCAGAACCACTTTTGGAAGGGTGTTTGGCCCACTTTCCGAGCGCCGTGTCACCAGGAAAAAGAGAAGATCTGAAGGTGCAAGGGGGTGTTTACTGATCCTAGAAGCGCCAACGATATCAGAACTCACAGGGCTAGCACTTCTACTGGTGCTTCTGCTAATAGAAGGACTAGTGACATCACTAAAGACACTTTCAGAGTCTCTAGAAACACTTCTTGAGGTATCACTAGAAACGGGTGTTGAACTCGTCATCGAACTGGTCAGACTAACTGAAAATTCATCAAAGATACCAGTTTTATTTCTTCCCTCCAACAAATCAAATGCTTGTTGAGCCCCCCTCAAGTCCCCCTCTTCACATGCCTTCACTACAGCATTAACCAAAAACTCTTCCCCCACTTCCCTTCCCAAAACCCCCCTCTCTACAAACTTTCTATACAACCCCACTGCCCTCTCAACCCCGCCTCCGCCTCTAACCAACCCCACCAAGTACAACCCCACAGCTCTTTCCAACCCCCTCTTCTGCGCCCCCTTCTGGCCCGCTTTGACCAAAACATCGTCTAAAGCGGCTGTGGCCATGTTGAACTGCCCCTTGATACAGAGCGTATACACCAATATTCCGTAAACGTCGTTCTGCGCTGCAAGAAGCGCGCCCTCGCGCTCCAGCAGCGCGCGGTACGCGTTGTACGCACTTACAGCCTCCGAAGCGCTCTGGGCGCTTTGCAATGCATTTACGTGATAAACCGCACTTTCGCCTAGCAACTCCAGAGCGCGCTGTGCAGCATGGGCCGATGCAAAGCGGTGGTCGAACACCCCAAGGCCCAAAACAAGCAGTTCGTATACACGAGGATGGAAATTATGGACTGTACGTCCATTGCACGCCAAAAAAAGCTCCATCGCTAGGGTGAAATAGTGAGACCCATCTCCGATAGCCTGGACCGCTTCAGCGCCATCGTCGTCAATATAGCGCTCTTTTCCTTCGTGCAAGAGGTGGATTTCAAGGCTATCGAAAGCGCCCTCCAAAAGTGCCAGCAACACCACTTCATACGTCTCCGCATTAGGACGAAGGCCAGCTTGGAGAGCCTCCTGGTACACCAGAAGCACTGACGTCATTCTTGCTTCAATGGTCTGGCTTATGTCTCGCACAAAAGTTGCATACAACACAATATTATACACCTCGATGGGCACACAAAGTCGGTTTCTCAAAATTGCGTGAAGGAGCGCAAGTGATTTCTCAGGGGTGTTCTTTTCCACCGTCTCACGGAGTGCCTCGAGAAGTCTGGCCAATGTAGGATCCAAATTGTCTAGACGAAGCGCAGACGCCAAGAAAGCAGAGTGTTTCTTTCTGAGATCTTCATCATAAGTATGGCGAGCTTTTGGGGCCTCTTCCGGCTTCGCTTCTGCTTTTTTTGGGGGATCTGTGTGATAAGATGCTGTGAGTATTTGAGGTGTGTTTAATTTAATTGGAGGGTGCAGAAGAGCCTTTGGAGATTTAGGATAGGACGGGCGTTGGGGAGGGGGAGGGACTATTCTCTTGTCTTCATGGCCTTGAAGATTGTGATATAGGGTTGGGGTGTAGTAGGGGTCTATCTGGATAGCAGAGTAGAGGCCATGCAGATAGTTTGGGAAACTGTGACCAGAGTTATTTTGCGACCGGTTTTGCTGGCGGGTGTTGGAAGTGAAGAGATCGGGGGAAGCTAGGGCACAAGCATACGACCTGATATGATAGGAGGATTCAAAAAACGCTGGCGCTTTTTTGGAGGCGTTCTTCAGCACCTTTGTGAAGGTCTGGCCGAAAAGCATGGTGGAATATAGTTTCTAGAATATTAAAAAGGGTTCTTAGCCAGGAGATCTGGTATCCAGGAAAAATGCGAGAAAACTGGAGAGTCTTCTCTTGCTTTTCGATGGTTTATTTGGGAGATTGTTTGCGTTAAATATCCGTCGGATAGAAATAATTATTTTAATTTTTTTTTAATTTTTATGTATGCATGAATCCGAGCAATTTAATTGGTCGCTCAATCACTCAGAAGGTTTAGAAAGTTCCAATTTGTGCATCAATTTTGATATGTATTAAGTGAGTTTGCGTCTATAGTGGGTTTATATTGAGTGTATATATGGTACGCTAGTATTGGCAGTGTATATACGTTTGTGCTATTATATGAATGTGTACGGATTTTTTTCGTTGAGCTTTATTTGATGGCTGGATGACTGCTGCAGTCATGCATCTGTGAGCTAATTTGTAACACACTTTACTCTGTAGAAGCTCTTATAGACGAAGAAAAAAAAGGTTTTGAGATACGTATATGTATATTCAGTTCTATGATTCATTTCCCATATTTGACCCAAAGTATTTACTCCGGCATGGCGTGTCCTGTCAAGTTTAACGAGCAGGAACGGTGGATTATAGATTAGTTGCCCTTCTTCTGAGGAGGGTCTAGATGCTCAAGCTATGCGAACGGCTAAATGTCCCAAATGGCAGTTAGAGGTCACGGAAGGATATTCACGCAATACGTCTTAAGAAGTAAACCAATTGTTGTCCAGAAGTTTAGTCTGCTGTCTAAGAGGTCATATATTAATTATTTGTGTTCACTGTTGATTTGACCGGCCCGTGCACATCTGAGTCATGCTATATTGATCGTTTGAGCTAGGCTCAGCATTTCCATTTACTTTGCTCGAGACCTGTACTGAATGTGTAAGCTTCTACTGTGATATCACTTGAGACATGGCTCAATAGTTGTTCAGTATTAGCCCTAAACTTGACCGAGATGTCATGTAACCCAGTCGGTGCAGAAACCAAGAATCTTCGCTGGTACCCTAAATCAGGGACTCTCTAAATTATCAATAACAGAAGTGTATTATTATTGATGGCTATGGTACTGTACTACTCTGCCTGTACGAGTGACATGTTAATATATAACACGAAGCACAGACAGCCAAACTCTTGATAACGGCTCTAAAAGCAAGCTGAAAAGTAACATCACTGCACTTGCTTACGGCTCTGGTCCGCGTGCTCCCAAAAGACGTGCTTTTGAGGCCATGCACAGCAAGATCATTTCTGCTATTGGGCCCCACAGAACTGCAATAGGTAAGATTTAAGAGCTCCTTTAGTTTCAAAGCATTCAGGGAAATTCAAATTGAAAGCCATGGTACGCCACTCAGAAAGTGACCTTCTCCATGCACAGATGTTGGTGTTAAATCCTACAAAGTCAAAATTTAGCGACGAAACGATTTATTGGAGTTCTGGAGTGCTATGAATATGTATGTAAACAATTTCTACTAGTTTTATCCCCCTCGTCCCGATTTTCACCTAAAATTTTCAGAATCTCAGATTGGTCTCTGAAGGTGTGTTTCAAAGGGCTCGTAACGCATAACAATTCACACTAAATAGTGCGAATTTTTTGACAGGCGCATGAAGTGCATGCAACTGCGATCAAACAAAGAGATAGTAGAAGACAGACTGGAGAAGCCTGTAGATACATGAAAATATATTTTACAGTGTGAAAAATCAAAAGTAATAGAAACAGTAATATTAAAGCTCGCAGATAGAAAGTGTGACAGCTCTCCCTGATCTCATGTTATAGCAGACTAGCTTCTGAGAGAGAAAAAAAGCTCATAAGTAAATCATGGGTCAGCATAACCCATTGAAGTACTTTAGATTTAAGAAGGGTATGGAATTACTCATTCATTCTTAATGTGTCAGAATTGAAAGACACCTGAGAATTGAGAAATCTGAGATTAAACAGAAGCTGAGAGAAGCAGAAAAAGTACTTGGAATTAAGGCCTATGACTGATTCGCCCTTTTAATAGAAAATCGAAGTACTTGGGAAGCCAAGTCACTTCACTCCTGAGCGGTATTCACCTTACCAACTTATCCCACCACCCCCCACCATTACCTGTCAATCCCTTCAAGTACTCTTGCAACTCCACTTCCAGTAACGTATTTGCGCTACATGTATACTTACCCCGTCTATAAGGACCTGTCTCTGGTTTTAAGGCGCTACGCATGTAAAGAGATGCCGCGGTCGCGTCTGACAACTGCTGCGCCAAATACGCACTCCCAATCAGCTGCTCCAAATTTTTACGGAGGATGTCAACAGGAAAATCGCCCTCCTTCTCGGTTCCCTGTTTATCTCCATCATCTTCAAAACAGGCCCTAAAAAATGTACTCATGGTCTTGTAGAATGCACATCTCAAATTGGTATCTGTGCAACCTTTACCAAATACCCTATCAAAAACCACTTTCCAAGCCTCCTTTATATCAAAAGAAGACGCTGCGATGTCTCCTTTCTTAGTCAAAAAAAGCTGCTCAGAGGTGAGAGAAGTTACAATGTACCACTCCACAATCTTCAATTGATGGGGTGTACACCCCCTAAGTGCGTACTCTGTCTCCTCCTTGAGAACATTTCGCGGAGAACATGACTCTTTGCTCAAAATTCGAGTAATAGTACGCATAGTTGCGTTTGCAATGCCGGCGCTCGCTTTTTCAGGTATTTTTGAACTTGGATCGCCGGTGTCCAATCCGACATGGCGCAATACCGCCGATGCTATTTTCTGAACCTGGTCCTTGTCAAGGTTTGCACATTGGAGTTCTGAAATGATATTGGCCTTGAACGTTGTGATCGCCGTTGCGCGCTGCGACACGCTTGATAGTGCGCATTCTAGTAGCGCTTTTGTGATACCGAACGCGGCTTTCTGTGCACCCGGTGTTCCAGAGAGCGGCCTATGGAGCACAGATTCACACGATTTGAAAAAGGTGAGCCCGAGCGAGCACTCTGTGGGGGCTGAGTTTTGGGGGAGAGGGGTCAATGGGGGAGCGAGAGTGGTTGGATTGTTCATTGTGTTATCACGAAATAACAAAGGCAGGACTTTGAATAGTTTTTTCAAAGAACAGTGTATATCAATGGTTATGTGAAAATATGTTTGTGGTTGGGTGTGCAGAATTAGTGTTACAGGTCAGAAAATGAACCGGCAATAACCATACAGGGTCAGCTGTTCTATAAACATGTATGGTAATACTTCATTGACTAACAGTGCTGATAAATTTCGATCCGTAAGAGTTGTTTGTGTATAAACAAGAAGAAAAATATTAATTTGCCAGTTTACATTTTCGTCATTTTGAGGAAAGTTTTAGAGTGTTGAAATGTTTTCTGAGAGATTTGCTCGATTCACTTTAGGTTTTAGATATTGTGCTTTGTATTTCGTTTGAGTATTGAGTATTTAGTTTGCCTTCGTCTCTTTTTGGTAAAACATCTATTGGGTTACTTTTATCTACTTGTCTTCTGAGATGTACCTATAGGATAATGCATGAGTGACCAAGTTGCCAGAGCTTTTTTAGTGCTATTTTTTGAAGATTTTAGTGAAACTCGTACTTCGCTAGGTGATTTGAATATATATACACGCAGAGATCCATTAAAGGACACAGGATACTTGTAACAATATTGAAAATAAAAAGTAGTATGAAAACGAGCCTGAGTTCAATACGAGACATCTGATGTCAGTCTAAAGGTGTTTAGACCTTGCTACTGAAAATTGATGCACATTGCAAATCTAAATCACAAAAGTCAGTAAAACTTAGTCAAGATATTGAATACAGTGAATAGATTAATGGAGCCATTTTAATTACTTCCATACTACCAAAACGCTCTCCGTGGGCACCCCACATTTGTGTCTGTATTGATGAGATCAAAACTAGCACATGAATTCGATCAAAAAGGAGAAACCTCATGATATCTACAGTCAATAGATATAAAGTAGTCCAATGTCATCAAAAGTCGTAAATATTGAAACTCCCTCATGCACCCCCTCCCCCCCTCTCACCCCCCACTCCTGCATTTCCACAAAACCATTCAAATCCAGTTTTCCCCACAACAACAATCTCAGCTATGAGAATCCATTTGGTTGTTATATACGCCGCTGGTGCGCTTGCCTCGAACAGACACTATGCAAACTACCATGCCAAAGGCAACGATGAGTTCGGCTCATATATGAATCCAAACCCACGCACTCCTTGTGTGAGTATCTTTCTAATTTCACCCAGAAACATGAAATGTTTTATATCTCTTACTCGCTCTATATGTTTGCTTGACCTTTTTCTCTTCAGATCTTTTCAAACATCACAAAATTTGTGTACTTATAGAGTCGTAATCCCATTGATACCCACCGAGATCCAAAAATTTGTTCTAAGATGCTTCAGAATCAAAAATACTAACCAGGAAGGACAAGAGCTAGAACAGCTCAACCTTTGTGCAACCCTGGTTCTTGCCAAACTCGACGACTGTAAAGCTGACGACCTAGCCTGTGAGTGCTGTGCACTCCAGTCGCTCTCACGCAACTGCTATGGGCTTTGCCCTGGCAGCCCCTCCGGAAGCTTCTTAAGTGTCTTGTACGATGACTGCGAGGCACTCAACGATGTGAACGCGTGCGGTCTTCCTTTCAAGAAGAATGACGGCCATCTTCCTCAAAAACCAGCAAAGAGCGAGAAAGTAAAGGGATTGAAAAACCCAGATATTGTCGTGAAGTCAACTTTTGGTGGCGCCAGCAATGCGACTGCCCCGGATAACACGACTAACTCGACCCTTAGTCACACAGAGACAAACTCTATAAATTCAACAGAGCCTGAGGAGGAGTTTAGCCGGAGTAAGGGGGAGAGAATGAGAGACAAGATGAAAGGGAAATTGAAGTATTCTAATGGCGGTGAGAGGGTAAGAGTTTGGTGGGGGTTGGGGTTGCTTGTTGGAGTTGCAGTTTTGTTGTAGATCATACACTATGACCGAAGCAAAGGGTGTGTCTATTCAAGCGCCCATCCGCTAAGTCACATTTTCATGATTGTCAGAAGAACATTCAAAAACTCAATCTGAGCGGAACAAAAAGTTATTGATTATGTGTTAGCCGGTGTGGAGGATGGGAAGAAGGGAGTATGGTCTTTCAGTCTAATCTTCTAGTTTGATCCTTTAGTCTAGTCTTTTGCTGTTGCTCTTTATTGAAATTTTACACAGGTTTAGATATCGTAGAATGGGTTGTAATAAGGATCAATTCGCTGACTGATTCAAAGTACTAATACTAATATATTTTCACCTGTTTACTAAAGAGAGGCTCAATAATATATATGAGCATATGAGTGATCGCCTAATACACTGATTGTCCGATACTGTACGAACTTTATTGATTTATGGTAACGTTCAGTTAGGTGAAGTGAACTTTTCTCATGTACTGGCTAAAGCAGGCTGTTTCTCATTAGCAAGAATTACACTGGATTCGTGCTATATTATCTCCCGACCCCTACTTAATATTTAAGGATTCCCATGTAAAATATATTTTGCCTCACAAATAACTTTCTCTTCCACTGGAAATGACTCTTTATTCTCAGTATAAGAATTATAGAGATCGAAGCACTCCGAGTGAGTTAGAGAGAGACAGAAAGGCTTATGAAATTTTGGATGGGGCCGATGAATTAGGATTGCCATCTTTTCTATACCATGGTTTACCAATTTTCGAAAATCATAAACAAGGAAAGGCTACATCCAAGTTCGGAGTAAACAGTTCAGTGGTGGTTAAAGACGGTGAAGATAGAAAGATAACTTTTTTTAATAATTCTGCACACTTGGCTGTATGTGCCGATGTAGCAATTGTTCCTGATCGTCTGAAGTTAGCTCTACGAGCTCTAGCAAACTGGAAGAAGTCAGACAAGCCCCTTCAAAAAAGGCTCAGAGTTTACCAAGTCGGGCTCAGTCTAGAACTGCTTCTCACTGGGAGGATAGAGACCGAACAAATAGTGCGAAGTTTAGTTGACGAATGTGCCTCAAAGATAATGTTGAGCCTGGCGAAGAATTCTATCAAGTTAAAAATTCAAGACCTAATCAAGGGTTTCGAGACTTTCACTGGACTCCAAAATTTAGAGATAGGTGGAAAAGATCAAACTGCGGATTTTCAAGCTGAGTCAAGTTTAAAGTCCCTTGGGCTTCATATGAGATTTGACTCCTCAATTTCGTTAAATTTGAAATCTCCAGAATTTTCTCAAGACTTGGTGATTCCATTAAATTTGATCTTGATTGAATATAAAGCTCCAAGATCTCTCAGTCAAGATGACGAGCCTGAAGCCTTGGCAGATGGCACCATACCAAAAAAGGTAAAAATTGATAGAGAAACTATTCACTCCACTTTGAACCTTGATGCCGGTGCTCTGTTAGGGCTCGATAAGATAATCCTCCAGATGATTTATTGTGGAACTAGCAGAGGTATATACACAGATTACTTCAATTTTTACTTTTTGAAGGCTCTGAAAATTTACGAGTTGATTTTGAAGTTGAACTGGAAAACAAAGAAGTGCCACTTGATGGATAAAAAAGTACAGAAAGTGTCAAAAGAGGAGCTAGATTTTCAGTGGAATGCCAAAGAAGGGTTGGTCATAGTTAACTTTTCCAGATTCACATTCGAAGCTGACGGGAGAATATATAGATTCTTTGCAAAGAATAAGAAGTTTCTAGCAAAGCATGAGCAAACACAAGTCACTTTTTATGGTCCTGTCTGTGAAATAGACCACTTTCTTTGTAACACACCAGGAATCAGGTTGAAGTTGATTGAATTTGCTCGCGTGAATGATGAGTTTGTTGAGGAGAAAAACAAGTTCATGGAAAATGCTAAGGGCATTAGTACTGAGATTACTGTTGAGCGGCGCAAGAAAAACTCAAAGGAAAAAGACGACGATAAGGATGATAATAATGGTGGTATGGATGGTAATATCGATGATGGTGATGGTAATGACGAGGGAAGGGACTCCAAGCAGAGAAAACTATCTGGTGATCAGTCTGGCGGGCCTGCGGAAAATATATCTACTAGAGCCAAAAGGAGAATATCAGAAAAGCATTACAAAAGGTACGTTCTTCTCAAGCTTAGAAACTACAACAAAGGTTTATTTGCAGAGGGAAGAAGTGTGGTTTTCAACTTGGATCCGGGATTTGTGAAAGCCCTACCTCCAGGAAACGTATTGCGCTACCCAGAACCCCAAACAGAGTTGGTCATCAAAATCATGGATGTCGAAAACTCTGCTGCATTTCGTGACTCACTTATCCATGTAGATTACAGGGACTATGAGCGGTACAGAAAGCTTAGGAAGATTTTAAGAAGACAAGCTTTCGAGGAAATGTATGAGGAGTTCAAGACTTATATGGCCCTCATCGAAGCCGGCTATCCCTATATCGTTACTTTGTACGGTGCTGGGATTTTGTTGGATCAGACTATCATCTTGCGTCGTGTTGGGGGGTTCCTTGTTCTCGAGAAGATGAAGGCTAAAAAGTGGAGTAAACTCACTCTAGACGAAGTGGAGACTCACTTCGAAGAAATCTTCAGAGCCTTTGAAGAACTTCACAGACTTGGTATTGTTCATAATGATGTCAAACTAGGCAACATTCTATTGACAGATAAGGGAATTAAATTGATTGATTTTGGTATGTCAGTCATGGACGCTGATGAAAAGGCCTGTGAAAAGGAAATGAAGATTGTAAGGAAGCTTCACGAAGAAACTTTGCATGAGTTGGGGTATGATGCTATATGATTAATGCTATATGCTAGATGATTAATGCTAATGATTTTGCTCACTTGTAGCATATTAAGAGATTTTTATTAAGAAGTAGGAGACCTAGCACATCTCAAATGATAAACTCGTTAAGAAATACAGACAAAAGGTATAATGAGACGATGGCTTTCCTTTTATAGAACGTTATCTATAAAAGGAGGTCAATGAGTGACATCTAGTTACTCTTCTCCTCATCTTCCTATTTCTCATCTTCAATCGATCCTTTGCCCTTCTGCACCTTCTACAGAAAACAGCCCTCTGGAGACAAGGCCTTGGAGAGTTTACAAAGTCTGCAAACTTCCTAAAAACATGCTTCTCGCAGGAAAATCGTCCAATGGGTCTCCAAAATACTTTATCGAATACTTGTAACTCTTGAAAATGACGCGCAAATGGGTCGGTCGCCAAAATTTGCGTCTTTGTAGGCTTTTGAAAATCCTTCATTTAGCCCCAGGGATCTTATCTTTGAGGTGAAGCGTTGCAGGGTCACCAAAATTACCTCGGCTAATGACTTATCAGGATCTGCTTTCCACAGGCTTAACATTAGTTTTCTAACTGCTTTGCTGAAAGCTTAGACGAAGCATGAGCGTCCTTCCAGTCATCCATAATCTCACTAGCACTAGGAAGACCGACAAAGGAAACCCACCAGGAGCGTAATGATTCATAATGTTGAGAACGCCTGCCAAGAGACCAGTCAGAGGAAAAGCAAGCAACGAGATACGTTTGCTGGTCTCGATTCTTTGACGGGTGCTGTTGATTCGGACAGGCCCCAATTCCCTGGCGCTTGTATAGAGTCTCTGGAGGTTTCTTGAGTTATATTACTTACCAATTGACTGATTAATTTAGAGTACTAATATATTGGCACCTATTCACTTAAGCAAGATTTGATGATATATATGTCTATATGAAAGAACCTCAACTCTATTGACCATTGACTGTCTAAAGTTGAATGATCTTTATTGAATTACATGAAAAAGGTAATATCCAATTGGGTGAAGTGAACTTCGCTCATGCACAGGACAGGCTAGAGCAGGCTATTTCTTAGGATTCAAATCAATAGAAAGATATGGCTATTTTTGATTGTAGTAGGAAAATGCATAGTACATGAATCAGTCAAGACAATTTAGAGTCAACACAACAATTGATGGAGTTTCACTTTGAACACAACCTTGTGTGCATGAAGTATCTATATAAAACTTTGCGAGCTAAGGAGAGAAGTTTTTTGGGAGATTTTATCGATCGTGCTTAAATCGGTACGCCAACAAATCTCCTTTCAGTCTCCAAACCTCCCTTGCTTTGATCGAGGAATGCTCAATGAGGTTGGAGGGTTAGGGGATTCGGAGATCAGTTCACCTCATCCATCCAATCCAAAGTCAACTTTATCCCCTCCTCCAATCCAACCCTCGGTACGTACCCCAACACCCGCTTTGCCTTCGCAACATTATGATATCTGGTAGCACAGACAACTTTCACTCTGAATGGAGTCAACCCAGCCTCCTTCCCAGTGAAACGCAGTACAAATTCGCTTATGTAACCTATAGCTATAGCCACAGGTCTGCTGAGAACAATGTTGAACTTGTCCACATGGCCATCAGCTTTCCACACTGTGCGGGCGAGAGTCCAGAAGTAAGTTGGTGCGTCGTTTGTTATGAAGAACACTTGGCCGGCAACGTCAGATTTATCAGGTTTTGACTCATCCAACAAAGCTTGAGCTGCAAGCACATGTCCATACGCAACATTCCCCGCATATGTCCAGTCAAACAAGTTGTTATTTCCCCCTATCTGGAACTTGCTCTGTCCTAATTTGGCCACCTGCCGAAGCCCCGGAACCAACTGCCGGTCCCCAGGTCCAAAGATCCCTGCTGGTCTCAACGCCACCGTCAAAAGGTCTGACCCATTGGCCTCAAGAACCAACTTTTCAGCTATCGCCTTGGTCTCGTTGTACCCGTCCATAGCCACTTCCGGTATAGGCCAGGACTCATCAGCATTATGGATGTCTTGGCCATTGAAAATGACCCCGGCACTCAGAGTGTACACGAGAGCCTTCACGCCTGTTTTCCGGGCGCAAGCTATCACGTTTTTGGTGCCTTGAACGTTGACTTTCTCGTAGATTTCCTGGGCCAAGCCGTGCATTGGGGACGCCAGGTGCACAATGACGTTACATTTGCTTTTGGAGATGGCTGCGAGAATGTCCTTTTCCGAGGTTATGTCGCCTTGGAAGAAGGGGATGGAGGAAGGCGCGAAGGAGAAGTAGGAGGGGATGGAGGGGAGGGGGCGCACATCGAAGACGGAGATCGAGGGGGTAGGTGAGTGTTTGGAAAATTCTTCAATGAGGTGAAGGCCGAGAAAGCCGGAACCACCGATAAGAAGGACGTTCATCAGGTTAGAAGATATCGATCGAACATCGAGCGACACTGAGCGAAGCGAGAAGTTTGATTAATGACGATAACGTTAGATGTAAATAGACAAGCTGAGAAATAATAACTAACGTTTGATGTATTCCAATAAATACAAGCAGACCTAACTCACAAAGAATCATTAAACAGATAGCTGCCACTATTCAAATCAATCTCAAAGTTGAAATCAAGAAATTAGCAAGAGCACTAATAGACGAAAAATACCAATCAGTCTCAAATCGATACTGAATTAACACCATTTCATAGTTTTCATCTCCAATAACTTACGTTTTGTGGTATACGATTCACTCGTTTACGTTTCTCAAATATGCAAGGCACGTGATTTGGCAGTGATAGCATCGATATTCACATACAAATTATATTAAATGGTATATAGCAATTTCGGTGGCTCCGAAACTCAAATGAGGGTGATATGGCGGTGGACGGTTTTTTTTTGAATCACTGTGTTTATAGAAGATTTGCAAACACAGAAGAATCATAATATCAGAGTTTTCACACAGGTCTTGTTGAAAAGCTGGATAAACAAGTAACCGGACAGCTATTCAGAAAACAAGACCAAGGGATAAAATGATTTTGGAATTGAATTACAAGCAAATCAAGGTTGCAAAGGGGACCAGTGAGATGCACTCTTTGTGAGAATAGCACATCTTATTCATTCTCTTGATACTTATTCCTCAAGATTTAGAGTTCCTCGTATTTGACCAGTAGACATAGAGGAAATCATAGCCGTACATGACCTCTTTTGTGACCATATTCTATTGTACATTTTTATGGTACGCATCTCTGGGATGCTTCCCCATCAGTGTGATCATAGGCTTGACGTATTAGTATATTCCAGGTATGTGTCCCTGCAGAACTAGTGCGACGTTTATACGAGGACGCGCGGGGTCATATATATATAACACATATGTAGCCCAAAATCCTTCAAACATAATCTTAGACTGCTCGAATGAGACTCAATACACTCATTCTGGCCACTTTTGTGATCTCGTTAGCGGCCTCTGACCTTGCTTCGCTGCTTGTTTCTGAGTACTCCAGCATGGCCCACGATTATGGCCTACCAGTGAGCCCAGAAACCCTCACCCAACTATTAGACCTGATACAGCTGCTTACTTCGAGATACGGAACAGACTACGCTTCTCTAAAAAACGCATTTTCTTTCAATACTGCTGGCCTTGATTCTGTTTATACCCAATCAACTGGAATATCTTCAGGAGACGCTGCCCTTGACATTTCCGAGACTGGCACCCCCACAGTAGCCAGTTATGGCACTCCCACACGAGCTCCCGGATATATATACAGTTATAGCTATAGCTACGGTTATAGCTATAGCTACCATTATGGGCCCACAGCTCCTCCAGTCGAATACACGGTGTTTGATGGGCTGGACCTGATACTGGACACAGACAGTGATTACTTACTGTATGTTTCGTCTCTTGACTCTGTGTACGCATCGATTCTGTCTAATAATTCTGTGTATGATGCGCTGTTATCGAGCAAGGAGAATGAATTCACTAAAACTTCTTCCAGCTTTCTAAATATTCTGGGGAGCCTAAATCTGGAAAGTCTGAGTCTGGAAAGTCTGAGTCTGGCTGCGGAGGGGGTTGGAGTAGCAATTGAGGGGGTTAATGCGGGGGTGATTTTGGCAGGGGTTTTCATTCTTCTTTGAGCTAGAATTCTACAGTACGAGCTAAGCGCGAACCTTACGTATATACCAACTCACCTTATTCGGTATATTTGGCGATACTCCTACAGTAGTATAAGATTCCTTTTCATAAACGTGTGTCGTTATTATTGTATTAACATCATTCATAGTCGTCATCAGTTATGTCATATATGATTCTACCTGTCAGTGCAATATTTGAAGGTGAGGGTGTATTCTGTTCAGATAGTAGCAAGCTACTATCCAGATCAGAAACATCACCTTTACCAAGTCGAACCAAACAAGGGCTCTCTGAACGAGCCGGAGAAGAAGACAGGGAAGAAGAATAATCTGGGCTTTCTGAGGCTTCAAAAAAGTCAAGAACTTGAGAAATTGGTACTGCGGTCTTTGGATGACCGCTAGATGGAGAAGCAACAAGGGCCAGTTCGGAAGGATGTTTACTGATTTTGGCATTTGAGACTGATTTTCTTGAAGATGGGATCAGACTATTTTTCAGCACTTTTGTTGGTGTGTATTGGTGAACCCCCTTGACAAAAGAAGCAGTCGAAGAGCCCAGAAAATATTGAAAAATCGAAGCATAGAGACCTCTCTCTCTAGCATCAAAAACATACCACAAATAACGTCCCCCGGCTATTCTGACTTTTTCCTCTACCACTTGTTGTATGCTTGTGTACGCTATACTTTCCTTGAAGTCAGAGAGCGGTGCGCACTGACAAGCAGCATGAAATCCTGGGAATTGCTTATCTACGATGCTCAAAACACAACTAAAATCCGCTTTGATACTATCCAAATACGGATTGTTTACATTTTTGAAAAAAGCGGCGAGCTCCTTACCCTGGTTGCAGGCTTTGGAAAGAGCCCATTTCTTGAGACGTATTATGAAAAGGTTGAGATGGCGGGGAGCATTCTCGTTTCTCATTTTTCCCAAAGAAGAGCTTGAGTATTCTGGCATTTGGTAATGTTTACCTTCTTGGGAAAATTCAGCAAAATCTCTTAAAAGTAGCCCACAATTGAAGTTCCAAAGGCGTAAACTCAGAACAACTCTTGCGACTTTTGGGTCTGAGCACTTTTTCACCCAATCTAAAATTGAAAAAACATATGGGCCTAGGTCTGAGCCTTTGACTGGAGCCTTCTTGTGAGGGAAATACTTTCGGTTGTGAAAGTTTCTGCCTATGAGCAGGATAAACCCTTTCAGAAGGGGAATTTTCAAGATGGAGACAGCGCCTTCTAACTGAGAGTCTGAAAGTGGCCCTGGTGAGTCGCCTATACGATGAATATACATACTGAGAGGGTGAAGCACTATAGATAGATGTGGAAAATGATAGGTTAGATCACTGATTTCATCAAGAGCACTTTGAACGGAATTTAAGTGAGGGACGTCTAGAGATGGGACGGCCATTTTAGGTAGTAAGTGGGAGATTTGATATGTGTAAACGAAATTTGGGTAACATGCAAATTAAGGATGGAAGGTGTTAGTAAGTCTGCTTACCTGTGCAGCTTCTAGTAAAATATCATCAACTCGATAAATGTAGCTAGAACTATTATTCCATGAACATACGCTACAGTATGGTGTGTATGCAGTCTCTTCGGGCCATACAATACTAGTACATACACAACAATGTAGAGTGCTAAAAGCTACAGATTGGAGTTCTAACTTCAATATACTCCCTGACATGATTCTATCTTCTTACAATGCAGAAATGCCATGAAATTGATGATTAATCCAGATCCATTATGAACTAAGTCATCAATAGTATGAGTTTGTATGGTACCGCTAGCATCTTCAAGTCAACACGAGCGAAGCGGGAGCTGATTGCGTTGATCAATCCAAAAATCTAAACTCCCCGATCACCGCCCCTGCATTCGGCAACCCCCCCTGAACCGGTAACAAAACGCGCATTTTTCGCCGACCATCATTTGCGTCACTTATATGACCAAAACAGTAAACCCCTGCCTGGGCGACGTCCTCAGCGTCCCCCTCTCTAGGGGCCTGCACGAAAGCAACCACACAGTTCTGTAAATATGAAGACTCTGGCTCTAGCTTATCAGCTATTGGACCATCTTTGATCACAGGAATCAACTCCACCTCCTCTTCAATCTTCTCCTCTACATCCTCATCCATATGCTCGACCTCTCCTATAGGAAGAACAGAAGAAACGTCCAACTGAGAAGGTCCTTTCTCCACTTGCTTGGAGGTGGCTTTATTACTCTCTACAATCTTGAACACTGAGACCCTTGAATAGTCTACCAGAGTCAATGTGAATGGCGAGAGAACAGTCTTACGTTCTCCATAGAAGTATTGCTTGATTTGAGTCTGCTGAAGCTCACGCATAAAAGCGGAATCCTTCTGAACTGGGCCTTCTGATTTGAACAGGAGAACATTTAAATGTGAAAACTTCTTTTCCAATTCAGGATCATCTATGACAACTACAGTGTCTATGTAAAAGCTTCGAAGCACCTCTTCAAGCACATCCATATTGTCTACTCCGAATCTACCCCCGTCCACTATGACACCCCCTCTTTTCACACCTTCGTCATTGTCTAATCTACTAGTGACCACTCCCCCTAGATTTTCGACGCACTTATTATAAAATCTCGGATTAACAAAAGCACTAGAATAGCCATAGAAAAAAACCGCTGGTTGAACTGGATGGAAAGCAGATGCTCCTGTCACCACACTTGTTCCATATCCTGTTTCTACGTCGAAAATATCATTTATTACACTCGCACTTAACGTTCCTGGAATACTATATACTCCCAGAGCAGGATTCAAATTCACTAATATGGGGGTCTCATCCATTTTCACAGCATATGCTGCTAGGGTCTTACATAAGCTAGACTTTCCCAGGTCACGCGGCCCGAGAACCAATACCCGCGGCGACTTACCCTGACTCCGCGCGTTTTGAAGTGCAAAATGGAGTGCTAAATATTGAGGAACATTTGAAGTGTTTGAAATATGCTGGCTTGTGCATACACCCAGGTACACAATCTCACAGGTTTCGTAGCAGTACACTGCCGGCTGTGCACCCTTGAACCGGTACTCGACGTTGGTTGCGAGTTCTGTACCGAAAATTTCAGCGATTCCAGAAATCAACTTGAATGTGAAGTCTTGGTTGAAATCAACACGAAATCGCCATTCCTGGCCTGGAGATAGACTTATCTTGTTCATAGTGGATATAGGCCTTAATTTTTATTTGGTGATTCTGTTGTTTTTGAGTGATGTCTACAGTTTTTGGTGCATCAATTGAAAAGTTTGCGTGCGGTTAGTGATTTTTTGAAGATGGTTAATGACTGAGTTCAGGGGATTGGTGAGGGGAGTTTTATGTTCTCGCTTTTATTTTTGGTTGATATTTCTAGTATTTTTGTTTGATTTGTTTGGGTCTTCCAGTGCTTTTGGGCGGTGATATAGGAGTAGTTGTGTGGTGTTTAATGAGGTGTGTATTTCTCATATATACGAGTAAGAGGAGAAATTTTGGTAAGGTGCACTTTCTAAAGCATACTTTTAAGTGGAGTTTCCTGCTTTTATAGTGCTGTACCCGCTGCAACCTTCCCCCTAACCCAACCCAGTGCCCTTAACCATAAACAATTTCACCTAAGCTACACTCGAACTAGCAAAATCTTACAAACCAGTGTCTACACAGTAAACAAATGACTTCAAAAACTACAAAATTTCCTATAGTTTTAGTCAAAAATCTTCCGTTTGACGTAACTTCGGCAGAACTCTATGGTCTTGGAAACAAGTTTGGGCACGTGCTCGAGATCCGCAAAGGCACAGAATCACATATAAAGGGAAACTGTTTTATAGTGTATCATACACTACAAGAAAGTGAAAAGGCTGTAGAGAGTTTGAACGGCTTCAACTTTAAAGGCCGGTATATAGTAGCTTTGGCGTATAATGTAGAACCTCGGTTAGTTGAGGAAGCAAGGAAGAAGGCGGGATCCAGTAGCAAGGAAGATAAGCAGAATGAAGAGCTATTTGAGGAATTGATTCTGGGAGTTTAGTGTATCATAGTATTTTAATGACAAAGATGTTTATTGTAAATTTAATAGTGAAGTAGGTAGTGGTGGCGCTTTGTGAACGTTTACAGAGGCCCAGTTTACTGTCTGTGTACTTCATTGACATGCTTTACTTGGAATGCCATCTCATTAGCGTACCAGAATGTTCTTTGATCTGCTCAGTGCCTTTTGAGCTGATTATGCTTCTTGCGTGGAATTGATAATGTACCAGAGGTGCTCATGGAAGCTGGGAGAAACTCGTAGAAACCTAGGAAAAAAGACCCTCACAATTAACTGGAGAGACTTGAAATAGAATCTTCCTGATCTATCCATGCCTCATCGAAATACAAAACGGGTTTCGCTTTTGTAATTGATCTTGGTAAAAACATATAGCAGCCTAGAAAGCCAAATTTCAGGGTGAAACTTGACCAATAAGCAAACAACTGGAATTCAACTACAAAATTATTTCAAAAATCCATTGTCGCGAAGGATTTTTGTCCCACTCAATATGTTCGTGGATATTCTCACAAGTGTGCTCGCAAGCGATGCAAAACACTCTTCAGCGAATCTTATTAAAACCAGGTAAAGTAGACGAGTTTTGAAGTCAGTGATAGTACGAACTGGTGGGGAACAGTTTATATAAACAGATGACAATACCGCATTCTGGTAGAACTTATGAAAAACTGGAAACAAACACAAAGATGAATGGAAGAACACACAAGTTATCATACGTTGTATCAAAACATGAATACTGTTCATGAGATGGGCACATCGCCCAAAGTGAATCTGGACCCTGGTCAATAAGATTTAGTCTAAACTAGCGTGCTTGTACCTTAATCAGGGGAGATTTGAAGTGACGCAACTAGATCCCTACAGCCGTTCCAGGTACATTCATATATTGGACAGGACCTCTGACTTTCTGAAGAATTCAAGTTCATATGCACCAAAGGATTTACTTATTAGGGTCAGCTATAGTTCTTAGATTGCCCGGTCAATTGAATTAAAAGCTATAGATACAATGTAGTAATAGTTTATGAATGCTGATACGGGGGCGGATTTAGGAACACTAGGCTCTTGGCATGAATTTTATTCCTGTATTTTGGCAGTACTCAAGCAGATACTCACACTTCTCTCGAGGCTTCAGAAGAGTAAAAGAAAATGGCTTTTGAGTAGCATTAAGTGCCGTCTCTCATAGTGTTGAGCATTTATTGATTTTCGCAATGTGTTATTGACACTCTTTGTCATTTTTTATAATACATGCAGCCTAGTATGCAGGTGATCCTTGGCAAGCAATGGATATTTCTGGGGACTGTGGTTGTTCCTGTTCTAGACTTGGATCATTGTTGATTTCCAAAGACTTAAGGCTCTAGCCTTAGGGCTACTGGGCAGCTTTACCTAAAGCTGCATTCTCATAACTAGCCTTTAATATTCTAAAAAATGTGTATACTCATTTTCCATTTCGAGTCTTCATCTTCAGTAACAGGGACTCTCATATACTAAAACCTAGCTCAAACTGGTAAACTTACATTAGAAATATTCATAACCAAATTCGCATGCAAGTGATCCGATCAATTACTCCGGTTCCGGGATTTAGAGATAGAGTTAGTTTCACTGTTTCAAAGGGGACTATCAAGTGACGGTAATTGAATATATTTGACTTAGTTGGCTGGAGATCTACAATGTGTGTCTTCCAAGAGTTCGAACAGCTTTCACGTTTCAAACAGACCACAAGAACGATTGAACGGAATGAGTTTGATACTACTTGTGTAAAGAATCTGCATTTCAAGCGTGGGATAGCGATCTTGGCTTATCAGTTCTGATTATCATTAGAGATGATTGATGTTTTGTACATAGATTATTCAATTAAAAAGCTCCAGAAAACACTGAAAGCAAGAAAAGCTTACTACTCATCACTTATTATGTTTTACTAAAGCTTTTACTCGGCTTCCTCAAGCCAATTTACTAGTTGTTATTCAATCGGATCACCTAGGCACAAAAATGAGAAAGAGGCAAATATGTTATTTCTGTATATTTACAACCTTTAACTGTGAGAACCTTTCTTGTTCACGCTTTCTCAATTTAAGTAGCGTTGCACTTGTATTCTCCGGGTTGTCGCAAAAATTGAAGGGAATGGGATTGAAATTTCCATACGAATTGAAGCAAATTCTAGCAGACAAGGCGTAGGTTATGCCACTTCACGGCTTTGGGATGCTTTGGGGGTTCGATATTGGACGTGAGAAGAAATTTATTGGAAGCCTCGATAAATTGAATCTTGATAGCACGCTAAAATATCATAATCCTGAGCTATCAAGATGACCGTGCAAGGTAAAACCCTGCTAATCATCAAGTTTAAAGGTCTCGATATGATGGTGTATTTCTCATAGCTAATGATATACACTTCAAAAATGTGTTAAATTGTTGCCCCTGCTTCAAAGCCAGATCAAAATGCAATTCAGAATTTGATATACTAGCATCTCGATGAAATAGAAGATTCCAAATTATCCAAGATATTTTGACGGTATCTTTCTCAAATTTTCAAAAGTGAAGTCCCTCACCCCTTGTCTAAAAACGGAAATGGATAATGTGGGGCACATGTCTCAAATGGTGTCAAGATGTAGAAATCTCGGCATGAGCATATAATAAGAGGAGGAGTTCAAGCTGCTAATGCACTCGTATAGTAATGATTCATGCCCAAATAGAAAATACCAGTGCCCGCCAGCTAAATACTAAATACTCACAAAGGATCAGAATTATTTGACACAGGGTCACGGTAAATTTGACAGACTCCGACTACCAGAGTCACACATTAAACCCTCAATTCAGGGTGTGGAACCGATTCCAGTTCCTCATAAATTTTATCTATAAACATTTCTAGATTATGTATGACTGTAGGTGTATAGAGTAACCGTGTGAAAGATATGTGTAAGCAGTATAGTGAGACACACACAACCAACACAACCAGTCCCAAAAAGCTTTCTACTTAGTTACAGCACATATGAGACATGTGTAATATTACGCATCTGTTCTCAATTACATTATCGCACATTAGTATTGATCCATCTGCAGAAGGTGTTGAGCCAGTTACTCAAAATGGCATGATCGTTGAAAATTGACATAAGCATGCTCTACTTATCTAATGAGGAGCTGCTTAAAACGAATAGGAGCATTCCAAACGTCTCAATACATGAGTTTACCTCCCTGACTCGGCTACAAATGATCTAAGACTCCAACTCAAGTAACACCATCATGAACAAACCAAACCCCCAAATCACGCACTCTGTGCTAAATATACAAACCTTGCAAGAAGTCTAATAACGTTACAAAAAATAGCCAGCCACAGTTCCATTTAATGTCTTGAGCCAACCAGCCATGTCCCAAACTGGCATCTCATGCATAATTAATTAGATCTCTAATGAGATGTATAAATTAGATAGACCCGCAGATATTGAAAAACGGTAACTGATAATTTATCAAGATCCCTAAACCGATTCATCGATAAGTTCAGCGATAAGTATACATAGCCTATGCTATAGTCTTATCCTTCATCCATTCTTAGCCAATATATCTATATTGGTGCCTTAGCATGCTCCTCATAATAATTCTTACATTTCTACTTGTTCTACGGGAGGTGTATGCCCGCCACCGTCTCAAAACGGCTCTGAAAACGTATACACAAGCCAGTGAAACCCAGGCTATCTCTCTAGAAGCTTCTCTCCGCTCTGAGATCGAGAATTCCCATAGAAAACTCAAATCTCTCCAGGAAGGACTACCTCAAAAAGACCGCAAAATTATCCAGATACTCACACAGATCAACAACATATCTGCTGAGCTTTTACCATTAAAAAGTCTCTTGACGGGGGTGGAAAAAGAAGCCAAATGCATCGAGATTAAACTTGAACAAATAACCAGGTTAGTTGCTCAAATAGCCTCTTCTGGCCAACATAAAAAGTTGGCAGACTTAGAAAGAAAGAACCTAGCCCTTGAACAGGAGGTCCGGTCAAATTTCCAGAAATTAGAAAAGTACACTGTAAACAATCAGAAGATAATTAAGGCGATAAATGAAACCACAATCAAGAACTTCGAGATAAATAAAGAGTGTGAAGATACACTATACACCACCCTCAAGGACATAGAGCTAGAAAATAAACGGTTGGAGGGAGTGGCAGGGGGGTTGTTGGGGAAATTGGCGGAGGAAAGAGTGGCGGCATATCGGATATTGACGGACTTGAGAGAGTATAAGGAAAACACTTTGAAGCGGATCTTACATAAGCAGAAGTTGCAAGCGGAGTATTTGCAAGAGCGTGTGGATTTGGTTGGGTTGGAGATAAGGGAGGCAGGTGGGGAGAATTTGGGAGGAGAGGTTGATCAGAGGAGATTTGTATTGGAGAGCTTGGCTTTTGAAATGAAGCAGAATCTCCATGAGTGAACTGAATGAAGATTTGATCTACTGTTGATTCATGAGAAAGCTTGAAGTTATTACTATACTGATTAAGATATTTTTTTTTAGCTTTTATTTGGTTACATGGGGTATATTTCGTCTGTTCTTCTTGCTTATCAGTTTGGTTGGGAAGTGGCTCATCCTTGATTTTGGTCATAAGCTTGATGACGGGCAAGAAAGACTGCTTAAAATTTTAGTCTTACCTTCCTCTCAGTTTGAGAGGGTGTACTATAAACAACGCACTTGATACCCTTGCTTATATTATATGGTTGTATTTCTGTAGGATTTCATATTTTCTTTTATATTGGTTTCACAGTATTTCAACAAAAAGATAGAATTGCCGTTTTCATGATTTTTATATTTTCACGGAAAATATGTGAGATAAATTGACATACATCAATTAAAACCTCATAAATAGACAGAAAAAACACAAAAATGGGCACAATTATTAGCAAAGGAACGGCAGGAGAAAAATGTCAAAGAAGCATAAATCGTCTCCTTGTCAAACATTTGTGTTTTTGCAAAAGAAAAACAGATATAAACTACAGATCAATTCATTATTTCATTATTAATATGTGCATTAGATGTTATCTAAAAATTGTGTGTTTATATTCTTAGGCTTCACTATGAGCTAGATTGCCGCGATGATGGACAGTCGTATCTCATTTCGAAGAAACAATCACAGTAACTGTCTTTGCTAAATATGTTCGAGTAAAAAACGACGTATCTTGCTTCACTCGATATATTGATGAATTGTGGTACCTCGCATCGCTAGATGTCATGACTTCAAGAAATTTGAAACCACCTCCACCCATCCTGTCTTATCCTCCTGCACAATCCAGTGCCCCGTATCAAAATCAACCACCCTCCCTTCTGGGAACAACTCCTTTATCCGCTCCACCCCCTCCGCCGTCACAAACTCCGAGTCTCTCGCCCTACAGAAAAGCGCAGGTCCCTCATAGGCCCCCTCCCCCTCGTAAGGAAAGTCCCCCACTGCATGCAATAGTCCCTCCTTTTGCATATCATACACAGGAAGCTTCAAATGAGACCAGACATCCTGATGGTATATATGGCGAACGTCATTCGTGGAGAGCAGTCCAGTGTAATTAGCCAATAAATGGTCTCGTTCCCTGCGATCTTCTATAAATTCTTGAAGAAAATGATGTGCTTTCCCAATCTTTGCCTTGTCCTTTTTCGTTGCTATGAATTCCGACTCCAATCTACACATGGCGTCCAATGCTACATAGTACTGTTCTCCCAATCTTTTCGCTATAGGAGAGTTATCTACACTAACCAACTTGCTCACCAAATCTGGCCGCTTAAGAGCCACCATCATCGCTACTTTGGCGCCCATAGAATGGCCTATCATATAGGTACTCTTAACGCCTCTTTCTTCCATGAAATTTATCACATCTCCCGCCATTGCATGGTAATCGTATGGCTTCGCATGTGCACTATCACCATGATTACGTAAGTCTACGGCGTAAGCAGGAGCCTCGAGTTCCTTAGAAAGCTCTCTTGCAACAGAGTTGAAATTCAGTTTCGAGCCGAAAAGACCATGGAGAAAAAGAAGCGATTTGTCAGTGTGACCAACTCTGGGCAAGTGGTGGATGACGTTAGAGGCGAGCGTGACAGGGACTCGTGTGACAGGGGAGAGGAATTTGGATATAGGGTTGATTTTTATGGGTTTCATGGGGGATTTTGTGGTATTCAGTGATATTTTGATATTTTTTAGGAGGTGAATATTTATTTTACTTTTGGGTGGACAATTTTGACATATGTTAATTTAGTTGATGTTTTTTTTGGTATAAACAAAACCCATAAAAACCATAATTGACAGTCAATCAACTTTTACGAATACATCCGAATAAAGTACGTTTATACTGATGCAAGCAAAATATCTTGTTAAAGCTACACATGGAGGGTGTACCTCATTATGCACACCTACCAACTGACTTCCGGCATGCACTCAGCAAACCAACAACCTATACCAAACAACCACCGCCAACGAACACTCCTTAAGCCATACAAAACTCAAGCTGTCAGTAAGCAAATTCAAAATTTAGTTTGTTTTCTGTTATAACTACCCCTCACGTGCTCCACGTGATGTGAGATCATCGAGTCATAAGTCTATTTAAATAGAATTAGTTACTTATAAATTCAAGCAGCTCAATATTGAAGATACTGGATTAAAGCTGAACATAAGAAGTCAATTGATATTAGAGATATGCCCCCTCCACTCAACCCCCTCTCTGCTCCTCTCAACTTGGCCCTCATCCAGTTGGCTGCTGGACCAGACAAGACCCTCAATTTGACGCACTTCACGTCGCACATCCTCAAAGCCATCAAAGACAGTCCCAAGAAACTCGACTTGGTTGTTCTTCCCGAGTGTTTCAACTCACCATATGCGGTAGACCAGTTCCGTAAATACTCTGAAGTGATCCCACAAGGAGAGACCACCGTAGCTCTTTCTAAGCTCGCTAAGGAGCACAAAATTTTCCTCGTAGGGGGTCTGATTCCAGAGATCTCGAACGATAAGATATATAACACATCTGTAGTCTTTAACCCCAGTGGAGAAATCATCGCTAAGCACAGAAAGGCCCATCTTTTTGACATTGACATCAAAGGAGGGATCACTTTCAAAGAGCTGACTTCTCTCAGTCCTGGCGATAAAGCTACTGTCTTTAAACTTGGTGATTTTGGCTATTCTGGTTTGGGAATATGCTACGACATTCGCTTTCCTGAGCTTGCTCAAATTGCTGCTAGAAAAAACGCTTTTGCTATGATCTACCCAGGAGCATTCAACACCACCACTGGGCCGATGCACTGGCACTTGTTGGCTAGATCCAGAGCTGTAGATAACCAGGTTTATGCTATTCTTTGCTCCCCAGCACGTGACCCAGGTAGTGGGTACCAAGCCTATGGACACTCTTTGGTTGTGGATCCTGCGGGGAAGATTGTGGCTGAGGCCGGGGAAGGGGAAGAGATTGTTTATGCTAGTTTGGATCCTGCAGTGTTGGAGGGGGTTCGGAAGGGGGTTCCAGTGGGGTTCCAAAGACGGTTCGATTTGTATGAAGATGTGGCGGAGAGTGCGAAGGTGGGGGACAAATGATATCATGAACTTGTCCAACTTTACAACAAGCAGAAAGCTACTTCAGTATTGATCATCCATTTATTGATCTTATTATTTATCTTAGTGTCGCATCTGTAAACATGTATTCAAATTGGTGAAAATGGTGGTTTTACAATACAGCTCAACTGCCTCTTAGCGAATAAACGAAATGAACGCACATAAATTCTCAAACCAAAGCAAAGGAAGAAAAACTTAAGATCATCATATATACTATATACTCAAACAGCTATATCACTGGCAAACTTGATCTAACCAAAGCACTAACACTAACAAATATATTCAATTGTCAAACACTAAAAAAAGGTACGTAGAACACTACATCCCCGGACCAGCCTTCAAAAGCATCAATTAACTAATCAATCAACTAATCACTCAAACCCGATGGAATTCAATCTCCTCAACCATCTCCTTATTTTGCAAATAACGCAATCTCATCATGTAAATAACTCCTCCCACAAAAACCAAAAATACAATAAACAACCACTTCTTGTGGCTTTGTGCCACTGGAGTATTTTCCACGGGCTCAGGCTCTTCTGGTTGCTCAGCAACATCCAACTTCTTGACACTTACACCAGTAATTGTGACATCATCCTTTGGCTTATCTCTGCCGTCAGTGTTCACATTCTCTACAGCTTTAACAACATCGTCTCCTCCGATAACCTTTCCAAAAATCACGTGTCTCCCACTCAACCAGTCTGTGATCTTGGTCGTGATGAAAAACTGGGACCCATTGCTGTCCGGTCCCAGGTTTGCGTAAGCTAAAAGACCTGGTCTGTCAAACTCAAGCTTGAAATTCTCATCTTCAAACTTCTTGCCGTATATCGAGTAGCCGCCTGTTCCGTCTCTGTTTTCGAAGTCACCACCTTGAATCATAAAGTTCTTGATTACTCTGTGGAAAATGGTACCTTTATACTGTGCTTCTTTGAAACCACCTTCTGTGATCTTGACGAAGTTCTCCACAGATTTTGGAACAACCGTCCCAAAGAGCCCAAGTTTGATAGTCCCTAGCGCCTTTTCACCGTGGGTGATCTCGAAAGACACTTCATGAGTGATTGGTGGGTCGGCACACAAACAGAGAGGAAGGAATGCGAGGAGTTTGAAAAGCTTCATTGTTTATTCAAGAAGGCAACTGAGTTTAAGGATCGTTTCTTCTATTTATTTTGATGTTGACAGTTATCAAACAGTTTCATTATTTATCAGCCTTGGGACCACGTGCAGTACGTACTACAAATCACTGTAAACCGGTCTAAGTGTGCGAAATATTGAAAAACGAAACCGCTAGCAGAGTCTCCTCTTTCGTGGCTTTCTACAAATACCAATTTCAATCCTTTATCTCACACTTTATCAAAACTTGATTTTCAGCAAAGGCACACTATTCTGATCTACGCTACTTCAAGCTATAAAAAACGAGGTTCCACGTCGATACGACATCTGTAGCACCCCCCGGGCCCCCTCGATGGATTATTTTTCAGCTGCACGTTTTCTCTAAAAATTTCACTAAAAAAGAACCAAACCGCATATGTCTAGTCTCATGTTCCGGCGGCTTGCGCACACATCCGCCAAGCCAAACCTGGCGTCTGCGTTTCTCGACAACCTTCTCAACAAGGTAGAAGCATCGATGAAGGCAAATGGCCAAAAAGCGCCCCGCAAACCAAGAACTTTCAAAAGTGCAGGAGAGGGCCAGAACCAAAAGAACGCAAACAAGCCTCAGAAAAACCAAAGAAACAACCAAAGAAGCCCAAACAACCAGAGAAACAGAAACGGCGTCCGTGGCACCGATGCAAATTTCGCGAAAAAGGGAGCTCAGACTCAAAAGGCCGGACAGAACAGAGGTCGTCGTGTGAACGGAGTTGAGACCGACGTTATCGGGATGCCTGCTACAGCGTGGAGTGCTCCTAAGAAGAATGCCAGAAAGAACCAGAGAAGCCCAAGAAAACAAGTGACTCCGTTTGTCAAGAGAGCTGTAGCTAAAGAATTCTCTATGAGCGGATTTTCAGCAAGCGATCTTCTCGAGTACCTGCCGCTTGTCCCTGCTAATAAGGCCATGAGAACGGTGGCGGCAGCCCAGCTTGGTGCGGGCTCAGAAATTGCCAAAAAAATGGTCCTGGGTGACTACCTGGAGTTGCAGACCCAATTGGATGTTTTGCCTAAAAAGACTCCCAAATTGGTGTTCAACTTTGGAGTGGTCCAGAACTTGTTGAACAATAACGGGAGCTACGATTTGGTTGCGAAAAACCGGGCATTTAATGGGTGTGTGGGAATTAAGAGTGTGAGAGAAATCGTTAAAGAATAGTCTGGTAAGTTTAGTGTATATATTGCGAATGTGAACACAGGGTGTTTTTCATGTATTCTGATGTACCAATTTGTAAATTTCTGTATCTTTCGGTATACCCGTGTCTTAAACCTCTTGCTGCATTAGTGACTTTACTGCCATGAATCACTGGCGGTGGGGTTGAGAGATGTTTGACATTATCACTCCAGCAGTATTACCCCCAGTAAACCTTATAATAGAGCAGCTAAGAAAGGCGAAGTCTCTTTCATGGTCAGATCCGAATCATGCTTCTTTGAAACTGACGCTACAGGCACATACTCAACGTAACAAATAAGCTTGACCTAGAGTCTTTTATCTAATTAATTCGATGAGAATGCACGACGATCTTTGATGCGCCTGTTTCTGTAGCTTTAAACAGCTTTGTTTTGGTTGTGGTTTTTGATAGACACTTGGTCTTGTAGATGGAGCCAGTGGAGTAGTGTTGACGACTTCATGATTTGGCGTGAATAGCTTGAAACTTATCACTGGCATAGCATTTGAAAATTTACTTGTACTTTCCTATTATGCCATGCCAATTTTCTGATTGAATGATAAACTAGTTCAAGCGATAGCGGAAATGAACTACGAGTATATACAGTGTACACATATGTACTATAGTATATAGCATACCACAAATCTTACAAAAAACCCCTCCATTAATAGAAATTACAACTTTTACATTCTCTGATCTAACTCCAAAATCTACAATTTTCTAGGCCCCTCCCCAACTCCTGTCAAGATGACCCTGCTTACGTCAAAGTCTTCACTTCCCAAAGCAAAGTTCTCTAATTTTCTAGTAGTGCCCTTGCTTCCCCAGCCTTCCACATCCCCAATGGCGCCCCGCAAAGCCCCGAGGACCAACTCTTCGTTCTCCTCTTCGTAGTACACAACTGCGTTAGGACCAGCATCGAAGGTGTAAGCGGCCACCAAACCCTTTCCTTCAGCCTTACTGACCTCGTTGATAGCATTGACCACTTTGATGAGATTGCGAGAGGTATCGTTCATGTAGAAAATAGGAGGGTACAGGTCCAAGCACACGGCGTGGAACGAGTTAGAATCCTTGATTGTGAGCTCGGCAAACGTGTTGAAATCTTTATCCAAGATAGCCTTTTTCATCTCATCGAAACGTTGAGGCACAACAGACTCTATTCTCTCTTTAAATAGAGTACTTGTCTTTACAGTGATTTGCATTCCTGAAGTCAGGGAAGTGTCCTTTTTCTTATCACTGACTACGGCTATAGCAGCCTTTATTCCTGGCCAATGAGAAGCAGGGGCAATTTCAACAGCTTTGGAGTCCAGACCGTCTTCCTTGGTACCCATTTCCCAAGCAACGAAGCCTCCAAACACCGACCGGCACGCAGACCCAGAGCCTTGACGGGCAATCTTGGAGAGCTCCTCAACAGAGTCGGGTAATTCGTACAACAGAGCGACCGCCATGACCAAGGCAGCAAGGCCGGCGGCCAGGGAAGCCAAGCCAGCAGCGGTTGGGAAATTGTTTTCACTGACGATCAGAACACCCCATTCGGAGAACTTGGGAAGTGACTCGTCTTTGTCCTCCATTTTCTTGCGTAGCTGTTTCAAGGCCAAAAGAACGGCCACCAGACGCGGCTTGTCAAGAGACTCTTCTTTACCGTTTAAGATAAGAGAGGAAGTTTTGGTCTCAGGACTGGTCGACGCCGTGGTCTTTGTTCTGAGATCATCCTGGTTAAGCGACACCAGAATCGACAGGTTGGTTGGAAGATTGAGAACCGTGTCCCTCTTTCCCCAGTATTTAAGGGTTGCAATGTTCACGGGGGCAGTGACTGTGGCCAGATACATCGTGATTCTATGTCAGCAGACTGAGATGATGTAGTTTATATATGGTGATCTTACCCAATATATAAGTTTATACCACAACGTCGTATGCAAGCAGATCTTGAAAAATCTGAGACGATCGTATAGGCGTGCGCGTAGTCTGATGCTTGAGGAGAAGTGTATAATCTCTTAAAAAGCAGATGTACAAAAATGAATGAAAGATAGTATTTTGAAATTCTGAAGAAAAGAAATTGGCAGAAAGCGAAAGAAGAATAGGTGGTTAAAAGAGTTTTGCTGGAACATGCCTTATTTATAGGCCTTCCTTACTGAACTGAATCGCAGAAGCAACTGAATAGCGTGCCTACGAGCGTATTCGAGGTTAGGTGGCTTGTGGGTTTTTAGATTGCTCTGAGACATTCCCTGGCTGTGTGAGTCTATGGTTTTGGAATTTCTGGTGTAGGTAGCATATCATATCTGTGTCTTGTGTCTTGTACATAGATTTAATAGGTAAAGCCTAGTAAAAGTATTTGATTGATATGGTAGGTCTATCTTCTAAAAGTAAATGTACATCCTTAGGTTCCTGCTATTCTGGGGTTTATATGCTCACTGCATTTTCACTGTATAATGGAGATGTTCAACCCATCACAATTTCATATGATTGTAGTACCTCTGTGAGCTTGATTTACTGTTGTATATTATGGATTTATTGTTTTTCAGTTAGATAGTACCAATCTGGCTCACATGTAATTCAACTTCATGACTTCATCTTTTGTTGGCTCCTCAGATATTGAGCCCAGACTGGCCAGAGGTAGTAGCAGCGGCGGTCAAAATGTATTTCTCTACTAGTCACTTTGAAGTTTGAATATTGTATTTATATATGTCGTTGATCAAAAGCAGACATTTTGATGTTATGTGCGCTCTGCTTTGTGTAGAGAATGGTGAACAAGTGTGTTTACATAAAGGTTACAAAATCATTCCAATAACTCGTAGAAGTATACCTACAGCCCATAAAGTGTATTGGAAACACTTTTAACATCTCATTCAGGACTCTCAATCCACTGGAAATTCATGAGTATCTGGATGCATCTTTCAAACCCACTACCCGAAACGCTGGCTGTGAGCTACCGCCTTACTTCTCTTCACTCTCCTCCAGCACTGTCGAATAACAAGTCCCACTCACGTCATCAGACAGTTCCTTCTGTGTAAGTGTTTTCCCTCCGTAAACTTCCTAACTCTAAAGAAAGGAAGTACTATATATAAGATCAGACCATCCAAGAAAATAGTACTAGAATGTTTCGAGTCAATTCATCATACATAGATTGGTCACTGCACTCTGAGGACCCTGAGAATGCAAAAGAGTACTCTCGCTTGGTTTTGGAGGGTATGCTAGATAGTCAACTTTCCGAGTCGAGGTCCCAAAACTTCAGTAACTTCTCTGCTATTTTTTCTAACGAAATAGAAGAATTTCCTTTGAGAGAAACCTCAAGTGAAATTTGCAATCCCAGCACCCCCCTCGTTGTTAGTCCAGCAGCGATTTTCAGCAGGCCGGACAGAAAAACTGGAACAAAAGCACTTACTTCTATAAATGCTCAAAAACCGGGACCTGCGCTGGAAATCTCTCAGCCCAAGTGTGGTATGGGTGAGGGTGTTAAAAAACAACATGCCCCTGGTTTGGAGGCATTCGAATTACCACAGCCAGGAAAGGCCCAACTGAGAGATACCACAAGTTTGTTTGAGCGGCTCGGCTTGCCAGCTCATAGAGATTCAAATGGGAGTGCTAGTAACCACAGAGTTCAGGAAGTGCAAAAAGGAAATCAGAAGCTGCGAGACCATTCAAAGAGAATAATCAAAAAGTCACCAAAAAAAAGACAGCAGTTGAGTAAATACTCTTCCGGCGTCTCTGCTTCTCTCCCCGCTGCTTTCTCTGCTACCCCCTCGAACCCGTCCAGAACCCCCTCTCTTGACCCAAGTAAAGTGACAATCCGCAAAACCGAAAACGAATTTCTGGTGACTCTTTCACTTCCGCCGAGGAGTCTAGTCCCTGTTAGAAGCTTTGCTCCAGCGGTGGATCCCCTTCTCCAGCCCACAATTGCATCGCAAAACTCACAACCTCCCATAAACACACAAACTCGAAGAAGTCAGCCTTTAATGCAAAATCAGTTTTCTATGCAAAGCCAGTTTGCCCCGCATAATCAGCATTTACCATCTAATTACTCTCCCAATATCAATCAACCACTTATACATGTTCCATACACTCAGGCTCCATCTGTGCACCCTCCGATCCCAGTGCCCAACGAACTCCAACGGCAGATTGGGTATAATGCACAACTACATATGCCTCTGTTTCTTCAGCAAGCCCTGAACATGCTACAATCCTCAAATGAGTTCAGGGCGTTGGCTAGAGCAGCAGTGGAGCACTGTAGAAAAACACAAAAGAATGACATTGATCCCGCCGAGCTGCTTCAAATTTTGGCCAGAGAGCAGCCTCTGGTATTCTCACTGTTGGCTCTAGGAGTTACCTATGAGAGATTTCGCGAAAACCAGCTGAAGACTGGAAAAACAGACTCTTTATATGAATGCTACATGTCTAGAACAAGAAGCTTATTGCAGGCTTCTGCTTTGAGGATGGCCAAGGACTTTGCTCAAAGAAGTATGGAGAATTTACCGCAGCGAAATGAGGGTAGTGGTAATACTGGGGCCAGGTATGGGAGCTCGTAGTTTAGAGAAGGGGGTGGTTCAGTGGCAGGGAGATTATGGATATTATCTTTAAGTTTCCTCATGTTTCACAGTATACTTAGTTTCGGATCTATATGGTTTGGATGATTCGAAGGATTTGGATGTATTTCGTATGCAATAAAATGTATGGTAATAGCGAATGATAATATTGGCTTAGTAGGCGTTCATTCTGGATTATTAGCAGATGCTGATAATCAAATAATCGCTCAAAATAAACAGAATTGCCTATATATTAGATATTAGTTATGTGAGGAAGTTAGTAGGAGCCTTAGCTGGATGCATACCCCTGATCATATCAATTTCCTTACATATTTTGAAACCTCACCCTTGTTGTATATTTTCCAAAGCTCTATCTTGAAGTTTTAAGTAATGCCTCTGTTATAAGATAATTGGCATGAATAGAAATTTTAACATCCACAACAATCGGTAAAAACTAGAAATAATCTCAAGATCTCATTGACAAGCTAAAAACAATTAAATTTCTAAACACATCACCTCCCTATGATCCCCCTTAAATACCCCTCATAGTGTGCCTCTGCTGCATCACATACCCACTTATCTTCCACAACCTTTAAGATCTCCAATTTATGTTCACGAACAGCTTCCTGATACTCCCTTGCTCTTCTTCGCTCTATGTCAATACGCTCTTTTTCTAGCTTCTTTTTCTTTATTTCCTCCACTTGGACTCTTTCCTTCTCTAATCTCTCCTGCTCTATTCTCACTTTCTCTTGTTCCTCTTTGAGAGCCTTTTCAGCTTTCAACTTTTCATCTCTCTTATTCTCATAGTGTATCCTCCAAGTCATGGAAAACCACTCGTATGCTCTTCTATGTCTCTTAGGACTTTCTGTACTAAACCTGAGAGACAGCCTTTCTTCACGAACACGGTCATATTCATACACACAACCCTTAATAAACCTCTCTAGACCATCAGATACATCAAAAAGATCCCCTTCATCCTCAAACATCCTTTCAGTCTCCTTCACATACCGCTTATCCCTCATTATGCGGTCTAGAACAAAGTGACAAAGTTGATCCTCTTCTGTCACTTCTGCACTAAGATTCTCTACAGACTGAGAAGCCCCTACGCTTCCTAGCTCATAGAAATTTTTGCAATCTCCCGACCAGGTTTTACTTTTCTCTACGGAGACCACAGGACTGGCCTGAATCTTAGAGCTTCTGAAGAGATATTCACGTTTCCTTGCTCTGCAGTAGTCAGTTGGGGACTTTGTAGGGCTGTTGCAAAGTTTCGTGAAAAGTGTCCGAAAAGAACGGGAGGGCGTAGAGGTGGAGATGGAGAGGGGCGTGGGAATGTCCTCAGATTGAGGTGAGTGGCCAGACGAATAGTATAGTTTGGGGGTATTTGGTATGGACAAACTGATTATTCCACCCTCCTTTATAGATGTCACATTGTATGAGTCTGTTGATTTTATGGAACCACTAGATCTTACAGACTCTATCTCAAAGTTGAAATTGGGGGATTCACAGATCATAAGAATGCTTGAAGGATCAGAAAATAGTGAATTTGAGGTTTTGAAGTAATAAGGGTTTGGATAGTTTTTGCTTAAATAGAATTTGCATTTGTGTGCAGGCTAAAGCATCTCTCATAAATTCGCAGTCTGAATGAAAAATCTCTAGAAATTTGAGGAGTATGACAGAAGTAATACGTACCAGTAGAATGGTGTAGTTCTAGCTCAAAAAGACTGTGCAATTGTGCATTCTATGTGTTATTTTATGTGTTATTTTATGTGTCCTGAATACAATCTCAGAGATGACTGGTAAAGGGGTGGAGCATGGTAGGAGAGTAAAGTGTAAAATTTGACATATCTAGCTTATAAGGACATGTCCCTTATTTACAGTGATGCGAAAGACCAGCTAAACACCAATTACAGTCTCTCACAACACATGAATATACACTTACAATTTGAATACCGAATTTGAAGTTGACCATTTGACGCCGAGCTTTAACGTTCCAAGCTAACATGTTTTAGCTCTGACAGATTATACAAAATTCCTTTCATTGTTGACTTTCTAATTTTTGGCCTGGGGGCAGAGAGAAAGCTCATATACGAATATTCAACTCATGGTCGATGCTCTCGGGTCAATCGGTAAGGTCTTTAGCTGAAACTCAATTTCGTAGTTAGCCCCCATACAAACAGACTTCTCAACTAACCCAAGTCCAATAAAAGTCTCACTTGTTTAGTTTCAACTCTACTTTTGCCACACCAACAGTACACATCAACTACACATCACAATAACACATGAATAGTACATATACAGATCAATGCCGGTTCTCAAGGCTGGTGAAGAATTCACCACCCAAACGTCCTTAATAACTAAGCTGGTAGTAAGATTGACCAACAAAGGTGACCAGGTCATTGCTTCACGGACAACTTGTGCCTCTTTTGCTAGGCTCTGATTGGTTGCTTATTATTAGGCTGATAGCTTTCGGGCTCAGCCAAAAAAGCTAAAAGATGAATGAAATCTAGCTCGCTTGGCTACGCGTCAGTAACACACCCATTACTGGCATCCAGAACCAACTTGATGTATTTCGCCAACGTCCCCTTCGTATACCGTGGCTCCGGCTTGACCCACCCCTTCCGTCTTTCGGCCATCTCCTCCTCCCCAACCAACAAATCAATAACATTATTGTCTGCGTCAATCACAATTTCGTCCCCGTCTTTGACCAACCCGATTGGGCCTCCCTCGTAAGCCTCAGGAACAATGTGACCAATCAAAAACCCGTGAGATCCGCCACTGAAACGACCGTCAGTCAACAAAGCACAGTCTTGGCCCAATCCATAGCCCATCAAAGCACTCAGAGGTTTCAACATCTCTGGCATTCCTGGACCTCCCTTAGGTCCCTCGTACCGGATGATAACAACGGTCTTCTCGCCCTTTTTGATTTCACCGTCTTCCAAAGCCTTGATGAAAGACTCCTCTTCCTCGAAAACACGGGCCTTGCCTTTGAAATACGTTCCCTCTTTTCCTGTGATCTTCCCAACTGCTCCTCCAGGAGCCAAGGAGCCGTACAAAATTTGAAGATGCCCAGTCTTCTTGATAGGGTTAGTAAACGGTCTGAAGATGGTCTGGCCAGGTGTGAATCCTTTGCACGCCTCTGCGTTTTCTTTGAGTGTTTTACCGGTAACCGTTAGGGCACTACCGTCCATGTATCCATTCTCGAGAAGGTATTTCATCACTGCCTGGGTCCCTCCAATTTTATATATGTCAGCCATAACGTGCTTTCCCGAAGGTTTCAAATCCCCAAGCAACGGTGTCTTGTCAGACACTTTCTGGAAGTCGTTTAAGGTCAAGTCCACGCCGCACAGCCGTGCAATGGCCACCAAGTGAAGACATGCATTAGTGGACCCGCCGGTTGCGATGATGTATGTTATGGCGTTGAGGAAGGCGGTTCTAGTCATCAAGTCTTTAGGCTTGATGTCCATCTCCAAGGTCTTCTTGATGGCCTGGCCGATGGTCTGGCACTCGAGAGCTTTTTCCTTGGACACAGCTGGGTAACTCAGAGAGTTCGGCAAGGTCATTCCCATTACCTCGGCAGCACTGGCCATCGAGTTGGCCGTGTACATGCCTCCACAGGACCCGGCGCCGGGACAGGCGTGCGACACAACATCCTGTCTTTCTTCTTCGCTGATTTGGTCGGAAATGTATTGTCCGTAGGTTTGGAATGCTGCAACCAACTCAATTGGCTTGTCCTTAAACTGGCCACAGCTTCCGGTGCCCGGAAGAATGGTCCCACCGTAAACCATGATCAGAGGTCTGTTATGGCGGGCCATGCCTATCAAGACACCAGGCATATTTTTGTCACACGATGGGATACCGATACAGGCGTCATAATGTTGTGCCATCATGATAGTTTCAAAACTATCAGCAATGATCTCACGCGATTGAAGAGAGTATCGCATACCTTTTGTCCCCATTGAAATACCGTCAGAAACGCCAATGGTGTTGAACCGCATGGCTTTGAGGTTTTCTCTCTCTACAGAGTCGGAACACATCTTGTTCAACTCCATGAGGTGCATGTTGCAGGGGTTCCCCAGCCACCAACACGACCCAACACCAACCTGGGCTTTTTTAAAGTCGTCCTCTTTGAAGCCGGTGGCATAGAGCATCGCCTGAGACGCACCTTGGGATTTGGGGGTGGTGATCACAGACGAATACTTGTTGAGTTTCTTGGCAGCCCGGCAAGACAGGTGAAAAGACCTTGAATGGAGCATTTTTCTCGATGTCGATTTGAAATTTCAATCGGTTGTAGAGATAGGTGTTTATATAAATTTTTCACTGCTCTATGAGTCAGGGCTAAGCGCACGCGGAGTGGGCCAATGAGGGGGGAAGTAAGTGTAATCAACGAAAAGTAAATAGCGAACGCAGCCAAGCGTTTGTTTGATTACTTTATAGCTTTTGTTGCATCTAGTCTCTGTTTTTGCTATCCACGTAGTGAGGTGTTTCTAGTTTATTAGTTGCCCATGTTTTCACTGTGTATATGATGCATGCAGTCTATAATAAATCTCATACAAATTTGTGATTGATCTGCATATAAATCTCTAAAACGATAATGCTTTGAGTATAGTACTGAATCCTTAAAACTTCTTCAATATCCTTTGAGCGACAACTGGGCCAATGACTAAGTTTAGGGACATTTATGAGTCACTGCCGTTAACGGAGCAGAGAGCCTATAGGGTGTTTTGTGGGGTAAGCGTAAACACTGGTAGGATCTATAAGCAAAGAGGTTAATTTGAGTGACATATTTCTGACTCATATGTGTTGCCCTCATGAATGAGAGATACGAATCAGGTGAGCTAAAGTGTTTCATGCCTATACGCGGAGATGAGATTCTTTTTTGATTTATGTGAACGAATAATCACAGTGTGACTATAGATTGTAGGTTTGTTGTGAGTATTGAGTTGAGGAGGTCTGGAAGCAAGTAGTGAAAGACAGCTCAAGTGATCGGAGTTACTTTTCATGATTTTTAAGCTGCTGTGCCTGAATACAACACCCAGAAACATTATGATTGAAAAATATGACTCAGGTGACATCTGGTTGTTTCGAAGCTTTCAGTACGTTCTACTTCAACCTTCTCCAACGTGTAGATATCATATCGCTCCACTGACCGACAATGGATTGACCGTGTCTCTCATTCAGTGCACCAACCAGTAAAGGTACATAAACTTCAACACTAGAGACAATGATACACAAGCTGATGAATAAGTTGGAAATTAACTTACTTGGCGGGGGATTGTGATTGCTGAGAATCACGGAGTTGCTTTCGTATTCTAAGCCATTTCTAGTGCTGGATGTGCTGCTAAGAAAAAGTGTTCTCAAGGCTAGTAAATCAACTGAAGTAGGTGAGTTTAAGTGAGTGCTAGAATATCTGTTAGCGACAAATCTAGTAAAACGCCATTTTGTATCCTCAGATATCTTCCAATAAACGCGTGTGATTATCATATCAATTGCGCACAGATTCTTTATTGCTAGCCAAACAATAACGATCTCAAGACTGTTGCTCAGGATTTTCGATCAGGATCTGCGCAATTATCTTAGCCACATCTGAGATCTGCCGATATGCCAGATCGCCTGTCAACTGTGCTATAGCCGTTGGTAATCCATCGATCTTTGAGATACCCAGTTTCTATAGCACAGATGCTGTGTATCCAGCAGGCCTATGCACATGCGGGAGATGTGCAATTAAGTGTTTGGCAGCTTAGTTGCGTATTCGCGTATGTTAAACCTGTGTGGCTAATATATATACAAAAGTCACAGTGAGCAGACCTTATCCGATTGAATCTCGTGTAACAATTCGAATGATATGATGAATGGGTATAGCTCAGAAAAATCCCTCAAGATATCTGGGTACAGTACACCTTGTGATCGCTAGCTATAGCTGTACGTAGCATTGACAATAGCATCCTCTGGGCCTCTTTTGCAGGTATCCTTGCCAAAGACTCTGCAAAAGCTATTGCTTTCTGATTGTTTACTCGTATATTACATTCTAACTCTGTAGCTGTCATCTTATGTGGTCTACTCTTTACGCAAATATTCACCCAAAATAGGAAACTAATTTTGACGTAAAATTACACTAAATACATAAATAAAAAGAATCGAGAGAATTCAAATAAAACGCACCTAGACAATGTCCCGCCATGTCTCGCGAATGCACTGACGTTCAAAGCCTTTTTTTTGACGTATCAGCCGTGCTCAATTTCAATCTTCTAGTGTGCTATCATATATACATAACTCACTTATTAAACTAAAACCAAGGCTAAGAAAACCAAGCAATGCTTCTGCATCACAAAGAACATGTATAGAGCCCTATTTTGCGCTATTATTCTGCTTGTTTCCAAGACAAAACTCCGAGATCCGGAAAAACTTTTATTGTAGTTTTTCCGGCGTAAAATACATTGTTACATTAGAAATTATTTGACAAATGAAAAATTCACTAGACTTTCGGAAAAAAAATTGAAAAAAAGAAAATGTCACATATGTAGTTAGTCAACTCCATTACTACGCTGAATTCCGCACAATCATCGCCAAGCTGAGTTGTAAGATTCGTCAGCTCTCATTTCTATTTGAATTGTTTTTTCTCGGTAGTTATATTAGCAGTAGCAGTTTAACACTGATAGTATTAGCATCTAACACCGAGGAAACCTATAGCGAGATGACTCTGACTGAAGTGCTAAAAATAATGAACACATATAATAACTGGGCTACCCCAAATTTAGTCGGCTCGGATTATTGTTCATCAGGTGTGGATTGATGATCCAATTTAGTGATTAACTGTGTATCAAGCTATTCATTGGTGGAACCTAACAAAGACAGGAACGGATAGACTTCACGATGAAGATTTCATGATTGAAACTTCATGAAAGGAAAGGAGTATAACCCCTTAGTTGTCACACTCTCTCCTGGTCCAGGCCTTAATAGCCCCACAAATCACAAAAATAGCTTTCCTAATTCGGCTCGCTTGCACTTACTTTTGACTGAGGTTAAATTCACAAATTTCCCATTTTCATTCGGAAAGTAGCGAACATTGGCTTCATAGAAAATACGCTATACACTTTCCGGGATCATATGTGCGAGTTCAAGTGTCCACACCAGTCTCTGTATCTCTCGAATTGAGAAGTTTGGGGTCCAGGCTTATCGTGATATGCATCTCCGATCTGCAGCCTAGAAACTCCGGAAAGTGGGCGGTGCGTAGGTTTTTTCTCGCACCTCCAATTCGGCCCAGGCTTCGCGAATATGTTCAAAACACCACTTTAAAGGTTTTGTGAAAAATATGTTCCTACAGCTCCATTGCTCACCCAATAAGCTGACCCTCCAACATTTCAGTACTCATGCAAGCCGCACGCAAAAAATTCTCTGATGCGCATCCTATAAAAACCCTATGTTTCCTGGTTTTCCCTAGGATGTGGCCTTTGACCAGAAACCTTAAAGAGAACGAGAAGCAGGCGCCTTCGCTTGGCTTTGCAGCCTTTGTCGTGTGCAGCATCACGTTTGTGGGATTCACCTACGGCTTTGATACTGGTACTATTTCCGGTTATATTGGTTTTTCAGACTACTTGGAGCGTTTCGGAGAGAAGAATGACCAAGGCGTATATGCGCTCACCACCATCCGTAAGTCGCTCATCGTTTCCTTCTATAACATTGGTGCAGGATTTGGTGCCCTTTTCCTTCTGTCCATCGCCAACGCTTTTGGCAGAAAGAAAGCGGTTCTCTTCTATATCGTTGTGTACGTTGTAGGGAACGTGATCCAGATTTCGTCCACCGAGTGGGTCCAGATGTTCATTGGCCGCATAGTTTCGGGTTTACTGGCTGGTGCTTTGGCTACTGTCGTCCCAATGTACGGAGCAGAGGTTACGCCAGCAGCTGCAACCGGTGCAGGCAAGTTGAGTGGCCCAAAAATCAGAGGCGCCTTGATTCTGAGTTTCCAGCTTTTTGTGTGTTTTGGGATTTTTGTGGGCTACTGTTGTACTTACGCCACGAAACATCACCAAAGTGGAACTGGCCAGTGGCGTACTGTCATGGGCCTCAATTTTGCATGGGCCGTGATTGTGTTCCTGTTGATTTTGATCCTCTCTCCAGAGCTGCCTAGATACTTGGCTGACAAAGACAGAGAAGACGAGTCCAAAAAAGTGATTGGCTACATTAATAGAGTGCCTACGACACACCCAGTCGTTGAGAGAGAGTACAAGCTTATCATGGAGGCTTTAGATATCGAGCGCGCCGCAGGTAACGCTTCGTGGCTGGAGTTGTTTACTGGCAAGCCAAAGATCTTCCAGCGTGTTTCCATGGGCTTTTTGTTGCTTATGTTCCAGCAGTTCACTGGTATCAATTTCTTCTTGTATTTTGCCACAGAGATTTTTGCCCTGGTGGGTCTTTCTGACACTTACCAGACATCTGTGGTCATCGGTATCATCAACTTTAGCTTTACTTTCGTCAGTTTGTACCTTGTTGACAAATTTGGCCGCCGTAGCACGCTTCTCTGGGGTTCTGTTGTTGGTGCTGTTTCATTGTACGTATACTCTATTCTTGGTGTTACAGCACTCTACCCACACGGAAGAAGCAACCCCACTTCCGAAAGTGTTGGTGATGCCATGATCTTTTTGACATGTTTGTTCGTTGCGAGTTTTGCGAGCTCCTGGGGACCTATTCCATGGGTTATTCTCCTGGAGTCTTTCCCTATTCGCATCAGACTGAAGGCGTCGTCCATTGGTATTTTCCTGTGTTTCTTCTTCAACTTCGTCATCAGCTTTTGCACTCCGTACATTGTGAACGCTATCCACTTCTACTTTGGGTTCATCTTTGCAGGGAGCATCACGGTTGCCATTGGCTACATTTGGTTGGTTGTTTATGAGACCAAGGGATTAACCTTGGAGGAGGTGGATGTGTTGTACGCAGATGTGTCTGTGAAGCCATGGACTCTGGGGAGATGGCAGGAGGGGCTGATAGAGGAGAAGCAGGAGGAGGAGCCTTGAAGCAAATTTCGTTTCCGAACAAACGTATTATTGTTTTTGAAGCATGGGTGGGGATGTGCGAAATCATTATTGAAGTGGGTTATGCTATTCAGTTGATATATCGATTCATTTGGTTCTTTGGTTTCATTGCATTCAAAGCTTTGCTTGATGTTTCAAATCTTTTTGTCACGAGTAGCACCGAATTGGGTCCGTGTATAGCATGGTTAGATTAGGCATCTTGGTTAAAGTGTATGGATAAGTTATTGTTAATTTGAGGTTGTAGGAAAGCTGTTTTTAAATGTGTAGCTGAGCATGTCTGTTTATCGATGATCTTCATCTTAGAAAATGCGGTTTGTGTTTCTGACTTTTTCTTCTGTTTAGAAAGTGTGACTATGGTGGTCTTATATAGAGCTACTTAGAAGGATTCTCAAGAAAAGATTTGAGATAGCACCAAGCGCAGAGTCTATAAAAAAAAAGACCTTCCAATAGTGTATTTGAGGTTGGGTTTACTCTGACAGGGGGGAAATAAACGGCGTACTCAGCGTGCTGCTACTTTACGATGATCCATCACTTCTTCTCCTCTATTTGGTTGAATCTATTCAATGGTTGCCCTCTCTATCCTCTTGAGACAGTATATTGTCAGTCAGTTTTTTTCAATCTCATCAGTTTTCTTCAACTTCTCAAGAAGCGTCCAATAAAGGGAACACACTATTTCATGATTCAATACTAACTATGAAGTGCTACATGTGTCCTTTGTAAATCCGCCGGTCATCCTGTTGGCTACTTCCTCATGCCTTCCCAGCTTCCTATACACCCGAAATAACCAACAAACACCAGAACCACACTACACCTCGTGATCTCAAATGTCCAACGTCAGAGTGCTCTAGTCCTCATGTATATTGAGAAGCTCAAAGCTTGTAAGTAATGAGAGACCACTCTAACAGTATCACATGGTCAAGCAAAGTGCGAAGGGCCTGCATATAGTAGACTCAGTTTTAAGGGTCACCAGCTCCTAATCCATCTGTAATTTAGGTAAAGGAGGGCGGTAAGCTGATTGAAATAATGATACATTTATACACTTACAAGCAAATTCGACTCTTTAGTGTAGTGTCACTCTTTACCACAATTCTCACATTTTATCCGACAGGTCTGAGATAACTCAAAGTGTAGTAACTCATTGAGCGGTTCTAGTCAGCTGATTAGAGATAACTGCGTAAACATGTAAACCCTCACATGATTTTCAAAATAGCTCAGATGATCCTTATCATTTGTGACCATTTGTAGTATTTACTATACGCTTAGCCGTGACTCGATTAAGCGTATTTGTTTGTTAGATTATATTCAACAAATAAGCGAGCACCAACGAAAGAACGAGATGAGATATACAATTGTGTAATAGGAGAAGGACCATACTAGGAACTAAGATAGAAACCCTCTCTACATGTTAATTTATGTATATGAACGGAAATTGTAACACCAAATGCCAATTTCATTGGCTGACGTAAGACAATGCACAGGTATTCTAATTGTCCATCCGGCAAAATTGATACATAGAATAATAGAAGTCAAAATGGTCATAGAATGGGCTTTTTTCTATAATATTTACCTAATAGAATCGTGTATGATATCGCACAATCCACGTGAACCGCAGAGCACGCTCATATTTTTTTCATTAGCCTGCCTCCTTCCAAGCAAACCCTTTTTATACAATTTCACGCTGTGACAGTACAGCCTGCATGCAGTAGACCCAAAGTTGAAGCAAAGGTTCTGTTTTCACTTTTCCACCAAGGGTGGTCCTCTATGTAAGAGTCTAGGTATCCATATCCAGTATACTGGGTGTCTGTCAAGGCTCGTTAATCTACGATATCTGCTATAGAGCATTATTTCCCTCCCTAGCCGGGCTGTACGTCACACAGATGTGCATAATTCGTGCAGATTTGACGAAGTGTCATCGATATGCTGCCGTATTAGGAAAAGTGATAGTGCGCTAAGCAGCTTGCACCACGTCCCCGCACTTGGCCAAGAGGTTCTAAAAGCGCTAAATTCTAGCTGCAACTGGCAAATAATATACTTATAAAAATTCTATGATTTTCTGATATTTTTCACCCAACTATACTGGCTGCCCCTTACATTAGTGTCAAGGTACGATGCTCAAATTTGACGTGAGTTTGCAGCCGCCGCATGTACCTGCACTGCAAATAATCAGATGTCCCACATGTCCCACATATGTGGGCCAGATGCATTTCTGCATGCATGCTGTATAATCGTAAGATGTGTCACTACACCACTCCTCATCTCCGCATGTAAGTTTAATTCATTTAGCCCGCTAGATTCTACCAGCTATAATTATCAATTCGAGGTTGATTCGTTTATACGTCGATTTGACCCTGTTTTCCGAGTAATTGCATACTCAAGTGAACTTTTTCCGTGGAAAGCTGGAGATGCGACATACAATACTACAATACTCAGAACATGTCAATTATGAGTACAGCTTATCGGCGGTACCGCCGATTTAAAACCGGAAAAAATGGTGTTTCTCCGATGTTTACAAAATGTAAGGGTGTGGCTTACGCGCAGTGAGAGATAAGACGAGTATGAATAGAGTGGATGGCGGTTAAAAGAACAGCATTCGGGCATAACGTGCTTACTTGCCGTAGATCAAACAAAATAAGGTACGATGATACCGTAATTAGCTGATCGTCATCTCTCTATCATGACACTGCAATCAGTGGGTTAATGGAAGCTAAATGGCTTAAACCGAATCATGGGTTGATGGGATCCGAACACGATATGCCGGCACTTGCGCTTACAGGCCGTGCATTGCTTGGCACATGAGGGATGACCCACGTCAAAGAGCTCTCCACACTGACAGCTGACAGACCCACCGAGAGGTTTTAAGCCACTGACCCCGGCTGGAAAATCCTGGAAAGTGTGTTCTGCATTTTTAAGGTACAGGAAATGCTGTCTACAGTATAAAGATAAAATTTTACGCTTAAATTAAATTGAGTTAAATTAAGCATACCAATTAGTAGTTAAAACCTAAAAAAACTCTTTAGACTAAATTCTGAGAGAATGTAGATCTTCCGAAGCCACATTTGAAATTATGAGGACTTCCGAAAACAGGTTTAGCCCCGTATCTGAGACTTTATCCGATTGTTAGTGTTTTGCTATGAACACCTAAAGATAGACTTCAGTACCTACCATCGAGGCTTCCCTCTACACAACGATCTTCGTCGTATTAAATAGTCAGAACTTGGCTGTCTTGGCAAGGTATCAGTGATATTAGCGGCCCAATTTGCGTGGCCCAATTTTGACATGTGCAGGTTAGATTAGAGTAGAAATCTACGAGAGGCATAAAGAAAAATATGTGGAATCAATTGGTAATATAGGAGCTCTGTCATTGCATGGGCGAGGGCTCTACCAGATTCATTTAGTTGACTATGATATGTCTCACGTCTGTTCTTCAGGTATGCTCATATACTCGAGTCTCCTGGAAATTTGAAACCTTTAATTGGGTAGCTGTATCACAAATTCACTTTAATTGCCCTCTTCTTTGGGTTGATTGTTTCGTTCACGCGTTTGAATTCCAGAGAATTCGATGTATTCAAATGCAAGCCAGATAACAGATAAGCTTACTGTCGTTATCTGTCTTCAAAACAGGGGACACAAGGGAAGAAACTGGGAGGCATGCTACTTGAGCACGAACTAGATTGAGAGGTTACAGTGTTGGTGACTCAGATCGGCAGCCTCTTTTCATGAATTCCAGAGATTCAGGTAGCTAGGGAGGTTGCATAGAGTGTCGGCTTAGACAAAGTTATAGGAACAGCCATTTTGATGAGTGCTCTTAAAGCCCTAATATCACCGAAACTCCATTTCGTCACAGTCTCATAGACTACAAATCTTAGATTACTGAAAACAACCAATGCAGACATGATTTTGACATGGGGGCGGAGTCCAATAAAAACGAACCCCGGAAACCAATTTTTTTAGAGAATGATAGCTCAGCTCAGGTATTTTAAGATTTTGAAAGCATTCCATGTTGATTATTAATAGGCTTCGGAGTGTATAGCACTTTTCATGATGTGATAGCATCAAAATTTGTTGTATTTCAAGTTCCGTGGTGGGCTTGTTCCTTTACTAATGGCGCACCTGTGTGCCCTGTAGCCGCGATTGAGGCAGTGCCTCAAGCGAGTGCTTTACGTAGACTCTAAGCATTCGGAATGCTGTTTTCATATGCATATGTAAATTGAGATTAATGTTCTAGTTAGTGTAACACTACGAATGTTCAGTACATAGGCACAACATTTCATTCACATTACTTAGAAAATGCATGACAGTGTATCTATTGTATACACTACTGTCCACGAATTAAGTTTAATTATTCAATATACAAGGCGAAATAGTAACCCACCAAGCACAAATGGATTGAATCAAGGCTCAGTCATCCCTCCACCCCACAAAAACACTGTCAGTTCTAAACCTCTGGCTGCACACACTGTCCTCCAACTCCATCCCCCCCCTTCCCCCTCTCCACTCCAACAACCCCGCATGAGCTATCATAGCCCCATTGTCTATACAAAAGCGCTCATCAGTCGCATACACGCTCCCCCCTCTATCCTTCACCATCAACGCCATCATCTCCTGAAGGCGCTCATTGCACCCCACACCGCCCACGATGAGCACCTGGGAAGAGCCCACGTGCGCCATGGCGCGCTCTGTGATTTCCACGAGCATTGAGAAGACGTTTTCTTGGAGAGAAAAGCAAAGGTCTGCGTTCGAAGGTTTTGTTACTTTTCCTTGTGTAGGCTTATTTGTTTGCTTTGGTTTTGCACCCTTGCCGTTTAGCTGGGTAGGGTTTTTGCTTAATTTACTTGGTTCTTGTGAGTCTTCTGGTGATTCTGCTGGCTCAACCAACCCGCTAACATACTCCAACACCCCACTCAAGCTCAAGTCCATCCCCTTCACCGTATACGGAAGAACAACAAACCCCTCCTCTCTCCCCTCCCTCGCCAAAACCTCGATGTTATACCCCGGACTAGGATTGTTACTTATCTTCAACAACCTCGCAAACCGATCCAAGCAGTTCCCTACCGCAATGTCCAACGTCTCCCCGAAAATGCGGTACCGCTGTCTCAGATATGCAATCACCTGGGTGTTCCCGCCGCTCACGTACAACACTACGGGGTTCTCGGCACCCGTGATATCCCTTCCCATCTCTATGTGCCCTATACAGTGGTTCACCCCTATCAACGGCTTGTCGTACATAAGCAGGAGGGCGCGTGCTATGACAACAACAGAGTGGAGAGGGGCTCCCATTCCAGGCCCTTGGGTGAAGCATATCACGTGGATGTCCTTCATTTTCAAGTTTGCTTCGTTTAGCGCCTTTTTGAGAACTCTTACAATCCAGTTTCGATGATGCCGCGCAGTGTCCCTGGGAAGGAAGCCCTCTCCGGGAGGGGTGATGTATGTGTCTCTGATGTTTGAGAGGATTTGGGCATGGGTAGAGGAGGAAAGAGGGGAGGAGGCGGAGTGAGCGATGATGCCTATACCGAGCTTGTTGGCCAGGCCTTCGAGGCCGAGGGCGTAATACATGACACTAATAGAGCACTAAATCGGAAATGTCTGGTGGACAATCAGTATTGGTTATTCTAGCTTGCAGTTATTTCCTTAAGTTTGATTCCTATGAGGCGAATCGGTGATCTTGTTAGTATATGAATATATAACATTTACAGTCATTTCTCAGCACTTCCACCTTGATCACATGTAAAACCACCAATAGAAACGACAACACAGAATTGAAAAAACAGACCAGTCCCTCGTAAGAATATCTCAAAACTTCTATGAGAACTCACTCACTTAAAACTTCAAAACCTAGTAGAATTTAGTTCTTTCGATATCTCTAGTGATGAGTTCGATTATTTTTCACATCCGTGCACCAACAGTAATTGGTGTACGGGTGTTAAGGTTTACTTCCAGAATCACTATACTTTTATACTTTAGGTTTCCAAGTTAAGTTTTTGGACAATTATGTTTTCCTGGGCTTTCTGAGTCATGAAGTCAGTAGGCTAACCTCAAAACCGTAGCCTATGGTTACAGTACTAATATTCCTAGGAAATAACGTTCCAAACTAGCATATGATGCCCCCATGATAATCGGAGGAGAAACACTAGCAGAGTAATCTAAAAACAGCTGAAGTATCCGAAAAGCACTACAAATCAACAAAAACCTTACAAAGCCAAACAAACATAAACCATGCCAATCTATAGGATAAGTCATCATCACTTTAATCAACATACCAAGCCCCACCCCCTTCTTCAGTCCCTCTTGCGGTCCCCAAAAAACAGATAATCACAACTGATGCTGCTCCTCCCTTCTCTCGGCCAGCGGCGCCACCGCCAACTCGATCGGCTCCAAAGGAATCTGGTCTCCCGTGTACTCAGATTGCCCCCTATATGCGGTCTCCGCTTGAAACTGGTCTGCCTGATAAGTGTTACCCGCCGTGCTTCCTACGGTGTCTCTACGAAAGGGGTTAGAAGAGTATGGTGTGCCTTGATCTGGAGCACGTGCCAAGGGAAGCTCGGGACCACTTCCAGCGCCATTGAAATAGAGATTTCTAGATTTTTTTTTGTAGTAGGAGTTGTTTTTGAAGAACGGAGAGTGTACAAGAAAAACTATAGCTGCCATACCAAGTATAAAAAGTACAAGAAGGATTATGAAATCGGCTTTGAAAGTTACGGTGAACGTTTTGCCGTTGAAGATAGATAATGCCACATGTTAGTTTTGTATTTTGTTTGCTTTCTAGTTGATTCTTATTCTCCATTCTGCTCTAGCTAGGGTTCTTGTGTGAATTTCCTTTCAAGCTATCACCACATGACAATGATGAACAACCATATACCAAATTCAAGTGTTTTATGTCTCAACCAACAAAATGATCTCTTCTTTAGGCGAGATCCATCAATCAATCGAAATTTCCTTTTTGGAGCATAAATCAAATTTCCCAGATCAAGTCATCGAATTGATCCCTTTATCCAAAATAGGAAATTCAGAACTCATAAAAACCAACAAACCCACTAAGTTCATAGAAACCAACAAACACACCAGAATTTCTCAACTCACTTTTAACAATTTCCTAGTAGACTCTGATTCTGATTTGTGACAGAAATGAGATTTCGCCGGTGGGCGGGTAATTATATTTCACTATAATACACATAAATAATGTATTTAAATTTGACGGTATATAAATACACACAAATTATCATACATTTGAGCACATAGCCATGTTCAAGAAAATACCCGAAAATCCGTCTCAAAGAAAATTTGTGCAATCAAATGAATAAACTCATATATACGTGAAATTTACACCAATCATTCAATACATTTGTACTTGAATATCAACACTTATACAACTTCTAATAACAACTACTAACCGCACTACAGTATTTTAACAAATCACACTTCAACAAGATTGAATTTCATGTCCTTCTTGTCGTTCACCGAGACTCTCGAATACCCACTTTTCGGGGTGCAATTCGTTTCTGACGACACCTTTCTAGTATGTGGTGGAGGGGGAGCTGGCCGTCACGGGATCCCCAATGGTTTGCAAATGATGCAAATTGCTGACGCTGCTGAAAAAGGCAATATTCCAAAAAATTTATTACCCAAAACGCTAAAAATAGTTTCAAGTTTCGAGTTCTCTAAAAATTCAACCGACGCTCCAATGTGCATGGCCTATTCTGAAGGTAAAAACATTGCTTTAGTTGGGTGTAATGACTTGGAAGGGTCTGTAGATAGTCGGCTTTTCAAGATCGGTAAGAAGATCGCGTCCCCAGCTTCTTTGAGCTTTTTCAATGATAATAGTCACTATATCAAAATAATAAAAATGTGCACTATTGGCAAAACCAAGAAAAACCCTTTTGTGGCTGTTCTCTCAGAGCCCGGCAGTTTATATGTAAACAAGCTTTCAGAGCTTGAACGTAAAAAGCCTGTTTACACCAGTGTCAGTGAAAAAGAGATCAAAGATGTGGATATTACCGAAAACGGAACTTCTTTTGAGTTGTCCTACATTACCAAAAACAGTATCTCTACTGTAAAATCCAGTATTGGAGGTAAATCAACCACTGAGGAGTTGGAATTGGGTAAGTTAAAGCCTGGCTATGCTTTTTTCAAGTGTACATACGTTTCAGAAAACGTTCTTGTTGTTATAGGGGGTTACTCAGCAGAAAAGCGTATATTTTCAAGAATATATGAGAATGGGAAATTGGTGGGAGGCGACGATTCGATCGTGAAGGGGGTCAGAAGCATCAACTCTGTAGAATGTAAATCCTATAAAAAGAGAGGGAACTTCTTGATCTCTTTAGCCACCAGTGATCTATCAGTTGTTTTGTTCAACTTCAGTATCTCCAAGAAAAACAGTAATGTTTATAAAATGTTTAAAATATACGAATTTCCAAAGGTTCATGAATTCGCAGTGACAAATTTGGCAATCTCCCCTAATATGGACCATTTGGTGAGTGTGAGTGCCGCCAATAGTGTAAATGTTATTGAATTGCCGGGGGAAGATGATTTGTTGTCAATGAGTAAAAGTGGATGGTTGTGGTATGTAGTTTTTGTGGTGTTATTGATTGCCCTTTTTATTGCATATCTGAAATGATCGGATATATGTGTTTATATGTTCTGGTCTGATTTCTAATCTAATATTTCTATAGAGTGTTGTGTAGTAATAACTTGTTTCCCTCTTCTCATGGAGTTTTGCTCTCTTGTGCTGATGAGCTTTGTTTTTCGAAGTTTGTGTGCAAGTGGTTTGTCCATACACACTCTTTCCTCACAAGTTTTAAATCCCGATACTATATCAGCTACTCTTGACCATTGTTAGTAGGTTAAATGTCAATAGTGTTTTGAGGGTAGTCAAACTATTAGAGAGTCGCGTGACGCTACGTGAACTACACGAGAAGCGAAATGTTTTACTGGAACAAAAGCTAGAACAGACTAGGATCAGAACAGGGAATGAGGCGAATAGGACGGATAGAGGGAAAGGGCGTATTGACGCTAGGAGCGTTCGAGAGCACTGATTACTACTAACTGATAGACAATAAAACAACAGCTTTCCAACCTGTAAGCCTTGTCTGGTTGGCAAATGATAGCAGGCTCAAGTCTGTTCAAGTAGAGGAAATAGCTACAAGAACAACACAAAAGACTAATAGATGTCCACTACGTATTCCAAAAATCACACCCACCTTCTAACCCTACATACAGCTAAAACTCTTGGTAATCAAAGCAATTGCTCTCATTTTGCCTAAAAGTGCATTTCAAACTTCTAGCCCGCTCGCTCCACTGAGGTCCGATTCACCGCCTTTCTCATGCAGGTTACCACCCCAGCGATCGAAGAAGCGCATCAGTGAGGATCGTAAGTGCATGACGCTGAAGATCCGGATGAAAAATATGAGACCTCGTTTAGTTTAGACGTTTTTGTCTTAGACCTGGTCGGAATTGTTCATTTCCCGGTATATACACAGTAAGGCTAAAACAACTGAGGTACCTCAACATGCCTTTAGTCTGGCCAAGTAAGTACGTACTTCGCGAAACAGAATACGAACTAATTCGTAAACACACACACGTGATGATAGCAATTCCGGCTTCTAGTCTAGTTCACATGATTTTCCTATTCTCTCAACAGACGACACATGCACAAGCACCCTTAAATGTGGGCTCTAGATTAAGTGAGCTGATGTATCACACAATGAATACACCCGTACAAATCCAACCCTGTGTGCCTGTTTATTCTTTGAACAATTAGCTGATTTTAAGATGTGTTCGAGGCTCTTTGACTTGGGCTCTGTCAAACAATTCTAATTTATTGCGTGGATGTGCGTCAGAATATTTCTTGTTTAGTCTGTTTAAACCGTGTAATCCTAATCAGGGAAGAAATGTACTGCTCCTGAATACTTTATCAGCTTTTCAAGAGGTCACTCGCTCAAAAGCTGTCCTGATAAAGTAAAAACCTCTATCGGATTTGCTCTTTTTATGTTTTCCGAGCATACAGATTTGCCACGTGAAGAAACCTAATACTTGAGGCTACTTACTATCTGATAGAGAACAGCGAAAAGACATCCCTTCTATAAACTCAATTTTTTCATTCACAAATACACTCACCATAGCACCTACAAAATCATCAACAAAAGCTCATCAACTGAATACACGAGATAACATAAGCTAAATAACCCTAACCAGCTTCTTCATGTAGCGGTATCATAATGAAGCATAATTAACACCATACATCTCCAAGGTACACCCTCACGCTTCATTTTCCCAAGTTCACCCAAAGGTTTTACCCTGAAAGAGGAAGATAATGAACTAGTTAAAGCAAAAAGCCGTCTACAGAACCACAAACTCCATCATATATATGTTGATACACATACACAGACATACACAAACGCCTAAAATCATATAGTATATTCTTGTCCAAACTCTTGGACAAGAAAGAGAACCAAACCGTTTAAAAAAATCACGCAATACTACTGCCACTTCTGCGTCTTCTTCTCTTCTCTAAGCCCTTGTTAAAGCGGCTATTTGGGTTCTTGTGGCACAACTTAATGTGTCTTTGAAGCAGATCCTTTCTAGGAAAGATCTTGTTGCAGAAGGGCTTTATTTCGTCACACTGGTAGCTTGGGGCTCCCTTGAAAACCCTCTCAACCTGTTGGGAATCTCCAAAAAAGTCTGTGTCTTGGAGAGGAGCATTGGTGTCTTCCAAACGAAGCCCATGGATCGCGTTGAGATGACGGCGAAGCTCAGACCGCCGTGGGAGGCCAATGTAGCGCCACACGCAGTTCTCAGCGATACACTTATGAGGGCGCAGAAGACCCAAGTTGAACTCGTCAATGTGCGAGATGAGTTGAGACAAAGTCTGGATAGAGCTTTGACAATGGCAGCAGCGATACGTCCCCTTCTTCTTGGGATTCAGATTGACAAGCTGCCACATTTTGGGGTTCAGCCGGATCATGTCTGCAATTTTCGGCTGTCTTACAGGGCTCGCCTCGATTCTGAAAGATGGCTGAAATGGGCTTTCGAAAGGCTCATACATAAGCGGCAGATTGAGTTCATTGAGCACATCGAAAGTCGGATCAGGCATGTTCATTTTGTTGGTGCTCTAGGTTGACGAATCCTGCTCTTATATATTCTACATTTTGCACTCTGCAGGAGAGCTCTGCAGCCCGTGCATGCCCCGTACAGTAGATGCATTGTTGACTGCATGCGCCAGAAAATGACAGCAAGTGGAGTTTCACTTGGAAAAGAGATTGTCCATGTATATTTATAATATGTAATTACCGTACTTGCATTTTTACGATATATATACATTGTGTTTGTATTTTTGAACATATGTATAATGTGCTTGTGTTATCGTGACGTATATATATCAAAGTATATGACTGAGTCCAGAAGCTCATAGAAATGTACACAAATGCACAAAATCACCATCTGGATCCCACCTGCAACATGCTGTGGGACGCATGACGCGAGCATATGTGGGACGTAGAGCGCTTGACAGATGAAGGACAAATGGCGGGTTGGACAAATGTGGTGAGATATGGCGGCAGAAAAGTCTCATTATATGAATGTGAGCCCGTAAATTTCAGATGCGCAAAGGAATCTCTGCCACAGGCTGTATGCACTGCGTCCCTTTCGAAAGTTCTTTTCCGTGTCGATCCTGTCAATCTGTTGCATCAGGGCCGATCACCCCTCGTTTGTATCTTCCGTTTACATACAGCGATATACGTAAATTGAGGTGATAGGAGCCTTTTTGGTGGATTCAGATAGGGATGGTCGGGATATGGATTTGTTTCCATTTTCAATCATTCTCGCATTTTAACTTCTGCAATGTTTTTATTGATCCACCAGTGCAAACAGTTGTATATGTAGATGTAATGCGTTCAGATCTGCTAATTGTCAGTAGTCCTAATTTGTCAACCGTAAACTAATTGTAGCAAATGAAATATGTGGCTGGATATGTGGAATAAAATATGCCTGCGTTTAGCCAGAATTGTGTATTGAGATAGTATGCCTGTCTGACTAAATTCAAATGCTGTCATCAACAATCTCAGGCACATTTTATAGAGTTCGCACCTAGGTTTTTTTAAACGAGATGAGCTCTAATTTGACCCCTCGATGGCTCTATGGACGTCAAAAATCCGTGCTAAACGTGTATTGTTACACACGTCAACAACGCATGCAGACGCTGTAGATCAATCTCAGAAGATGCAACTTCGCTTGGGGAACATTATTGATGAGGCATTGACACCTTGTGTCTTTTCTTTTGGCGTCTGGCGCTCGATAGGAACCTTCATAAAGCACACTATCTTCAGCTCCAGCATCCTCAAAGATTGTGTTTCTATGGGTACGTATGTAGTTTGGGCTGTTAACCCACTAGCGTATATAATTAGCACTCTATGACTATGATATTACGTTCACCCATTTCCCCGCGCAATGGGAAATACCAAGATAGCGGTTTTTTTAAGTTTTTGAACTAAGTTTCAAAGCTAAGAGTGGGTAAATTGGATTGGATACTCACAAGTGTCAATCAAGCTATTCAGCAAAACCGATAGCTGGCTTCCAATTCCTCGGAAATCAGAAAAAAGCTTGGTGGCAGTTTAGCTTTATCTTTTCGCATCTCTAACAGACGAGGTTAGGCTGGCGTACGTCATAAGCTCCCCTCCGACAAAGAGATGGGTCGATCCAAGTTAATTACATACATGCCTGGCCCTACCATACACTCTTAGCACCCCCAATATAAAGATAAAAAAGTATGTACGTACTGACATTGGCATATACATGTAATTACTCTCTGGCTAGGATATTCAATTGGTTTGAGGTATGATCCTCACTGACATAATGCTCTTCTATATGAATATTTTCACAGTGCAGAACGCATATATAATCTCAAAACAAAGAGCCGACCCAAGTCTATTGAATATCACTTGTATAAACAGATCTACCGGCGGTCGACAGCCCGGTGGTATGTCTCAATACGACTTGGGGCTTGCCGCATTGAGAAATTTAACGCCGTGACGCAAGGATATCCACAGAATGTGAGTGTTTAGCTTGTGCAGTCCACTCAAATGAGGATTGCTGAAATACGGTATTTCACACTCGTATGTTCTCTCAACTGTTCGTCAGTTCTGCCTACTGTATTTCACCTGAAACTGTTTTCTGTGAGACTTATTCAATCTTTCATGGCACAATCAGCAATAATGATCATCAGCAATGACGATCGACCATCTGACAGTTATGCTCGTTGTTTCACTCTATGGATCGGATATACGAGTTTCCGAGCCTTGCGGGGTTGCATATAGCTATATTCACCAAATTTTAGAAACAAGCTGGAGTGTTATGCTGATGTGTATAAACTATAGCTGGTGCCCCGTAACTATAGCTAGCTCGTATCTTCCAAAACGGTCAAGCGAGCAAATACATGTAGAATTAATGGGCTTGTTGCATTGCTGGTCTAGAACTTTTCTACGCTCGATGTGAATACTGTGAGAATTTGTGGGGAGACAGTTCTAATTAGCCTTGCTTAAAATATGGATGAAATAGTGCTTTTTTCAATAGAAAAAGTGTTTCGGGTGTTGGATTAGTGTGTATTGTCATGTATTCTATTGTTGTAAAATTGACATTGTTCAAGAATGACGAATTTACAGTTCATTTTGTTAATTTTTTTGAAATTTCCCGTTTTCATATCAAAAAATTCCTGGTGAGTTCTATCACTTCAAAGAACTATTCTAAAGCTGGTATTTGTATAGTAGCTCTCTTTTCATCTTCCCCTTTTTTCCTCGTCTTTGCCTATTCTTTGGGTGAGTTTCCTTGGCTTGAAACTTGCAGGAAGAAACTTGGATGAAGAGCCAAAAGCGACAACTAGTCATTTGATGGCCTCCATCGGTGCATTGGTGCCGGACTGTGGTTTAGAGAGGATATGTTATAATTCAAAGAGCCTTTGACCGAAGAACGTGAAGATATATCGCAGAATCACAGATTGATCTCTGTCATTTAGCGTTGGAACCACTTTCTAGCTCGAAAAATGAACTTGAGCCATCACTGTTTGTGTACTTTCAATAGGGAAACCACAAAATTGCAATATTTATGCTACACTTGTCACGAAATTTGATGGGTTTTAGCTTTACATTTACTGCTTCTTCTAGAAAGAAATGTTTTCTTAGAAACAAACCAGCAAGTTCTGAAATCACTTCCAAGTTCTCCGAACATGGCCAACTTATGGTAAGTATGATATGGCGCTTTTTTAAACCATTAGTGATACAGTTCATGTGATGTCAGCGATTTCTGGGCTCTAAACAGCAGTTGAATCTAGCCTTAGATGCTAATTGAGCCTTCTGTCAGTGGGGTAGCTTCAGCCTCCCTAATTGATAGTTTAGAACTTATGAAATGGTTCTTCAACTAAATCATTGATCACAAGCACGCTCTCTGCTAGGCTAAAGCTGACCCTTTTGTGCTCTTACGGCGTATTGATATCTCAGACATACTTTTTTACTGACCGCTCAACAGCAGAGGGATTTCAGTTCGCCACTCTTGAAAATCCATAAACGTCCTGGTGAAAACAGTACATTTGGAAATATTCGGTGGGTGTAAATAGGTAGCACCACTTCTTTACAGTATTTGTGAGCTCCGCAGACCTTTTTTGACCTCGTGGCCAACTCAAGGTGAATTACACAACTTAAAAGAAAGGGGCATCACCGGTGCTAATATGAGGGACATAGAACATAGAGCCAAAAGACAAAATACACTTTATGCTGCTCTGAAGTATTCTTTTCTATACTGTGCCCCCTTTATAGCATTTTGATATTTGTTCTGGATGTAGCACTATAGTTCAAGGCAAATATGCCCACGCTTAGTATCTTCTACCTATCCCATATACAACGACTTCTCATGAGGTTTAAGCAAACTTACAAGGTATATAGCACTAGAAGCCTTCCGTATAAGCGCACCTACACACCTTGTAAATCATTTTTTGCTTCCATCTTCGAGTTTACTCTATAGTCAACCCCACATGCGAAGTATCCACACCACAAACAGAGAGCTTTTTGATAACTTTTCCGATTGGCTGAAACTTCTTTAACTGCGGGGTTCCTACTCCCCCTCTAATAGATCAAATTCAAAATCCTAAAATGTGATATTCAAAGGAGCTCATTGCAAGGCAGCTCAGACAGCTTGCTCTCAGCGGAAAAGAGATTCAGTAGCAAGAGGCCTGCTGGTTTTCTTTGATGAGCATGAATATTCAGACGGTTAAAGAGCACACACAAAGTCTTTTGGGTTCCATTCTCCAAGATCGATGTACGGTCTATCATTGAAGCCAAGAATAAATCAAGTTGTCGTGAATTTAAGCAATCTACACTTCTACAAATGATTCAAAATTAAACAGGATATTACTGAAGACACGCAAACTACCACCTTTCATCAAAAAAGGACCTACCCATAAATTGCCTCGTAAATATTAGCTCGCTCATTTACAAATCTGGACTCGCTGGCGATTCCATGATCTTTGATACAAAATTCAAAGTTGTTAGAGGATAGCTTTCTGGAACTGGAAAGCCGTTTTCCTCATCAACTCAAATATCAACCAACCCCTCCTCACACTCGCTTTGCTCGTTGTTCGTAAGTTTGGATCAATAGTCCTCCATCCCCAACTCCTCATAATCTCTCTCTAATCCCCCTAAATCCTCCCGCGCTTCCCCAAACTCGCTCTCCTCCATTCCCTCCCCCACGTACCAGTGCACAAACGCCCGCTTAGCAAACATCAAGTCGAACTTCTGGTCCAACCCCTTCCATGCCTCCACGATAGCTGTGTTATTACTCAACATACACACAGACCGCGGAGAGCCCCCCATCCCCCCTCCAGGTACATACTCCGGCCCCTTGCTGCATACCCCTATCTTAAACCCAATCGGAGACCAGCCAACCATCTGGACTCCCCCTCTCGCCTTCACTGCGTTGACGGCGTCGCCAACGCTCTTGGTCACCACATCTCCCCGGTAAAGCAAGCAGCTCGCCATGTACTTGCCCTTGGTAGGGTCGCAACGCACCATCTGGCTGCCAGGTTCAAAGCACGCCTGAGTGATCTCCGCCACACTGTTCAGCTCGTGCGCCATGTTGGCTTGCAGGTGCACCGGGGCCAAGGCGGCGAGCGGAAAGTGAACTCTCGGGAAAGGTACCAAGTTTGTTTGGAACTCGTTGAGGTCCACATTGAGCGATCCTCCGAATCTGAGAGATGCCGTCACCAGGGAGATCACCTGGGCGATTACCCGGTTCATCTCAGTGTACGTGGGTCTCTGAATTCCCATTCTGCGTTTGCACGTGTCGAAGACGGCCTCGTTGTCCATGAGGAACGCGCAGTCTGCGTGGTCGATCGTGGCGTGCGTGGTGAGGACCGCGTTGTACGGCTCCACCACAGAGGAGGACACCAGAGCAGAAGGGAACACCCCGAACTCCAATTTCGTCTTTTTGCCATATTCAGCACTCAACGCTTCTAAAAGCAACGAGCCAAAGCCCGAGCCAGTACCGCCGCCAAAAGAGTGTGAGAAGAGAAAGCCTTGAAGACCATCACAGGCATCGGCCATTTTGCGGATTCTCTCGAGAGTGGGTTCCAACATCTCCCTTCCCACTGTGTAGTGCCCTCTAGCATAGTTGTTGGCTGCGTCTTCTTTACCAGCCAAAAGTTGTTCTGGGTGGAAAAGGTCTCTATATTTACCACTTCTGACTTCGTCAATGACACCAGGCTCGAGGTCTGCGTACACGGCACGCGGGACGTGGCGGCCAGTTCCTGTTTCCTGGAAAAATGTCTGGACGCCTTCCCCGAGAGGGGCGTTGTTTTCAGCAAACCCGTCGGGGGATATGCCGTGCTCAAGGCAGTAGAGTTCCCAGCAGGCGTTTCCTATTTGGATGCCTGCTTGGCCAACGTTGACATTTATCACTTCTCTCATAGGCGGTTATTTGACGAGTGAAGCGATCTAAAGCGGTTTTCGATTAAACTAGCAGTCAGATGGGTCTGTAGTTAAATGGGCTTTCAATTTAACGAGTAGCTTGACAGAGATTAGTCTTGTTTGGCTAGCTTATTTGACTCTGTATCGATGATATGATCCTGATTAAACAATCAATCAACTGAGGTTAGTAACCGAAAATGAGTGGAACTACTGAATATCAATCGAATCACTTAAAACAATAAAAGAAGGCTCATCGAATTGTGTATGCCATATATAAACAACACTCAAAAGAAATGCTGAAAACCGCATCAAAATCAAAACTCACCTCAAATCAACTTTTCTTATACTTTTATATATGAAAACAGTAGTATATATAACTTATGACTTACTGGCCTTTGTGTTTCTGCTTAGTAAGCGATCAAGTAAGCACCTAATTATGCTTATAAACCTCTAGCTTGATAAGCTTGAAATGACCCGTGGGGATGGTTTCAATGGGAAGGATCAAGGAATCAAAAGACTTGCGAATAAAGGATATGTTACGAGTCTTTTAACTTTAGGCAGAGTCGTGTTATGGGTGGTGTTCTGTAGATCTGATGAAAATTAAATAGTGAGTCACGTGGTGGGTGGACCTGGGGGGCGTGCGGGGGAAAGGAGGGGAGGGGGGAGAAAAGAGTAGTAAGGCATAGGGCATTTATGTAGAGGTCAAATATATAAGAGGGCGCTCTCTTCAGGCACTTTGGTTGTTTTCTAGTTGCTCATGAATGAATTAGAGTAGTGTGTTCACAGTAAGACTGTTCAAGATAAATGATAAATAATGCTACTCAGATTTACTGTTATATACCATGGAAAACATGTCCCTGGAGAGCTGCTCAAAAAACACGTAGTAGGCTCTAGGTCTCTGTTGACTCTTATCTTATATGATGTTTTACTTCCAATGATTATAGTCGTTACTATGGCCATTCACTTTTAGGTTCTTAGCATACAACTGTACCTATTTCCAGGCTACCCATGATTTTAGTCTGTCAACTGGCTTTCTAAGTCTCTCTTCCATCCCCCAAATAGACCCCTAAAAATAGTGTGTGTGCATTATATTGTTATGATACTCATTTTGATACACGCACATATTACTTTCAGATTTAACCACTGTCAAGAATACGTTACACAATTTCCCAGAAAAAAATAAACACCAAACAATTTTTATTTACAAAACACTCAAAAATACCCCCCTCCAATGCAATCACGCCGAGAAGAAATCGAGGCAAAACGCCAGAAACTCCAGGCCTTACGGCGCCAAAGAATGGAGCGTGAAAAAAACGTATCAAAAACAGAGCTTCCTGAGAAACTGGTGGATGATCTAGTTGAAGTCCTCACACGGCCCAAATCGCCCGAAAAAAAGCCCACAGGTGAACTCAGCGCATCCGAGTTTCTCAAAGACACTGGTGTAAGTGTAGATTACGTCGACGTAGGCGTGGAAACAGAGCATGCATCTCAAAAGGAACACTTTATATACGACAAAAACGTAGACACGGCCGATCTCACTGCCCAGAAAGAAAAAGAAGCTCAGGAAAAACAGAGTAGACTACTTCTTGAGGCAGAAAAAGAGGCAGAATTGGCCTTGAAATTGGAGGTTGCAAAATACCAAAAAGAGTTGGAAAAAATACACCTGGAATCCGAATGTATCGAGCAAAAGAAGAAGAAAATGCAAGACGAGGTTGTCGAAAATATAAAAGAACTCTCCTCTGAAGGCTCAGACCTTATTAATCTCAAAAAGTATATCATCCAGAAAAAACTTGCACAGGAGCAGAAAGAAGCTACACAGAGATCACAGACTCTTGAAAATGTTATATCCGAGGCTTATAAGACCGTTGCAGCACACTCTGTTTTGTCCAGAGACGCTAGCACTGCTGTAGAGCTCCCCAGCCTCAAAAAAGGAAATTTTCATATACGTCAAATCAGAAGCATCAATTCCACGTTCTCAGGGCGCGAAATCAACGCGATTTCGACGCTACAGGGCTCCCTTGTAGCATGTGTATACGGCCCAGATGCCCGAAATCCAGACCCGTCGGCGGTCTCTATAGTCTGTTTATACGATATAGACACTCAGGAAAAACTTCCACAAAAAGGTTTTCCGTGTCCTTTTGAACTTGTATCTATAACGCACGACTCTCAAACACCTCAAAACCTCTTTTGCGGCGCTCGAAACGGTCTGGTGGCGGTATTTGATCGGCATCAAGGGGGTTACACTAAATATTTAGCTCACGAAGGCCCTGTTTTCGCTCTCTTTCACACTGGAGACTCTCTAGTGTCTGCTGCGACTGACGGCGGGCTCTGCGTCTGGCTGCGTGACATGGTTCCGCTGTTAGTGCGGTTGCGTGCCCCAGGCCATCGTGAGGATTGCGCACCACTCTGTGGTGGAGTGATTTCTGGGCAAACAGTGGTCGGCTGTGAGGACGGGTCGGTCCTTCGAGTCGGTAATCTGGGTGTTGACGGCGTTTTTTCAAGTGCCACTGGCAGTCCAGTCAGTTCTCTCTGTAGCGCTAGTGGTGCACTCGCAACGGCTGGGTTCGACTGGGCGGTGCGTATTTGGCCAGGGGACGCATTGGACGGTATCAGTGCGGCGACAGAGAGCGGCGTTTCCCCAAAGTTGGTTTTGGAGCGCGATCACGTGCTCCTGGGACTTGCGTGGCACGAGAAAAGCAATACGCTATTTGCCGTTGGGGGCGAGGGGGTGGTGGACGTGTTTGATTTGGCAGGAGAGGGAGGTTTTGTAGGAAGTGTGGGGGGAGTTATAGAGGGGGCGGAAGAGGGGGTGGGAGGTGACACTAAAAATTTAGAAAGTAGATTAAGGGGTCTCACCAGTGTAGATATAACGGCAGATGGCAAATTCTTGGTTGCGGGGGGGTTGGAAGGCGTTTTGTATGTATATGAAGTAGCAGGCGAAATCGGAGAGGGGGAGGAGATTTAGGGCTTGATTAATTATAAGTCGTCATGTAATTTTAAGTCTGTTTTGCATAGTGAGGAGGTTGTTTTGTTTGTTCTTTGTTTTTATCCTGATGAAACGTTAATGATTAGAGCTTTTGTAATTGCCTTATAAACTTTTATTCTATAGTAGAATCTCTGGATCTAAAGATCGTTAATTGCACTTTATCAAAAGCACTCTCGATGCGCTTAATATCATACATTTGAAAGTCTGAGTGATCAAGTGCCAGAAGAGACTGGAATAACTCTACAGTAAAGTTAACGCAGTAACATTGTGAACGGTGGTGAGTCATATGTTGATACGTTCACAGATTCAAACTTAACAATCAGAAGTATGCCAAAGTTGAAGCATTTTCTTTGACGCTAAGTTCTTCTATCTCTGTTCTAGATTAGGCAATTACTATGTCTGTAGACGTACTATAATATAGCCAGCAAATGAAACAAAATTTCCAGACCAAATATAACGCGATCAGCTGGTAAAGTGTTCTCTGTACAGTGTCGTGTGTAACAAGCTGGTATAGATCACTTATAGAGATTGGTGGTGTACGCGGTGGGACACCCCCAACCTCATTCCCTTTTAGGAATTTTTACATTCAAAAAAAAAAAAGAAAACCCTCGTATAGTTTTAGTCAGATCTTATGTAATCAGACTCCCAGTATGTCTATGAACTAACTTTGGGAAGAGCATTACATTCGAAACTGTTTAGTTAGAATCCCTTAACGTTTCGGTATTTTTGTAGTCAACCTCGTCTAGATGAATAGGCAATATGAAGACTCGATAAATAGTATACTGTTAGTCCTGTGTGCTTAATAAATACTAATGCTTCGACGGTGAAACACTTGAAGCAGCATTCGTGAGTATTGATAACTACTAGCTGAAGCACAACTATTTTCCAATCTATAAGCCAGGTCTGATAATCAAATGATCGCAGGATCAAGTCTGTTCAAGTAGAGGTAGCAGCTACCTGGATTTGATTTGAAAGTGAAAATGTAATGGTAAGAATTAGAAATGGGTCACTTGTTTAGCATGGTTTGAAAGCTTGTTTGGTGCTCGGCTTATAGGTAAAACAACAATTTGAGAGCATTAGATTATGGCAATATAAGCGAAGTACAAGCCACAAAACAAAAATACGCGCCACGCTTTTGAAATTACACTGGATTCTAAGTTTTCTCTGCTTTTCTTACTGAAGGGGTGCGTTGTGTATGTAGAGTGAAGTGAGATCCCCGTATAGATAACTAAATTACTTCTCTATCCATTATCAATGTGCTTACCTATAAACAACTCTTACCAACTAGTGTAGTTCAAAAACTAACTCCTTACAAAACAATATAATTAATTACATTACTCTAGAGTATATAGAAAAAAAAAGGCTAGGCGAATTCAAAGGGTTTAGCTATGCTATTTATATTTTCTGTTCAGACGAACAAGCTTTCTGCTTACAAAAGAGCAAGAACACCAGCAGCGACGGCGACCACAGAGCCCAAGAAAGAGCCGGAAGTCATGACAGCAGCAGCACCGGTGAAGGAGGAGACAGCGGCAGAAGAAGAGGAAGCAGCAGCAGAGGAAGAGGCCTCAGTGGTGGCAGCAGCAGCACTAGTCTCAGCAGAAGTAGCAGCCTCAGAAGAAGCCTCAGAAGAAGCCTCAGAAGAAGCAGCCTCAGAAGACGCAGCCTCGGAGGAAGAAGCCTCAGAAGAGGAAGCCTCAGAGGAAGAAGCGGCCTCGGAAGAAGCCTCAGAAGAAGAAGCTTCAGAGGAAGTGGTGGCCTCGCTGGAAGCAGAGCTTGAGGAGTCAGAAGACGCAGCGGTAGCACTTGGGTTGCAGGTAGTACCAGTTGGGGTGGTCAGCTCGCCACAAGAGGCCAAAGGAGCCTCCAAGTAAGGAGAGTAGTACTCCCACAAGCACCAGCCGCAGTCCATGCAGCCGGCGTAGTTCTCGGCCCAGCTGCCGGTCTGGCAGTAGCAGTCTGTGTTGTAAGTGCCGTCAGAGCTACAAGACAGAGCAGCAAGGATCATGTAACCACAGAGGGCGTGACAGTCGTAGGACGCATCGTCACGCTTCTCCACAGCAAACACCAGGTCCAAGAGAGAGTTTGGCATCAGGATCTCCTTGGCCAAGTCATAGAGCTCTCTGCTTGGAGCAGCAACAGCAGCAGCGAAAGACACAATAGAAGCGAAAGAAATGGTGTTGAAGAGCATTGTGGATTTTCTGGGCAGAATTGAACGGAAGGGTGTGTTTATATACCAAGATTCATGAAGCTAACTCGGAGGTATCTCATAAGATGCTTTATTTTTTTTATCTTTTTTTTTTGAGAAAGTGCATGCAGCGTGCATATGCATGTTTATTTCGTAAGTAATCTCGAAAATCAGCTGCCGGTAATTTTCGATGGCGGGCATCCCATTTGAGTCTGGGGTGCGGATTGATGGTGTTGGTTTTCCTACGCTCATTGTTTGTTAAGTGATTATCGTATTCATTATATAAGCTGGTCTTCTCCAGGGCAGTGTAGTCTCTACATACTTATGATACCACACACTTGACTTAGTAAACTACTTAGTAACGAAATGCCCTGCCTAAATAAATGGTCTAATGAGTTGCCGTATCACTTGGCATCGACAAATGTAGCACCGCTGTGTACGCTTTTTCGGAGTACGGTTTCTTTGAATAGCTAGCTCGTTGAATGGCTAGTTTCTGTATGAAGGATTCTTTAGATCCCAACCGTCCTTCTCTGTAGAGTTCATCTGTCATATACAATCAGTTCTGTGCAATCCCGGTGGCCGTGAATTCCCGAGAATTATGTTCATCGCTTATGCAGGTGGGCTGGAATCGAATAGTTCTCCACTGAGAGTCGTGAGCCACCGAGCGAGTGAGTCGTCCTCCGAAGCGTGACACGTGCTGTGAGGCATACGGCAAGTGCAAGCTTGATTTAGGTATATAGTTACATCAGTTGTATATTTACTCTTAGACGCAAATCAACGTTTGATTAAAAAAAGTACTTATGCATGTTCTATTTATCTAGAAGATCAGAAGCCGAGATGCATATATGCCGCTAAAAACACTACAGGATCTGACTCAACTCTTGAGGATTCCCGGTATTGTATACGCATTTCATTTATTCTCACTATTACAATTCTATGCACGCTCACTCATTCTTTTCTCCATCGAGAAAACATTATCAAATCCATCTAATCTATTCCATCTATCTATTCCATCTATCTATTCATTTACCTCAACTATTTCCAAAAAGGGAAATACCGCAGAATTGAGTCAAAATTCCTTGAATCTTTTTGCAAGTTCAGCCGTAGTATAATTTTCCGGCTTGGCGGGCTAATGAGGTGATGTCAGTGAAAATTTTACAGAGACAAAAACCTGGACAGCACACCCTGTACACTCGAATAGTCTTCAACAACGCGTTCTGGTAGCTCCGCTCGAGATATTTTGAGATTCTTGGAACATGCGAACCCTCGTGTATGGAGTTCCGCGGTTGCTACTTGAAGATCTTTTCATGCATACAACACTGGCAATACGTGCCCTATGCTCCCGAATTCAGAGTATACGCTTACTGCAATTCCCCGAAATAGGTTTGTTTAGTTTTTTCTGCTCCTAGACTGGTATTGTCTGTTTTGTGTCATCCGAGATAATGGGAGAGCTATCTGCAATTGCGCTCGGCTTTTCCGTAATTGTCTTTTCATTTACGACAACACTGTTGATACTGGTTTACGGTCAAGGTCTCTTTGTCTTTACTTTCTCAATAGCGTGGAGTTTGCATCGTTAATCTCTTTGGAGCACACTAATTGAGTCATGAGTTTTCAAGTGGAGATTCTTTCTCGGGTTTGTATCCTCTCTATTAGCCCCGAGAAACATATCTGCTCCTCGGACTTAATTACGCATCATAAGGTTAGAAAGAATGACGCACTGCATTACAGTTTCAATGGGATTACGCTCAGTGAGCTAAATTACAGAGGGTGGTGTTTATGGAGTAGCACATTCTACATTCTTCTACACTATTCTGTGAATTTCTGCTTCCATGGGATTTTCAGTAGTGAGTTATTTTTAAATGTGCTGTATTATGTACTTTTGTGATTATCTCTAATCTTGGCTTAAAAAATCGTTTCACTTACCACGCCACCCCAGAAGGGAAGCCAGCAGCCTCCTTTTTGGCTTTCTCAAATAGGGGTTTCCGAAGTTTCCAGTAGCAATCATCTATTCTGGTGCCAAGCTGGTCCGTGGATGTACCACTGTGCAGCTACTGTATGGATCTTCACCGGGTGCTACATCTTATTTGAGAATTCACATGCAATTTCTTTCCGTAAAAGTATGTTTTTGCTATCATTCTTTTGCTACAGATATTTATTTGGGTCTTGATTTTGTAATTTTTTGTGTAAAAATGCAGATTTATGAAATCTTTCATAACCAGCTCCTACTAAACCTCCTCATAGAAACCGCTGATACCCCTATAGTGTTTGAGACACTCTCGGCTAGCGAAACAGCATACTGTTGGTCTGTCTCTGCATGTCTTGCACACTTGAGAGGATAGTATTCATAGTCTCCAGATGTGCCATTGTGCAAAAAGTCTCTAATAGTCAAATGCTTTTACAATCCAGAAAAAGAATTTTGGCTATAAATGGTTACGTCAGTACTGTTTACCGTCCCATTAAGTTATTCTAATACGATACCTGCATGGCACTCGGGTAAATAGCTTTGAAATGTTTATCAAACTACTTATTCATTCCTTCTCAAATGTTTTTGTTTTACTGTTATAGCCCAGCTCTTCCAAAACCATCCAAAAAAGCACTGAAAAGATATACCATAAATTTTCCTATACTGGCATAACCCAGCCGAAAAACATCCTCAAATCAGCTGAATAGTCACTAAAAGGTCTTACAGTATTTGAAAGTTTCCGTAAATACTCTAGTTATCTCAATTTTACACAAATATCGTAATAAATCATGCCTATCATAGAACAAACACACTCTCTACACATACCAACACTCTCAATAGCTTTCGCCAAAGAAATAAACGTCTGGCGATTTCTTCACGCGTCTACACTGCTGGCACTGGTACCCAGCCTCCTTGGTAAAAACACTAGCACCAGAAGCAACCACAGCAAGCGACTTTTGGGTCAGATTTCCCTCCAACCCTAGCAAGTAATCTGTAGAAATTCTGGTTTCCCAAGAAATGTCTACGCGCAGATATTGTATCTCAACCAAACCGCTACTTATAATCTCTCTCGCATACAGATACCCCTCTCCAGAGAGATCTATCACCGACAGCATAGGCTGCATCTTGCTGACCTTGTCCTCTTCTGACGTAGACAGGTCTCTCTTTTGAGTATACTCCTCTAGAGGCTCTGCCTGGGTTATGTGGATACATAAAATCACCTTTTTCTCAGCCAAAAATGGTCTCATGTCCTCGATAATGTGCCTGTACCATATTATGTGCTCTGGCTTTTTTATGGACCAGACTATTTTTATCTGTGCCTTTTGTGGACGGTACAAAACGTCCCCCTCTGCGTCTCTCTTCTGTATGTCCTCTAATAAATCTAAGCAGAGGGGGAAACACACAGACCCTCCCGAGCCAGCACAGAGAAAAAGAACAGCATCAAAAGTCACAAGCCTCTGGATGTTGCCCCCAAACGGACCTTGGTACGTCGCAGGCATCAATACCCCCTCCTCCCCAAATTCGTATGCACGCTCTTTCTTAGGAAAACGTTTTCTGTATACAGAAAGGGGCACACGCATCACAAGGGACACAAAATACTTTAATTTTGAAGATATGAACCCTCTCACTCTAGTGAAAACATTTTCAGGCTTCTCGTCATCCCCGTTGCTCTCATACTCCTCTCTAACTCGATTCATCAATTTTTTGGTAAAACCCTTTTTCATACGAATGAGAAGCTTCATCTCGCCAGAACGTGGGAGCAGTGCAATTGTAAAAGGATGATACTGCATTTTGTAGATTCTTGGGACATTGAGCATGACATACTGTCCTGGACGCCATGTTCCATACACAGGAATCAAGCGTCTCCACCACACGCTGGAAGCACGTTGTCTCAAGATCTTTACTGGGATAGTCACAAGAATAGTCTCCTCATCGAAAATCTCAAACATGGATACCGTGCCACTAGGGGAAGCCACTTTTTGGAGCACCGAAAAAACTCGCAGAACCACCCGATCGAGAACCAACAAATGGACCAGCATGATGCCACAGGCGCGTGCAGCAGGATTATGGAAAATCACAAAAAGAAGCATGATGAAGCCAAAGACTCTATGCTGGACAAGGAAAACGTCGTATGCCCATTTTCTCACCACACGCATCAGAGCCCAGGCCAAAAAACAGCACAGAGCATATGCTATCATACCAAAATACTGTGGCGGAATGTATATCATCATTGGAACTCCTATGTTGAGCCAGTATGACGCACAGAGGTACAAGTGGATTGTGGCTGTGAGCCAGACTGTTCTGCCTATCCAAATATGAAATCTGATAAATCTCTCGGGCTGGAGGCCAGAAAGAAAGCACAAGAAGTCATTCTTTGCTAGAAATAAGAAGAGAGAAGGTAAATTCCCGACAGCAAGCTTCCCGAGTCTCTTTCCAATGATGTAATGTCTCGGTTCATAGTTTATATCAGCAGTCTCTACAAACGAGAAGACAGCAATGATTGCAAAATAGACTCCGTACAACACATAAAGAGAGGGTTGAATATAGACAGGAGCTTTTTTGAAGGGAATATGAAGCCTGACACACGCGTTGAGTCTGCTCCAAAGTCCCACAAACTTGAAATAACGAGTATTTGATCTTCCACGGATATAAAGGGGGATCCAGTGAAACAAGGCACCGTGGATAAGAAGACAGAGAAGGGGGAGACCAAAGCAGAGCCACTGGTACTTGTTGTTTCTGTTCAGCTCAACGAAGTACTGTTCTGAATAAGGGATAGCCATATCCTTCTGAAGATGGGTTTTGTAAGGGCAAGAAATGAGGTTTTCTGTTCTCTGGAGTGTACCAAATACTTTGTAGAGGTTTTCCTAGTGGTGGGACTCTTTTTTTGTGGGGATATATCTGTATAAAAAACTAGATAAATCGAAGTGCACAGAAAAATGTAGGAAATGAGAAATGTCAGATGAAATGGATGAAGAGCGGCAAATAGAGACGACGAATGTGTTTCTAGCAAAAACCCAGCTGTAGGGGAGAAAAGGTTTTCTGTCTATTTCGGCAACTAGACGATCCAAGAGACCAGAAGATTAGGAATGATGATAAAAAGAAGTGGCAGCTTGGTAGAGTACCTATTATTGACCCCACCTAGTATAAGCCAAGATGGCGGAGTATTTTCGGAAATATGAGGAGAGAAAATTTTATCTGATTGATCAGTAGATATGATTATATACATTTACAGTTGGAGATGGGCTACAGTCCAGCTTTTTGTTTTGCTGCTTTTGCAGTGTACCAAGTATACGTTTCTAAGTAAGTGCTATGTACTATTCTTCCCAGAATACCCCTTTCTTCTCTTGTGTAGGCCTACTCCTATAGATCAATCCTCGGTGAGCTTGCATGCGCCATGCATGTATTCAAATTTTACTGCATATGCATGCAAAAAAAAAAGTCACTTGCATATGATTATATGCAAAGAAAAAAAAAGCGAAAGTCAAAAAAACTAACAAAAAAAGTAAAAAAAAAAATATCCACCCCACTAACAGTTCTATATATCCCGTAAAGACCCCGAACATGGGAGTGAAAAAGGCTTCTATACATAAACGCATCCTGAATAATGCAGTTAGCTCAATTCCTTTTGCTTGCGCCTGCTCTCTGTGTCAACTATGCAACCTATCCTCAGGTTCCTCAGACAGCGTCTATTAACGGCTTCGCTGACCCGATTTACTCAAAGCTTCCAACATGTGCTCAAGAGTGTGTGAAGTTTGACACAGGTAATACTCCGTGCCCATACTGGGACACTGGATGCTTCTGTGTTATGCCTCAGTGGTCTGGCGAGGTCGCTGACTGTTTTGCGCTGTCCTGTTCTGGGTCAGACGTTGACCTGGCGACTCTGTTAGCCATCTCTTTGTGCTCTAGTGTCGGGGCTAACACATGGATGATCCCTGCTTCGGCTAGTACTGCTATTCTGAAGGCCGAAGGCGCTGCTGCCGCTACCACTACTGGCTCTTCTGCTAAGCTGACTGCTTCTTCCTCTGCTGCTGTCTCTGGCTCCTCTGGCTCAAATGCCACCACTGCTGCAAACAGCACCTCCTCAGCCTCTGGCTCCAGCTCGTCTGCTTCGTCTGGTTCCAGCTCTTCCGGGTCTGGAAACATGGTGATAGCCTCCGGCTCGCTTTTCGGGGTTGTCATACTTGCTTTGGCTTCTTTGATGTGAAGTGACTAATGAGAAGGTAACTAATGTGTAAGTAACTAATATCTGAATTATGTCTCCTTGTTGCCTAGCCGAAACTTTCTGGTGGCCCTAGGCTTACGATTCGATCCATGGCGTATACCAAATTTAATGATGATATCTGAGTTGTAGGACTTTATAGCTGAGGAAACCCCAGCGTTTGTAGGCTTCATTATTGGCATCTAGAAAATCGCAATAAAGTCATTTGGTATTGATCAGCATGCTTTCCTATTCGGGCCATTTTGTTTCAATAACATAAAGTAGAAGCATATCCGAAGCTCACAAACTTATTCCTTCACTTCATTGAAATAAACAATTTTTCTCTCGTTACACACTGAGCTTCTTGAAAATTTTCTTTAAAAAAAGGCAACGTGTCCGAGCGGTTAAGGAGAAAGATTAGAAATCTTTTGGGCTTTGCCCGCGCAGGTTCGAGTCCTGCCGTTGTCGTTATTTTTTTGCTTTTTCTTCACCTGGTTTACCAGAAGTAGTTGAAGTTTTATCTTTCACTTTATCAGGATGACTTCTTCACCTATATGTGTTTTTTTCTCTTGCTGAAACTATATAGGTATATAGCTCAAGCCTAAAGAATGCATGAGAACATGGTTATCTAGCTGGATATAAGGAGCAACCTTTTGAAGAACTTGTCACGAACATCAGTCAAAACACAGTATCAACACGCATTGACCACTCTGAAGATCACAGCTACGCATAAGCAAGAGTTTTGACGTCAAACTAACAGCATCAAATAGTGAACAACACACAACTCCCAAACACACAAGTTTTCTCAAATACTATACACCAGTACCTAAAATTGTGAAGTTGATATATACAAATAATAGGGTTCCTACAGAAAACAAATCATGTCTAATAACAGTCAGCAGTCCTATTAATATCCTTCCAAGACAATGCTGACCAAGAAACTGAATAAGTAAAGAGCACCACCCCCTTAATTGTGACCTATAGTAACTCTGGAACCTATGCTTCATCCCCCTAGCCTCCTCTATCCCCCCACTCAAAAAAAACGTAACTTTGCGTAGAAGCGCCCTAGAGAGAAAAGAGCCTCGTTTCTGAGTTCTTTGTCTTCTCTTTATTAGGAAAAAGGAATGATAACTTAGGATACAGGCACCATGCTGCTGGTAACCACCAGAGTAGCGATAGGCACAAACCCCGACAGGCCAGCCGTCGGCGCCGAAGCAGCTCCATTTGCCATATTCTGGTTTGTCTGAGCCACTCCAGGTGCCGCGGTGGCGACAGCTGCCACACTGGCCGGGGTAGGCGCAACCGTGACCGTGACCATCTGCTGGGGAATCACTGTGCTTCCAGCAGAAACACACGCTGCGCTGGCACTCGCTATGATGTTGGAAGAGTAGTATCCCGGAAGCGCGCCACCCACTTGGCACGCGTTCAGAATCGAGGTTTGCACCATCAGAGTCAGATATCCCGTGGTCTTGCCCAGCCCGTCGAGAAGAGGGAGAAGCATCGGCACCATCATGACCATACCCACGCCGTTCATGACGTCCGCGACTTTCTGAAGCTTTGTATTTTGGATGCCGACGGTCTGGACTGCGCTGCCATGTTCGTCGAAAAGTGTTCTCAGTTTCTGCTTTCCTGTTGGACTCGCTTTCTCTCCTGCGACCGGAGTAGCCTTATTGTCCCCCTCTTGCTGTTTGTCGCCGGCTTCGACGCTGGCCTTCGGCTCTTCTTTTGCGGACTGCGCTGCGGACTGTACCTTTGGAGTTTCAGGGGTTTCTGCTTTCGGGGTTTCCGCTTTTGGTGCTTCCGGAGTTTCTACCTTCGGAGCAGCAGCTGCTGGAGCTGCAGGAGTATCTACTTTCGGAACGGCAGCCTCAGCGGCTTTGGCTGCTGGCGCTGCGACCTCCCCTGCTTTGGCTGCACCCGCTGCAACCTCTCCTGCCTTTGCTGCGCCCGCTGCCCCCTCCGCTGCCTTTGCTGCGCCAGATCCAGACTCGAACAATCCCTTTATGCCTTTTCCTATAGCTTCAAGGCCTCCGAGCAGACCAAAGCCTCTCTTTTCGTAGCTTGCCAACTCCCGCAGAATGCTATATGAGTTTGTGGTGGTACAGGAGAGCGCCAGTAATACGAGTAGCGCAACACCCTTCTTCATGAGTCTGTGGAAAAAAGGGAGGGCCCCGTTCTTATATGTGTGGGATTCCACGGCATTGGAATGTGGGCTGCTATTCGTAATGAGATATGGGGGTGATCTCTTTTCAAGCGCAGAAAACTGAAAAAAAATTTCTCAAGTGTATTCACTACACTGTCGTTTATATTTATGGCGAGTCAAATGTGTATGGTCTCACACAAGTTTTGCTCTTTTTTCGACCCTGCCACTCCACGGCATCTGTCAAATTGATCCATGCATGTCGGGAATGCAAGGCTATTGTGAACCTTCACTGGTCTTGTATTAGATATATATAGATGAAAAGATATATTAGCTGCTTTTATGGAGATGTAGAATTCGTATCATATTTTCAAAGTCGAGTTTTCTCATTTTCTGGGTGTTTCTAGGATCTGTTTATTCTCACCGAAGCCTCCTAAATTCTGCCCAGAAATATTAAGCGGATTCCACTTGGCTGAGCTGAGAGGGGGTAATGTACGACCGTGTCAACTGCCATGTATTTCAACTGTGTTTACTACTGGGCTATAACAGAAGATAGCATGGTCTAAAGAATTGATTAGGAAATATTTTTCCTTCTTCGCTCATACTGAATCAGTGAGATCCATTCTTATCTCAAAAACTTTGTGCGAACATACTTGAACTCTGAAGACATACAGTTTACACCTTAATTCTAGCGACACCACCATAATGGTCTATTTGTAGCATTTCGGTTTGTACGCAGATCTGCAAGTTTCTGAATTTTGATAGCTGAGTGTTCTCAGCTGATCAAACCATAATCCCTATATTCTCAAAGTTTATGGTTTTTCAGGTGTGTCTGCTAGCCATGTAACGTCCAAACTTTTGATTCTATCAAGGCTTATAGAATCCACTTAAAAACATTTCACGAATTAGCCCCTCTCTAAACTCAGCTAGAGAGCTACTTTTTAGTATATATATGGCACCACATAGCAGCATATATGTGATTTTGCGTCCCATTACTACCTTTAGAGTGCCTTTCAAGGCCAGATAAGTTTTGGCTTACAATTGACTAGTTTTAATGAGAATACGGTACTCTAGAATCAAGTAAACACCTGAAATGGACAGCTGTTCAAAAATAGCTAATTTACCTACAATCTTTCATACCATAATGTGCAAATGAAGATAAAATAACAGATCAGAAACTATATACGCTCCAGAGAAGACAAAACACGACTCCTGGAGTTTTCAAGTCTGGCTGTGTCCAGCACAGCCAGAAGGGCCCGCCCATCACAACCAGTACTTCTGGATAAACCACACCAAAAGAAGCATTGGCACATACAACACAGCCCTCAAGAAAACAACACCAAACTTGGAGATCTTGTCGACAATCTGATCCAAAATAGGCTGTCTGTTGTCCAACACCGCTCTGTTTTGGAGAATGTAAAGCAAGTCTTCTCTAAGACCAGCCACGGTGTTGGCATCAAGCTGGCCAATCTTTCCGTGTAAGTACAGCTCCTGGTTCTGAATCCAGCCCGAAAAATTGGAGGCGCGCTCATTTTCTCCGTTGTAATTTCTCATCACGGCTCTGGTCTCAGACAGGTTCAAGAATTTGCTGATCCACAGCAGCTGATGCTCCTTGATCTCCTCCTCCGAGGCCTCCTTGTAAGTACGAACCAACTCGGCGAGTCTGTGGGTGGTGTCGACTAAAGACGAGAACTGAACCCCTTTGAAGAAGCTTTCGAAGGATGCAAAAGAGTTGTGGTGCTCAGAGTAGATTTCCTGAGCAGTGGTGTTTCCCGCATGGTCCTCTTCTTGGATCAGAGCAACCTGGGGGAAGCCGGAGTTCTCCTGGGGGAGAGGGATAGCAGATACCAAAATGGTAGACAAGAGGAGGGGGATGATAGAGAAAAGCATGATGATGGAGAAGAGCGGGAGCTTGACGTTTATATAGTCTACAAGAATGTATTTATATATATAGAGTTTTTTACACACTTCTTCGTACAATTTTATGCGCCTTTTCTGTGAATGTGCCCTCACTGTTTTTTGGGTTATTTAAGTTAGGTTCATGGCTAAAAAAATATACACGGGAATTTGGACCCTTAGCTAATGTTCTTCGGTATTTGATGATCGTTTATCATTGTGATGAAGATGGAAAACTTGAGCTTGTGAATTTCGTATATGATGCGCACTTATGTTGTAGGTGGGTAGTGTATAATTTATGTGTGAATTACCTAGACATAAATAATGAATCAGCAGCACTTATAATCATACCTTGACTTCACTGGTATGCTAAATCGAATGACTGCATTCATTCCCGAGCTTAAATGTTTCCAGTTATGGTATTTCGGGTCTGTGGCCACTCAGGTTGAAGATCTGAAGGGGTGGCTATAGCCCCTTTCAATGTAAAGTTGTGAGATTTCAGTGTCCAATTAAGAAGATCCGTTTAGTTAAAAAGACATGTCTGCTATCTGTTTAAACTGATTATGTACACGTGTACACCTTGAGTATTCGCACTTTGTTGCATGATTACATGAAAAGAGTTTATACAAAAAATGAAAATTTGGTGCTTTGACAGTACATGAAACATTTAAATGCGACATTCATGTTTGTCATAGTAGATTACATTACGGTTTTGTTAGATGTGGCATACATGAGATCATAAAGTGGAATACATTCTGTTGTAAGTATATTACATAATGTATCGATGAGACCATCCAAAAAGTAAATTCCTAACAAGCTTGAAACCTCTTAAAATTCACACATGTACCAAATACAACCCACCTCTTTCAACCTTGCTAATCGTCACACCACCCTCACCCCCAACTACTACTATACGCCCATCTACACACACTCTTCTCTTTCTCTCGCTTTCTTCAAAAATCTTCAACTCCAAGTCGCCGCTTCCTGGGACCTGTTTATACACCGCACGATCGTCTAGAACATGCTTCGAGCCGTCATAGACCTTCCCAAGAATATCCACAATAAACTGGTTTCTCAGAGCTACATCGCCACTTTCTTCACTCTCTCCCTCCAAAAATGGCACATCCAAAAAATACGCTTTTCCTTTCACTAGGTCTGATTTTGGAGAAATCATAAACCCTTTCTCGAGAGATTTCACTAAACCTATCAAAAAATAAGAATGTTTTGTGGCTGTAACACCGCTCACAGTGCCGCTATAACTCTGTAAAAAAAGAGTGATGTTTTCCATAGCGGCCGCTTTGAATCGGTCGTTGCCCAACTTTCTTTTCTCGGGCGTATCAGAGTCCCCCACTATAGCTGCATGAAGGCCCCATGAAAATACTACAAAAAAGTAGGTTTCGCTTACCGAGTTACCCTCTACATCTACAGAATTTGGCAGGAAAACCGCTTTGTACAATGGGAATTGGCTTTTTACACTCTTTTCTGAAAAGACTGCCAATGCTCCTTCTATGGCACTATTCAATCCCAATTCAAGTGCCAAAGCATTGCCAGATCCAAGCGGAACTACGCATATATTGACCTCTCTTTCCCAGCTGAAAGAGTTCACAAATTCGTGAATTGATGTGTCCCCCGATAACATAATAATCGTTAGTGTCCGGCTATCACCGGCTATCGCCGCCCCAAAGTCTTGTATGCTATGCGCACTCAGGGTTTGGAGATACAGATGTTGAATTTGGAGCTTATTGAAGAGAGGTACGAGAACAGAGGTATATATGTTTTTCTCCGGATCTTCAGATCTTCCGGTTCCCGATTTAACCGAGTCAATTACAAGAATATCCAGGTATTCAGGGTCGATATGCTGGGGGAGTTTATCTTTGTTAATTGATGTGTAAACGGGCTCTGATGACAGATTATTCGAGTCAATTGGATTCTCAAGAGTCGTTTTTATGATTTTACCATTTTCTGAGGTGAAAATGTAATCCTGGGCGGAGTTATCATCGTAGATGTGAATTCGAGACATATATGCTAAATCTTAGTGGAGAACAATAGAAGTTTAGCTCTTTTTTGGTATCGTGTATATCTGAGCGGTGTCGGGTATTCTTTTGTCTTATCGGATATTCGGATGTTTTGTTGTGGAGATGTGATTTGCATTTCGTTTGGTAGTGCGGTTAGTATGTTTGGTTATCAGCCACAGTTTGGGATTATGTAATCACTCTTAGGAGTAGATAGGACTCGCTACACTATGATAATGCTAAATAAACTTCAATAATACTAGAACAGTAATCAGCAGGCTCAGACTGAAAGGGCTAGAAGCAATGCAACTATAGGTGGTTCCCTGTAAGAGCGGATAAGGCTCTAATTATACAGAACTAGCACCATACAAAACTGCAAATTTTCACCAATGTCCCAAAGACACAATCCCGAGTGGGAAGTACTCATTGAAACTCTCAGCATAAGCTGCTTTCTGCTTCTTCAATTGCGCATTTCTGGGTGTGCTCAATTAGGTCACATTTCATTGATGAGGTGATCTCTTTGATCTCCTAGTCTATGAGGTGTTTGAGGGGTTAATGAGATATTCGCATTATATAGTACCTGTTTTTCAGTGGATATATGTGTTTTTTGAGTACTATCATGATTATAGGCGTATTTTTGAAGAGACCTCAATCCAGAAAATTGTTTTATCATCTCATCAGCTTAGTACATAGCTTTATAAAGTGTGGAGAATTGTGAGAATCTTTCCTGTTTATGATCTCAATGTGCTCGCTATACTTTTCTAAGCCCAAGCCTTCAACAATCTGGCACTGATGGAAATAATGAAATCATCACAGAATATCTCTGTTAACACATCCACTATACTGAAAATTACACAACTACACAGATACCACCGCATACTTTTCAATCCGATCATATCACATTATCAGCGATCATCGTGAAAGCGATGCCACGGAAGTCGGTCGTTCGCCTTATCAGACGGCTGCACTGCAGGTATAGCAACAAGCCGTAGCCTAATCAATCTATTCCAAGTTCGGTCAACCTTGAAATACTTAAGACTACACAAAAAGATACTGTATTTTATTAACTTCATGCTGTAAAGCATTTTCAAATGTAAGTTAGATCCGCAACTTATAAAACATGCGTCTGACATAATTCTTCAAACCGCCTCCCAAGATTTGATCCCATTCCCCCTTCCCCTCTTCCTTCTCCCATTGAGCTATCACGTTTCTTACTTTTATCTGGCGCAAAGGAAACAAAAACAAGGTACTGAGTGCAAATAAACACCCAGTAAATATCTGGGCGTGTAAGTAAGGTTTAGCCAACAGGTCGTTTTTCAACCCAAAAGCCATTAGACCAGAAGTCATACCTACAACAGAATTGCCTATACATACAAAGCACCACATCACCGGAAACTGTTTGCTACCGAAAAAATCAGCTACAATAGGCGAAATTGTCACAAACTGATATCCCATAACAAGCCCCATGAAAACACTGAAGGCTATAACACCTCCTAAGCTTGTTACCGGAATCCAGAATGCAAAAGAGAAGATCACACAAAGGCTGGCCATTGCTATCAGGATATTGAACGGCCCCACGTGGTCTCCTGCGACGCCAATCAACGCACGTCCCACAAATTGTGACGCGTTGAGAATGGCGATGGCGTTGGAGCCGTCCCGCGCCGACAAACCTACAGAAACTACGAAATTCGACAAACTGTACAAGATGATAATGTACAGAATCAGAGAGATGCAAAAGTAGCCAATAACCATGAGAGATACGGAAGAAAACCAGACTTTTGGTTGAACAGGGAAGACAAGTGCCTGAATGAACACCTGGAAAGGACTACCCTTGAGATCCCCATTGAGAGGGGTTCTTGTTCTTGCAAAAATACTGGCCACAAGGTTTACAGCTATACAAATAATGGCTATGGCTCTAAGAGCCCATTTTTGATCTCCAGTTCTGTCAATGATGGCCTGAGCAGCAAGAGAAAAAATGCAGCCGCCTAAACCGGTACCCGCAAACATGGCACCACTGGCAATGGACCGGCGTTTCAAGAACCACGAGGGAATAAGACACACAGCAGTTGAAAAGAGTACACCGCATCCAACGCCAGAAAGAATTCCTTCGGTGAGAATGAGCTGCCAGAAGCTTACAGAAAAGGACGCCAAAAGCATCCCTGCGAATTGTAGAATTGCACCAATTACTATGATGAGTCTGAGAGGGAGCACTTTGAGCATTGCCAGCACAAACCAACTACAGAAAAGAACAAAGCACATGGTGAGGCCAGCGACGACTGCGTAGTCAATCCGCGAAACACCTGGGAGAACGTTGTGTGTGAGGTAATAGTTGAGGAAAACCGAATAACACAGAACAGACCCCCATGAAGCAAAACAGAGAGCCATCGAACACGCGGCCGCGGTCCAAGCCAGGACTCCTCCGTCGGGAGGAGGGTTGGCTAGGTCATCTGGGTGATACGCTCCCTTGTTTTTGATGTCTTTGTTAGTCATGTAATTAGAGGGGGTAAGGGGAAGGTGGTGGGGGAAAAGGGAGAAAATGCAAGACTAAGCTTTTGATACCCAAATTATTTTAAAGACTATAAATACTAATTTTGATTCGAGTTTTGGTGATATGTATTCAAAGCACGCAAAATCGGTGATAAGAAGAGTTCGTGCAGCTCACCCGGGTACCCGAGGACATGCATTTTTTGCACGCAAATCAATGCATGTATTTTGATGTCCGTAAAAAATATAATAGAAAATTAGAGTGTACTCAAAAGAATTTTGGGTTCGAAATCCCGAGGAATTTTGAGACATGTCAGGGGTCCGCCAAGATGGTATAATAGGTGTGTCAAATGAGAAGGAAGAAGTCAGTGAAAATCGTTCTTGCTGTGATCTAATAGAAAGATAGGCTTGAAATAGAATAAGCTAATGTGTATCTTTACAAGTTAAATGAGTATAAAGTTATATGGCCAAATCCAAAGAATGGATCAAGGGCAATAGCAACGGAAGAACGGAAAAGGGTCTAAATAAAAGATTAATTATTCATTTCATTGATTCATACTTGTAGTGTATGTAACACCAGTATACTTGTATAAAGTGTATGGTATACTCTCCCATCGATACTCCATCAATACTCACGAGCAGCAGCCTGGAATGGATCCTCTGGCTTATCTTGAACAGCCTTTTCAATATCTGAGCTTGCCATTTGATTCCGAGTGGGGGAACATAGGGCTTTATATAGTGCGGCGGGCTCTAATAGTATGCAAAATTTCCTGCGTGCTTGGATAAGCGCTTAGAAGGAGAATTTGTCAGCGAAAAGGATCACACACTTACGACGGATTTCTGAAGGAGCAGTGGGTACTTATGCTTTAAAGATGTTTTATATGTTTGTTAGGATTCATTTTAGCTATATTTTCCAGGTTTCCAGGAGCTTTTTGACAAGTTAAATGACATTTCCAGAGGTGTTTCTACATCGCGCGTTTAGACACGTTTCGGGAATTCATATCGGAGCATTAGTAATTGGGTGGGCATTTTTAATTGATTTACCGAATTTTGGATGAATTTTTGCTGTAGTTAGGTTGTTGTATAAGAGGCTTATCGCCAATGTTTTTGAATGGCCGGTGTAAACTATGTGTCGGCAGTCCTGGTTTGTTGATACGACTTTTGTGTTTGCTTTATGGTTGCTATTATATATGGCACTTCATTTCTTTGCTTGTAGCTTCATGTATTCATTCATATCCATTCTTTGCGTGATCCATACGCATGAATATTAGCCTAATTGCCCAGTTTCGCCAAGATCCGAGAAATTTGGTAAAACCGTTCCTAATGAAAATTATTTAGAAATCTATTTTGCTCGAGTATGGGTTGGTTCTTGAATTATTAAGATTGTTTTTCACGTTGTTAGTATGCTAACTTCGAAGACAAATCTGTGAGACTCTCTTGGCTTTAGGCTTACAAGTTGAACAAATTCAGTCGCTTTTGCACCTTATTGAAACCGTTAAGCTCTCCATTCGCCCCCAAAAATGTGAGTATAGAATCCCACTTTTGAAAATTTTGACCTATAGTCCTAAAACTGACATTCTCTAAATTGGAGAGTTGAAGGTTGTTTCTGAGAGCAAGCAGTCTATACTTTTCTTTTATGAAAGTGTCAGTCTCTTTCTCTGTGTCTTGAGACTACTCGGACAAAAGGCTCGGAATCATGGAATCACAATAACTAATCAAGGGCTTAAAATAGAAACTCAAGCTTGCAATTGACGTGTTCTAATTATAAATAAGCCACTCATGAAGTTTCTTGATCGATCATATGTTATTGGAGTTGGCTAGATTTGGTTTAAGAGCTTATTGAGTTGAGTCTGAAGCTTGATTCTCGGCTGCTCGCACATGACATAGTATATATATACTGCTTCTTTCTAGTCTCAATCCACTTCCACTTTTCATGAGTAGTGTTTACGTCCCTCGAACCCCCTAATACCATTACAGTGGAGACTTCATTATCACACTCTACAGATATGCGTATCCCTGAAATGATACGTGTTCCTCATTTTAGAAGTGTTTGAGACAACTTGGCCTTTTCATCAAGTTTAGTAATGTGTTTGTGTCATGATATATTTTCCTAACAAAGGTTTACTTTTTTTTTTACATGTCTCTGTGCGTTTTCATACTAATTATTTATTATTTTTGACGAAAACTTCCACTTCATACACACTATAAAGATGTTAAAACAGACCTACCGATAATAAATTTTTTCTTCATGTTTTACTGAGCTATCCAATATACGATCAGCGTGGTCAATGAACGATTTTATTGGGGCCTATATATTGGCCACTTCCGGAAAATTATGTGTCTATGGAAAAGTTCAAAGGAAAAGAATACGAATCAAACTTAGTGAGCACAAATACTAGGCCAAGTGCTTCAATCAAAGTGGAGAATCAATACGCTCTCCAAGCCTACATAAACTAGTTTCCACCAACAGAAACATTACATTACTTTAAGCCGAGACATTCAAAGTAGGAAAAATTGAAAACCCCTGAACATCTAACCTTCACTGCTATAAAACGCTCTTCAAATAGTAACAACCCAACGACAAACATACATCCCCCTAATCTTCTCTGAACACCGCCGTGCCCTTAGCAATCACTTGATTTTTTTCCCAATTCAGACAAACACTCCCCCTTTTAGAAAAGAAATTAACGTGCATACCAGAAATGGAAATTCCCACAAATGACACTAAAATGACTAAAGTTAGCCTGTCTAATTTGAAGTATCTCGAACGTTTTTCGGACCCTAGTGAGACCACAAATAATCACAAACCAAACAGAAGGCATGGAAATGATTCGTGGTTATCAGAATAACTCAAAGTTCATGTCCTGCAATGCTGGGATACAGCTATTGTTGACGAAAATGGAAATTCCGAGGAGCCACGAAAAATGACAGTAAATTTTAGATAGAGTCCCAAAAAGAGACCAACAGATAACTTGTTTGTTCAACGTATAAACACAATACACATAATTCAAAACAGTCATATATTACATCATTTTTCTGGTCATCTTGCGAGTTGGGCCTACCAAGCTATAACTTGGCAAGGCCATTACACATCCCCCAGAATTCATTGGCCAACACGGCTGCAAAGAATCTGATATGGTAATGACTAGACTGTTTCATTCTAGGGCATGTGGAGAGGCGAGCAAATTCACCGGTGCTTCAACTGGTACTTATCAAAAAAGGATCTGGTACGCAGCTGTCAATAAAGATGGTCACACGACCTCCTAAATATAGAATTAATGAGATCTTACAAGGACTCGTCATGACGTGCCTAGTATTTTCGATATGTTTATCCATGTTCTTGGCATTCCATCCCTGCTTATCGTATACGTAAAATGCCGACTGAGATATCCGGCGCCTTGCCTTCATGCAGGTGCAAGAATTTAAACTATCAGCTTTCTACTATATACAAAAGGTACAATATATATCAAAATAACACTGCTCTACTAAGCTCGCATTCCTCTTTCGAATGACCCCCTTTTCGTCCTCCTCCGACACTTGATTGCAGAGATACCATTGTGCCGCATCAGCACGGCAGCCGAAGAAACGCAAGAAGCAGCGAAAGATAACGCAACGTCCATGTATATATACTCTCCGAAACTCCCCAAAATCACGTATCATGCTCTTAACCTCTCTTCTTCTAGCCACTGCGGCGGCACTCCCCGTGGACCTCTTCCCAACCAGCATCGGGTACCTTGGGTCCACTGCCACCGCAGCTGCTCCAGACCTCATGAGAACGGACACAGCCGCTGCCGTGACCGGAACCCCGAAGAAGCAACACATGTACCCACAGCCCATCGAGCTTCTGGTACAGGCCTATGACCAAAAAAAGAACGACCGCCTGATCTTCGAGCTCATGGCCACTCTCTCGCCGCACTACGTGTCTCCAGACGGCTGGGGCGTGTACAACTATGCCATGCCTGGCCAGTGCAAAGTGCAGCAGCTCCACGTCCTCCAGCGTCACGGCTCGAGATACCCCGACGCCACCTTTGCTTTCCCTGGAAAGCTCAAGAATGCCACATTTAAAGCTACTGGCGATCTCGATTTTCTCAACGACTGGTCATTGAAGTTGGGGACCAATATCTTGACGACGCTTGGAAACAACCAGCTATTCAGCAATGGTGTCAAGGCCTTCTTCAGATACGGCCAGTTGTTCGATTTCGACAGCATGGACAAGATCGTAGCGCGCACTACTTCCCAGCAGCGGATGATGATGACTGCTCAGTACTTTTTGCATGGGTTCTTTGGGCTCAATTGGGGCGACTACGTGGACTTGGAACTTATTGTTGAAGACACTGGCTTCAACAACAGTTTGGCGGGGTGGAATCTGTGTCCTAACAACGACTACTCTTATGGTAAAACTGTGTATACAGAAGCCGAGGAGTTCAAGGCCACCTACCTCAACAAGGCTGTAAAGCGTTTCAACAAACAAATTCTGGGGTACAACTTCACTGCCACCGATCTTTTTGAGATCCAGACCATTTGTGCGTACGAGACTAACATCTTGGGTTTCTCGAAATTCTGTGGTCTTTACTCCCACGACGAGTGGGAAGGCTACGAGTACTACCAAACCGTTCTGTGGTATGCCCAGAACCTGTTCGGGAATCCTATGGGCCGTGCGTTGGGCATGCCATGGGTTGAAGAATTCAGAGAACGTCTTCTGAACACCACTTGGTCGCCAGAGAACCAGATGGGTCAGAACCTGACCCTCGACCTGAACCCAACCTTCTTCCCTCTTGGGCAGTCCATGTATTTGGACTTCACCCACGACTCGCTGATCCACAACATCATCACCGGTCTTGGATTCGAGCAATTTAAAGCTGACTGGAATTTCAAGGGCCCAAAGAAGGACAAGCAGTTTTACGATCTCTCAAGAATCACTCCCTTTGCTGCTCAGCTAGATTTTGAGATTATCGAGTGTGACGAAGAGGTTCCTGCTGACCGGTCTTCTGAGACTGTTTCTGGCTCCAAAAAGACCAGCTACGTGCACGCCATCTTGAATGACAACACCTTGTCTTTGTCTAAAAACATTCCTGGGTACTGTGAAGATCGTGCTGATGGGTGGTGCGAGCTTGGTAACTTTACCGAATATTTGGGGACTCTTAAGCAAAAGTCCCAGTTTGACTTTGCTTGTTTTGGGACCTATAATTACACTATGACTGTGGAGGACGGTGTTCCAGTGTAATCACCCAAGCAAGTGCAAGCAGGTGTGTCCATATCCAAGTCCGTCCAAGTCCGTCCAAGTCCAATTTCAGGACCGTGACCAAGACCAAGTCCGAGAATTGGTATCCTACCCAAGTGGCACAATTTCTTCTTCCGTTGATCGGTGTATAGTTATTAATTCGCATATCTATTTGTAGATGTTTTTAGGGATTTATGTATATAGCTTTTCAGGGTACACCAATGAAGGTGGCATCCCCAACTTATTACTGATGTTTTACAGCGTTTACTTGAAGCACCTCGAGCGAAGCGAGCTGCAGGTATTCAAGCAGATCGCCGTAAACCAGGTGACCCTTTGCCCCTTATGGTTTCTTAAAGGTCCCGAAAGGTATTTAAAGGTGCCGTGACACTCCTGCGATGTTACAGCCTTAATTAATGAAGTGTTTTTATTCTAGCAATGTAAACAGAATCTAACTGGGATATGTCTATAGACTAATATGACGGTATATGTATACCAGTCTAATTACACTACTCTCCAAGCCTAAACCCGCAAAACTTCCTCTCTAAATAGCACATCATTGAATGATACTTAACACAGCAACACACCAATGAACCCCTTCAGCACACACACCCCCCCCCCCCCCTTTCAGTACATAATTAATCAGATCAACACAACACTAAACCAGATCCACCAGCACCATATATATATATTATTTTGAGATCAAAACAATATTCAAACTCAAGAAACGACTAAAAAATATTCAAAACCATCATTGAGCCTCATTTCACATCCCTCTAATATTGCTAACCGCACGTTATATTCCCAAATAGGAAAAACGTAAACACCGCCCCGAGAGAAAGTAAACTAAAATTGAAACCTCCACTTTTTTCAAATCTGTATCGATAACGGAGAGCAATTCAAACAGCCAGCATCTGATTGTGAGCACTAGTGAAGTTCTACTTTCAGATCAGTTGGAATCATATCAGTTTTCTTATAATAAGACAGAGAGGTTCAATCAAGCCCCTCAAAAATTGCAAAGTCTCCCTGAAAAACCACAACCCCATATTAACACATCCCTCTAATATTCACAAACACAAACAAAACCCTAAAAAAGGTAGTCCCTGTTGCTTAATTCTCATGCCCCAAAAAACAAATCACAGCCAATAACTCGCTCAAAACCACCCAAAAAAAGATGCAATTTGAAGTTCTTGAGCTAATTGGTCACGGCTCTTTTGGCAATGTGCGAAAAGTGCGCCGACGCTCCGACGGACGGCTTTGTGTGCGCAAAGAGATTCTGTACATAAAAATGAACCCTAAAGAACGGTCCCAGCTCATCGACGAGTTCCGCATTCTTGGCTCGCTTAGCCACCCAAACATAGTAGAGTACATTTACCACGAGCACGTACCCGAGGACCACATGGTGTACTTGTATATGGAGTACTGTGATGGGGGCGACCTCAGCCACGTGATCAAGGCCCACCGAGAACAAAATGAGTACGTACCTGAAGAGCGAGTGTGGGCTGTTTTGACTCAGTTGGTCATGGCCCTATACAGATGCCATTATGGTGTTGATCCCCCTCCTAATACTAATATCTTTCTGCCCGGATTGGAAGCTGGACAGGGCTCTGAACCGGCTATCAATCTGGACCTGGTCGTTATCCACCGTGATATTAAGCCAGATAACGTTTTTTTGCTCAAAGATCAGCTGGTTAAGCTTGGAGATTTTGGGTTGGCTAAGCTATTAGTTCTGGAGCACGATTTTGCGACAACATATGTAGGCACGCCGTACTATATGAGTCCAGAAGTTCTCTCAGACAAGCCATATACACCCTTAAGCGATATCTGGCTGTTGGGGTGTGTATTGTATGAGTTGTGTGCATTACACCCTCCATTTCAAGCGAAAACACATCTTCAACTCCAAAAAAGAATCAAGGAAGGTGTTTTTCAGAGTGTCCCTGAGCACTACTCGCAAAAGTTAAGGATGACCATCAGCGCTTGCATTACCGTGGACGTGAATCTGCGGCCACTGGCATTTCTCTTGATGCAGGAAGTGAGCGTGAAGATTTTCCGCAAAGAGTTGGAGTTGGGAGCAAGAGAAGCACGTATCCGGCAAGAGCAATCGAGGCTCTCTTACCAGGGAAAGCTTTTGGAGGAAAAGCGTGAGGAGTTGGTTAGAGCACAGACGCAAATCCAACAGAAAGTGGAACGCGAGGTCAACAGCAGGGTGATGATTTTGCTACAGGAGCCTGAATTTATGAAAGAAGTGATTGAGAGGGGAATAGGAGGTGAGGGGGCACTGAATGCAACTTCTGCTAATTTTGAGAGAAATCCTAGTTTCAGCCATTTTAATCCTCACACAGCAGCCCACGAACGACCACCTGAACGGCCTTCGGACCGAGTGCTTAGAGAGAGGCGTCACAACGTGCAGGAGGAGTGGACGGGGGTGTCTGCTGTTGGAGGAGCTGTGGGGACTCAGAATTTGAATAAAAATGGGGGTGTCAAGGGAGCGAGGGGGGTGAGAAGAAAAGGATATTATAATGAGTTGTATGAGGAGAATACAGAAAGTCCTTTCTTGAAAGGGTTTAACGCGGATTTTTAGTACTTTCACAGAGGTGTCTTCGGAGTGCAGCGACGAAACACGCTGTAGAGCTAAAACTTTTATATATAATATATTTTTTGTTTACTGAGATCACTAAAATCATATTACTATATAAGGATAAACAATCATAACTATATAATCCCATTTATATATAATCACTCCATTTCTTATGAAACGCTATGAATGTTCGGAGAAAACGTTTTAAGGTACGCTGTTACGGTGCTGGTGAATAAAAGATACTGTTTATTGTAGATTTTTTTACCATAGCTAAAGTTAGTTTTGGGCGGAATGGATCGTTCTTTTTTTGTTTTCTTTTCTTGGATGTCGATTCCTATAGTACATTATAAGACAGTAAAGATTAATCTTTAGGATCAGAAATTTGTTGCATCTCGTTAACGAAGACTCTCTATATAGTTGAATGAGCTGCTCAGAGTTGACATATTCTTCCTTTCCAATAAAATACTAAACGCACTACACAGAATTAGTACACACCACACCTCATGAAAAGACGATAAAACACATGAAAAAAAGCTGTAAAAAGGAAAATAAATACAAATCAACTACCTAAACCAATCTAAAGTCACTTATAGTACTACACAAAACTGTCCTCTTCCAATATAACTTATTATTGGGTGGCTCTTCATAAGATCATAAAATGCGAACTGCATACGTGCATATTACCCTGCTGCAAAACTATATAAATACCAGCTTCCAACTCCATTCATGAAAAAAATCCTTCTTATATCTGTTCTTTTTTTCTTTCTCTACAAGCTCTATACGCCGATGCCCCCTGTTGTTATAGTAGGAACCGGTTTAGCTGGTCTAAGCTGCGCGCACGAGATTTTAGCCCGCAATGGAGCTGTGCTCCTTCTAGAAAAAAGCAGTTCCTTTGGAGGCAATTCTAAGAAAGCGAGTTCTGGCATTAATGGCGCTGGAACGCCGCAGCAGGGCGACATTCCAGACTCTGCACATATATTTGAACAGGACACTGTAAAAAGCGCCTTGAATGGTGAACTCGTAGGACCTGACCGTAAGTTTCTTGACGTGCTCTCTAGTAAACGCAGTGATTTTTTTGATCACAGGAAGGCAGCCATTTTGTGTGAAAAATCGAAGGATGCTGTTGCATGGCTCAGAACTTTTGGTCCTGCGCTCGATCAGTTGTCCCAGCTTGGCGGTCATACTAATCCTAGAACCCACAGAAGTGCCAAATTGCCTCCCGGATTTGAGATTGTGCTGTCGTTGGAGCGCGGTCTCGAAAAGTATGTAAATTCTGGAAAGTTGAAAATATTAACGAACACACGCGCTACGCGACTTCTTACAAGCGGCGAAAATGTTCTAGGCGTAGAATTTGATTCTGATGGAAAACTTGGCGAGACTAGAGGACCTGTAGTTCTTGCTACCGGAGGGTTTAGTGCAGATTCCGAACTCTTAAAAAAATACCGACCAGACTTGGTTAGTCTTCCAACGACCAACGGACCATGGACAACAGGGGACGGGCACAAGCTTGTAATGGCTGTTGGAGGCAGCTTGAGGGGGATGGAGGAGATACAAATACACCCTACAGGGTTTGTAGATATGAAGGATCCCGACAATAAAAGCAAAATCTTAGCAGGAGAGATGTTGAGAGGGTTGGGAGGAGTGCTTTTAGATAGCGAAGGTACCAGGTTTTGTAATGAGTTGGCTACTCGAGATGTTGTTTCAACTAATATTTTCAACACTTTTAGTGAAGGCAATAGTAAAGTTTTGTTGGTTTTGGGGAAAAGAACGTACTCTCAATTAAAAGGGAACATTGATTTCTACATTTCTCGAGGGTTAATCACTGAAGGAAGTATCTCTAGTATAGGTAAATTGTTAAACGTTGATGCAGACAGAATCCTCTTTGAGTTGCAGCACGTGAACGAGTCTTTCGAGCAAAAAAAGGGTGACAAGTTTGGCCGCAGCGTTCTTGAGTCGTTCAACTTAGGCCAAGGTGTAGAGGAGAAACTCTACTACGGGTGGGTAACTCCCGTGGTTCATTTCACAATGGGAGGTGTAGAGACAGATGAAAAAGGGGGGGTTTTGAGAAAAGACGGAGGCGTGTTTAGGGGGTTATATGCAGTAGGGGAATTAGCTGGGGGAGTTCATGGACGAAACCGATTGGGTGGGTCGTCTTTATTGGAGTGTGTCGTTTTTGGTAGGGAGGTAGGGAAGAAACTAGCTGGAGTGATTTAAGTTATTTGAGTTCTTTGTCCATGAATCTACTATCTATTCAATCTGTGTTCTTGTAAGTTGATAAACTCGTAAATAGTGTAAATAAATTGTAACTACGTGTGTTTACAGAATCATTTCTCAGATACGTTATTCTCTTAAGGAAAAACTTTTGTTCACCAAAGCACAACATGAGGAGCATGAGGATCAGTTCTCTTCGTTTTATCCAACTGGTAGGTTGGATACAGAATATATACTCTTTACCTATTAATACACTCTACAGACTGACTGCGATGTCAATGATATTGCTAGTTAAGCAATGACTGGCTACACGTTTTCTCTTCTCTTCAGTTTGATGGCTGTACTTTCGTATGAGTTTAGATTTTGAGGCTTGAGCACTTTTATGAATCTATGTATTTGAAAGATGATGCAGCTATGAAACTGTTAAATCACAATTGATACAAAAAATGAGCATTCATTCTACAAATTCATATTTTTGAGTTTCCAGAATGAATCAATTATGCTTAGGTATCTTTGTGTGTTACACCCCCAAAAATCGAAATATTTCCGTATCTGGAATAAAGACTGAAAAATGAAGTTAGAACGAAGTGAACTCATCAATTTGCGAGCGGACTTTGAGTGGTGTCGAGGGCGGACATTCAAATGCACCATTTTGGTGGTTCCCAAAGAAATCGAGGTTACCCGAACTTTTCACCATAGTAGTTGCTTAAGTTTTGACAAGGGTTTATGTATCGAGAATGATTACTATGAATAATTAAATACGAATCTATGAGAAATATTAAACCTATGAAATCCCAGCGTTCACATATATAACTGAAACATGCTCTATAGAACAGCTCCGATAGTATCATGAAGACCGATATATCTAATGATAAACAGATCGTCTAAAGTTATAATATCAAGCATCCCAACACCCGTACACCGCAAGAAAAATATTTATTCAACTGAAAAATGGGAAAAAAAATCTGGAACTTACCATTATCGAGAACTTACAGTAAGTAAACTCGAAGCCCATATGATGATATCTTTTATAATACCATTGAGTGGTGTTTTGGAGAGCCGTCTTGGTTCTCTTTCCACGGTGACGGTACTTTTGTCATAGTTACACTGATGGGTGTCAATGAGATTTACTAACAAGATGTTATGATAAACTAAACCTTTATAGTGAGACAAATACCACAAAATATTTAGCTAGCTTTTCGCTTAGATCAATTGAAGGTCCTCTAGTTTATGTAGTATAATTCATACTGTACAGATTTCGAATTCTCACAGAGATACAGATATTAGCTCCTAAAAAACCAAGAAAATTAAAGTGACAGATCGAACCTATTCTAATAACTTCCCAAAGTCAGCTATCCAAAAAAAATCTCGATACACAAACTTGCAAAGACATAACTTTCTTAGTTGCCAAAAAAAAACCCGAAAAAAGTAGAAATTTTGCTCCAGGAGGGGTTCGAACCCACGACCGTCGCGTTCCTCACACGACCGTGACTTTATGTATAAAGCCGTTAGACATTATAAGCACGAAGCGCTTACCTCTGCGCCACAGGAGCAAATTCTAGCCTGTTGTATGTCAGGTCTATGGGATTCATCACTAACGAGTTATTGTTGGTATTATGGGTTATATATTAACCCCAGTAGATATTAATAAGACTAGGACCTGCGCGAAACACTTAGACGCTTCTGTGGAATAGGAAAGGGTTATCGGCGGTACAGTCTTACTAATATATGGTTGTTACTTACACTTGTACGGAGATGGGAATAAGTGTCTTATCGTTATCTATGCAGTGATCTGTGTAGAGATAAGTTACTGCTCGATAAGTTGCTTGGACAGCTGCTTATAGACTCCTATTGGTCCAAGATAGTAACGGGAGATGTTTAAAGTTTAAATGTGTATTCACATATACATATATATATAGTGACCTGAGAAGAGATGAACAATCTTCGATCTTCGATTGCTCAAAGGAAAATTAGGATTCTGGATAGGAAATCACTTTATTCTTTTTCTCTTAATTAGGCTAATACATAGAGTCTCTCTAGCATAGCTTGCATTCATAGCTACTTACTCTTGAGTCTCCATCCCCCTTGGTTTGTAGACTCTTCCTTTACATACTATTCCTTACTTACATTTGGAGATTAAGAATTACTCGATTGTAACATATCATAGCCTGTTAAAATACGATCGAGTAATTCTCAATCTCCAAATGTAAGTAAGGAATAGTATGTAAAGGAAGAGTCTACAAACCAAGGGGGATGGAGACTCAAGAGTAAGTAGCTATGAATGCAAGCTATGCTAGAGAGACTCTATGTATTAGCCTAATTAAGAGAAAAAGAATAAAGAGTTTGCCTATTCCGAATCCTCGTCCTTTAGATCTAAAATACCCTTTAGATCTCTTTTCCAAGTCAATCCTCGATCCCCCCTCCTTCTCAGGTCACTCTGTATATATATACATTTAAACTGTAAACATCACCCGTTACCACCTTCGACCAATATGGATCTTCTAGCAGCTTTCCGTGACACTACCTGGAATTGCATACTCTTGGTAGATCACTGCATAGAATACAATAAATACACATTTCCATAAAGGTGTAAGTAACAATCCTATATTAAAGATCTGTGTAGAGATAGGATATTTCTAGATAGTGACTCGGATAGTTACTTGAAGATCCCTATTGGTCCAAGGTGGTAACGGGTAATGTTTAAAGTTTAAATGTTTATGTATTGATAGTGACCTGAGAAGAGGTGAGCAATCGAGGATTGCTCAAATAAAGACTAGGATTCCGGATAGACTATTTTTTGACTCTTCTCCTACTCAGGCAAATACATAGAGTCTCTCTAGTATAGCTTGCGTCCACAGCTACTTACTCTTGAGTCTCCATGCCCCTTGGTTTGTAGACTCTTCATTTACATACTAACACCCTTACTTTGAACTACTCATTACTCACATTTGGAAATTGAGAATTACTCGATTGTAATCTAACAATTGGTAGCACCACTACGTTCTTAACTCTCCTACATTTATCTTCATTTACTATCTTCGAATCCTACTATCGTATCAATTGTGTGAGATGTCCCATTCTACGGGGAAAGGGTCAAATTCAGCGATGGAATCAACAGCAACGAGTCCCTTGTCGCGCCTTCTTCTTACTGAACCAGAAAACAATCAGTCGATAGACGACGAGCCGAATGAAGATGCTGATCGGCAATCAGCTAGAATTCCGTTAGCACCAAACCCCACGAGGGATGAGAGTAATTCCTCGGCTACAGTTACAGAGCTGGCTTCTAGCTATGACTCTCAAACACGCCTGAGAACCAGCAATCGGAGTAGGGATAATTTTTCTCATAACGCTTCTTCGATGGCGGTGTTTAGCGGAATAGAAGCAAACTCACGTACTCTTGTCATCAAGGAACCATGGCGCTCCTTCGAAAAAGTGGATATAGTCGCCTTTTTGAAGTTATGCGAATGGATCAGGGAAGATATTCCTGATTATTGGACACCTAAAGCCCAAGTCGCATTTGTCTTGCGCCATTTTAGTGAGAATGCTGCAGAAAGGGTGAGACAAGTATGGCACCTGTTTGAGTCAGGACTGTCTGCTCTAGATGGTGTCAGCTTACTTAACAAACTTACTGATATTGTTTTGCCACACGACTACGTGAGAAGGGTGATACAAGAGTTCAATGAACTCAAGCAAGGCTCAATGGAAATGCTCGCGTTTCGTGCGAAGTATAACTTCCTTGAGAGTTGTGTACAACAGTACAAAGGGGTGAAGGATCCCGAAAAACTGAGAGTCCTTACATTCATGGCAAAAATCAATACCGAATACTATAATGAGTGTGACTTGCGTGTGCCAAACTACGACCAGTTGGAGCTAAAGGAGCTTCAGCAGATCATGCTCAAGTGGCCTCCAAAGACTGAGACAGCAAACACAAAGGGTAAGGTGGAAACAAGCAAGGCTGGAATGACACCTGGGATTGATTTACTCTCAGGGACAGGGAAACCAAGTTTGAATGCGTTTCAACCCACTAAAGTGTCTAAACCCAAAAGCAAGAAGGCTGCTAAGGGACCAAAGGACGCGGACCAGTTCGAGGTGAGCTTAAAGAAGTTTTTGCGGCAAAACCATCGTTGTTTCAAATGCACGAAACCGTACACTAAAGGGCACATATGCACCTCGGACAAAGGAGTACAACTGTTAATTCAGGAAGCCGATGTCACTACAGAGCTTATCTCGCGCCTGTTTAGAACTAACGTATCATTCGGTAGCAAGAGATCGCGCGCAACGCATAAGGCGTTGATTGATTCGAGATCACTGGCCAGCGTGATTGACGCGGATGTACTTGCTCGGGCTGGTTTTACCAAGAAAGACTAGGATTCTGGATAGGCAATCTCTTTACTCTCTTTCTCTTACTCAGGCTAATACATGGAGTCTCTCTAGTATAGCTTGCATCCACAGCTACTTACTCTTGAGTCTCCATCCCCCTTGGTTTGTAGACTGTTCATTTACATACTAACATCCTTACTTTGAATTATTCCTTACTTACATTTGGAGATTAAGAATTACTCGATCGTATTATAACAAGCAAATGCAAGAGTTTTATTTATAAGAAGGAGAGTAATGTTATCGCTATTATATAATATATTCGAATTTCTATCTCTTTTCCACTATCATTGTTTACTACACATATAACAAACTCGCCAGGAGTTAGTCAAATGTGCGCCACATGCAAGGCTTCACATAGGATACAAACAAATAATTCATTGTTTAAATGTGAGCGGTGCAAAGAGAATCAAGAAATGAGAACAGAGTTTCTCTTGGGAGAGCTTCTTACTTTTTAGCGCAGGATAGTGGTGAGAAGTTAAATATTACCTGTTTCTCGCTGCTTTGTAGTAGGATACCCTGAGAACAAGGTGAAAGCAAACCGGTGGTGGAGGGAGCAGCTCTTCGCAGAAGTATCTCAAAGTAGTAGACTTACGTTTACTACATTAGTATATAAGCTTTCCTATTCTCTATAGGCATAATTTCAATATCCAGAAGTTAGATATAACACCTAACACTCTTTAGCACTTTCACGTATGATACATATAATGCATACAATTGTTATGAATATTACAATATATGCTACAGTTAAAAAACGCCAGGTATATTATAATAGTTCCAATATTAATCACCACACTAAACTCTCGTCCCCCTCATCTATCCCCCTATTACTCCCCCCACTGCTCCCCCTGCTCCCTATGCCTCCTCCCCCCAACTTATATAACAACGCCCTCTTCTCCTCCATCTTCTCTACTAGCCGCCCCATCAACTCTGCCCTGCGGGCACCGCTCTTATAGTCAGACGCAGGGTCCAGCAGGCCAGCCGCATAGGCCAACTTTTGTACCTGGGCAGACATCTCTTGGTACTCTCTTTTCAAGGAGTCTATGACGTCATCCATGCCAGCGGACTCAATGTTTGTGACGTCGCCAGTCCATTTATCATTCAGAGTACCGTACAAGGCAAAGAGAGTGTCCAAATCGGACAGCCCGTTTCCTTCTTTCTGGGTTGCCTCTTCCCTTTCTGGGAGTATTCCTTCCCTTGGAACACCCATCCCGAAAAGGAAATCCCCCTTCTTCACCACTTCAACCCCACTAAAATCTCTTTGCAAATTTACCGGTTTCAAAAAAGACTCGTAACGAGTCAAGGTAGAGTCTCTTTGAAGTGATAAGAGCTCTTCTTCAAGTTGTTTTTTGCGCACTATTTTTGAGAGAACGGCGTCGATATTGGTTGTTGGTGTGGTCGGTTGAGGGTTGGTTGTAGAACTGGTCTCAGAGCTTGTTGTTGGATTAGTTTTAGAATTGGTCTCAAAGTTGGTTGAAGGCTGAAACTCGGTTGGGCCCACAAATTTAGTTCCAGTGAAAAGGCCCCCTAGTTTATCACACAACTCGGAGATTTTGGCCAAAAGGGGGTCTGATCGGTCTGACTGTTCAGGCTGGTCGGGCCGATCAGACTTTTTCAAACCAATACCAAGTTCTTCGTGGTGGTCCTGGCTTTGATGCTGGTCTTCATTCTGGTCTTTCTGTTGGTCCTTGTCCTGGTCATGGACTTGCACATTGGCCTTCTGTTGATCCAGTTCACTATCAACACCAATCTTCCCAACTTCCCCCTCCAATAATCCAACTATTCTCTCTAAATACAGGGTAACCTTTTCCATTGCCTGGTCATTTGCCTTTCTGTGAACTTCAGTTTCCTTTTTAGGAAGACCCTCTTGATTGGAAAAGTTATTAGAAAAATTATTGGCATTACCCAACTTGGAACTGCCATTTCCCAAAAGAGCTTCGGTGTCATCATCAGCATTCAATTTCACTCCCTCAAGTTCTCCCGCCCCCTCATCAAAACCCTCCCCGCCCCTACCACCCTCTATCTTACTTTTCAAACGGCCAATTTCCGCCCGGAGCTCGGATATAGTCTTTTCTTGGTCTTTGCTGATTCCCCGATATTTTCTGACTTTTTCTGCAAGCGCTTCGCTTTTCATAACGAGACTTTCCACATTATTTGGACGCGTTTTTATGTTTTTCGCTCGTTTTTCCGCCAAAACAAGCTTGCGCCGCAACTCGCTGTTTTCCTCACGAAGGCGTGCCATCTGCTCGACGCTTTCTGTCGCAGCAGCGCGCAAAAGCGCATTTGCTGGATTCTCAGGGAGCTTACTGAGCGCACGCCCGCCGCCATCAAGATTTAGGATCCGAGACGTGGCCGTGATGTCCGAGAGCGCATCTTCATGTTCTGGTAGGTTTTTGGCGGCGGCATCGACACTGTGTGAGATTTTAGACGCGAAAGCTCGAAGCATTTCACTTTTCTTGGAGCCTGGAGAAGCCCTTAAACGCGGGATTTCGAGCGAGTCGTATAGCAGAGGGGAGTAGGAGGGGGTTGACGGCGGGCTAAGGTCCATAGCTGTTATGTGTGTAGAGATAGTTGTGTTTGAATTTTGGTGCGTTTGTGAAATTATTCGTGACTTTTACTTAGACAAAAAATAAATAAATAGGAGGGGGTCTTTTGCAGAGGGAAGGGGGGACATGAGGGGGTAACTTGTGCTACGAGTTTTGATATGAAAATTATATCATTTTGTAAAGTATAATTTTATGAATTTTTTCATGTATTTAATGTTTTGATTTTCTGAAAGTAATGCTGTTTTCTGTCACTCCTGTTTTGAAGGACGCGTCAGTAATCAGGATGTACTTTTGATGGGGTGGGGGAGGAAATTAATAGATGTTCTTTGAGGTTGATTACGGTGCTCATGTTTGTATTAGGCAATTCTATAGAACCTCACTTTTTTGGCTTGTTTTGAGGTATTTTGGATTATTTTTTGGGTATATTTATGGAGGTGATTTTGGAGTGAAAGTCCTTACACAGTGAAGTTTTTGAGTTTGGACGAAACCTATATGATTGATGAAGTACCATAGTATACTATTCTTCTTTTTTTGAAAGTAACGAAGTTCTCAGAGAAGATATATTTTATAATTGTACTTAGAGAAGGAGCTTCTAAATGTGATGATGATTCGTTTTATGGGTTTATCACACGACAGTGTTGCTAAGGCACTGGTTTTGAGCCATTTGAAACTAACCATTATCTTGTGTAGTACAAGCACTGAACCAGATTTATAGTTCTGTATGTATTCTCATTGCTGAGGATATATAACTGCTCTCAGAAACTTCCACGGTCGAAAACATAGTTGATACACTTTTTTAGGGTATTTTGAATCACAATGAGGCTCAATCGTTTTCATTATTATGTCTTTTATCGGTACCAGGGTGGCCTAACATATACTAGACAGTATAAGTGGTAGCTACCACGCTTAACGTAATTTTAACTCAAAAACTATACTATATATTTTCCTAATACTCTTTCACTAATATTTCAAGATACAGCTTTGAAAATCTCAAATAAACGCCATATCATTATATATGCCACCCAAAATTAACAACGCTTAAAAAACACTACACCGCCGAACTCCGAGAAAAAAGAGTTTTTCAAACTACTACTAGATTTTTTATAAACCTAAAGCTCGAAAATTAGAGTCTAATTCCTCTTGTACGAGGACGAAAAAAAGCAAAAAAAAAAAGTAGGAAATTTGCTCCAGGAGGGGTTCGAACCCACGACCGTCGCGTTCCTCACACGACCGTGACTTTATGTATAAAGCCGTTAGACATTATAAGCACGAAGCGCTTACCTCTGCGCCACAGGAGCAAATCCTAGCAGGAGGGAGAACTGGATTATCATATTGTGAATTTTTTAGGAATGTATTTTTTTATGTGCATATACAGTGGAAATGCAAAGTTTTGTTTTTATATTAGGATAGTATGCCTTGTTGTAACTTTTTATTTATTATAATCTAGTAAGTAGTGATGCGAGATTCCTATGCTTATTCTTAGCGGAGGAATATTGGGGCTACCTTTTCACTTTCAATTCCATTGATCAAAAAAGTCATTATTTTGTGTTTATTTAGGATTTATGTATACGCTCCAATGGTAGATTTATTTGTCTAGGTAGTGGTATATGAATGTTCTTCAAGGAAGTTGATAGCCGTTCAGTATATCTTGCGTGCCTCCGAAACTCTCGAAGCCTACGCGTAAAGTACTTTAACGAACTGAAGGTAATATATGAGGAGATATGATTTCTGTGGTTTGGCCATAAAAAAGAAGTGAGTTGTTATGAATTCAAATCATGCCTTCGAATATGCTTCAACAGTAACTCAAATCTTCTTAAAACTGAAAAATGTGTAATTGACCGTCATTAGTTTCATCTTGCCTAATTCTAGATGCTCATAGTGGTCCTGTGCAAAATTGTTTACAAAAAACAATCTTCTTCGAAATGCATTAAAAGATTCATTTTTGAGCTTATGATTTACATGAAAATCCTTAATAATTGATTAAAACCATTTCGATAAAGAAAAACTCTAATTAGTAATGAGGTGTTACCAGGTAAGTACAAAACGTGTCTCAGATAATCTTATAGAACCTCTTTCGTGATCTCAAAAATAGGCGTCTGTAAATTTTACGAAAGGACATAAGTTGCAAAGCTGACAGAGACTAAATGATAAAAGACTAAGACCATTCGCATCGCTTCAAGAGATTATATACAGAAGACACATTTACTAAAATCGATATATCGATGCATCGTGGTTTTTAGTTATACTTAATACAATTCAACACAATACAGCACCAAAAGTGATCATTTTACATAATTAAGAAACTGATATCTTTGAAGATGCTATATAGTTAAAAGACTCAAAGCTTCGCTTGCGTCGTTTGCAAAGATTTGAGTCGCGAATATTTGCAGCCCATCGTAGTACCTCCTCTCCCCGCCCCCCTCATCCACCCACAAAATCCCCCCACTCACTAACTCCTCCAAAACCTCCTCTGCGTGGACCCCCCTCCACCGATAGTTTGCTACCAAAGCACTTACACTGGCATAACCTAAAATGTCACAAACATCAAAAACTGCCTTTTCATACGAGCTCATATCTTTCAGAACCAGCCTTATGTACTTTTTGCCGCTTTTACCTACACTGACTATCCGGAATCCCGGGTCCAATACATTGACTTTTTGTACCGAAACCTCGATATCCTGGATTGTCAAATCTTCTATGGCATTGGGACTATTTCTGTCAGTAAGTGCTTTATATACATCATCCACCAAAACCATGCCTCCATTGATTTGCCTATATTTTTTACACAACTCTATAATTTTAACCGCTAGCTCGTTATAGTATTCGTCATTGCTATCGTTCAAAACCGAACTCCAAAGATTCTTGTCTTTGGATTTACTGAGACTGGCTGCAAGGGGGTCCACTCCTACCGAAAAGCATAGCTCTGTGAATTGCTGGCGAAAGTCGGGGTTGTTTTTGATCTCACTAGCGTGGTTTTTAGCAAAGGTGGCTAGGGCCTGTTGGAAAACGGAAAGTTGTGTGGAAAGACGCTTTTGTTGGAGGTCGAGGAGGGTTTTGCCGTAGGTGTGATAGTTTTTTAGTGGGAGCATTGCAAAATCAGCCGAAGTGAGATATTGGGATAAAGTGATAAATCGCAAGAAGAGTTAAAACCTATCATTAACCGCAGCAAACAACAGACAGTATCAATATTGCCTGATATGTCACCACAAAAAGCACTACAATAAGACTGTTCAGTGCTCTTGGATAGTGACAGAAAAGCACTTTAACAGGTGTTTCCTGAGATAGTATAGAATATATGTCAATCAGTATCAAGCGGTCTAACTCAAAATCAATCAGTCGAATGATAATGAGAAATTTGATGTATTTGAATAGACTTGTTAGTGATGAACAGTCAAATGCCAGATTATCTTTCAATTCTTTCATTATATGTTGTTTAACATGTGGGACAACATGAGCCTGTACCAATCAAAAGCTGGATAAATCACAAGCGGATCAATCACGTTCAATCAAACTTCAATAAACTTCAATGAACTTCACTAAATTTGGTGTTAATCAAAAACATTTGATATGATAGACTCAAACTCAGATAGTTGTCAAGAAATCCAAAATAAACGAAAGGTCAAAAATCAACCAAAAATCATAGTTCTGGCTGGATATTTCGATTCAATTGAATCGTTTCAGATCAATTTGATCGATCTGAACAACCTATAAATCGAGATTTCTCATCACAAAATGTGGTAAAAAGTGTCATAAATCAAAAGCAGCCAAAGAAAGATGATTTCTCGAGAGGACCAGATAACTCACTTTTTGGTAGATATTCGCTTGCATCATTTGGTGCACTTAATAATACACCTCATCGCGTCAGGGCTTCAAACGTGCATAATTGTGGTTATCTATATCTCTTTATATAGGAACAAATTTGAACAAGGAATAGATGTCTGGAAAATAGCAGAACTGTTTCTACGTAATATGAAAATTTCAACTCAAAATCTCGTGTGTACGTTCCTAAATGACTACCTATATACTCTTATGGACTGATCAATTTCAATCAAAACAGCGCCCTTTTGGAAATTCCGGAAAAAACTAGTTCCCAACAGGAACATCAAAGTGAGTACTAGACTTCTCAGCTGTCTAATTCTATCAACTGTGTCTTCTATTAAACCTCCCGAAAGTAAACAACTACAGATATAAAAATATCACTATAAACCTTCTCGTTTAACCCAAAATATCGCACACTTACCAAAATAACCACTAAAAACCCATTAAAAGAATTCCCACCCTCCTCCTACAACCGTATCCTCCCATTACTTCACCCCCAGAACACAACAAAACCCACTCCGCGTGCGTTTAGTAATTTTAAATGCAGCGCTGCAAACTCTAATCGAGCTAAAAAATCATCTAACCAAGAAAACCAAATGACGGCTGCTTCAGATTCTGACAGATCTGCTCTTATTGAAGATCTTGAGGTCCCCTCAGACGCTCCACCTCCTTATGAAGAATCTGAAAGAGCTGATTTGAAGGGTACGGAAAAGAGTGAGTCGAAGTATAAAGACCAATTGAGTGAGAATCCAAGTCAAAATGTTTCTGAAGCATCAGCAAGATCCCAAACTCTCGAGAATGAAGCCAACAGACCTTTTCCTGACGCTGTAAAACTCACTCTATATAATAGACGGGAAACTGCGATGATTAGCATAGGAGGCAAACAGACAGGTGTTTACTATGACAATTCGGGTCCGCTATACACAGAAATTCGTGTAGGATCCCAAAAAAAGGGAATCGCAGTGCCTGTGTGCACAGATAAATCTGGTCTTTGCTTGCCTGAAGAATATCTCAAGGGAGGAAGAAAGTGCACAATCACTTTTCAAGACTGTGTCCCAGACTACAAAGATGTGACTGTTAAGGGCATTGTTTGTTTCTCTGATAGTAAGCATCCACAAGGATACTTGGGACTTGCATTTGGAAGACCAGAAATGAGTGTAGCGCGGCAATTGTGTGCCAAAAATATCACAAAATACAGCACAGTGCTCTTGAACAACACAAAGAGGGAGATATTGTTTGGGAGCGAGAAAGCAAAGCTGGAAGGGGACTCTATTCTAGGTGCTATATGGAACACTTTAGCTGGGACCAAAGACAAGCATATAGTTCCAGGAGCGGTTCAAATGAACGTCTCACTTTCTAAGAACATAGTAGAGACCATCTCATCGGAACATCGGTACTCTGTAGAGATCGACGCCCAGCGTGACGCCACTGTAGTTCCTGACCACAATATATACGAGAGGCTTACAAAAGGACTTAAATACGTTCCTCAGCTTGAGAGGTATGTGGGGGCTGTAGAGAAGGACGGAGATTTCCGTCTCGGAGTGGGTAATTTTGGGACTTTTGGCAGAGAGTCTCTTGTTTCGCCTATATATATAGCCAAGACTAAGAAGAAGTACCACAAGGGCCGCTTTTTTGGGCCTTCTATTAACCAGGGAGTTTTCAATGTGAAATACGAAGAGCGGAGGTTGGTTTTAGGCGCTAATGTGTTGGGGAGGGGGGGGTGCTTCGACTACGATAATGGCAAGTTCTTTGTTCTTTCTTGAGGGTTTAAATGTGTTTTTCAGTTGTTTTTTTGGTAGAAATTGGTTTTTCATGTTTATATTGAGTGTTCTTTGTATGTAGTTTTTTAGTATGAGTTCAGTTTAAGTGGTTTATTTGGTTAATGTTGATACAGCAAAGCACACAACGAATATCAAATCGCTCAAAATTTAGTTTGTGGTACGTATTTGAGAATGATTTATAGCTTGAGAATGCATATTCGGAATCTCATTTAGTTGTAATTCAAAGGAAGATTGAAAGCAAATGCTACCCAGCCATTCTAGTGATAGATTTACAGAACGCAAATACCACCATCAAAACTTAACTTGCTTGTTAAAATCAGCAAATTCCGTATCCTACAACTGTGGTTGAGCTGCATAACACAGTCCATAAAACCAGCTACTAAATTTAGAAAATACCGCCAAAAACTAAATACAAGACCATTTTAGAAACCAGTCACTGAGCACACCTCTTCAACAAGTTGCACCGGGATACACACCGTCATTCCACCACAGATATTCTGCCTAATCTCAAGCTACCAAAAACTAATCAAGAACCTGTCATTTACCGTATATGTACGCTTACGTACTAGACAGCTATTTTAGATGCCATGAAATCAAAGGCATTGTGTTTAAACTTTGATCTAAATCATATCATAATTACCAGGGTCCGTGTCAAGCTAAACTGTCCGAGGCATTAGTGGCATTTTTGAGTCAGTGGCACTGTTTGATGACAAATATCGAAAAACGACTTTTTCAAGCCTCGAGTCTCGCTAGTGAGCCAAGAGTCATGGCCAAGAACCAAGTACCAAGGACCAAGCACTTGGCAAGCGATGAAAGATGTACCAGCAGCTATTCAGGGTAAACATATATATATATATATATATTTGAGTAGATAAACTCACTGATTGAGTTCAACTTTACATTGTGCGGAGTTGTTTCCATCTAACTCCGAATTTGCAGGACGCAGGAGTACAATTCGAAACGTCGTATCAATCGGTATCAACGGCTGCTCGGTTGTCTATTATTAGCTGAGGTGAGCGGAGTTGGTTTAAGTGTAGTTGTGTATCTGTGTTGATTTGCCTCTCCTACAAATAAAATCGTTTTTTGAAAGACTCGTACGAGCTGTAACCACATCTATAGAAGTCAAACAAATCTTCTGATAGGACAGATCCACAGTATAGTGCATACGTACGGGGACAGTGGAATGTGTATCCATAATGAATGGAATGCGCGGCATCAATGGACTGCATATACCATTAAATCGAAAAAGCTGGAAAATGACCAAACAATCGAAACACTTGTTCTGTATGAGTAGTCGGAAAAGACACGACTTAGATATTATATTTATTTATTAGTATAATAGATACATTAAGTACATTAAGTATCTACACACCACATCGACTCAACTCAACCGAAACGATGTGTGATTTGTAAATCCTTCGCGGACGCACTTTGGTGCCTTCTCTTGGCAAACAGGGAAAGTTACACTCAGTCGTTCTCTGGCTGCTCAACTATATAAACCAAGAAACTCCTCAGTCCAATCATCGCACCATGCTCTTCTCCTCCATTGCCGTTGCTACTCTTCTTTCCCTCGCTGGTGCTGCTCCAGTCGAGACTCCGATTGTCGTTGACTTTTCGGTTCTGCGTACCGACAAGCCAGTTGGTGTTGCCTCTCAGAGAATTTCCAAGGCTGTTTCACCAGTCCTGCTTACTCTCGAGAACCAGTACTCCTACTACGTTGCTCTGGTCAGTGTTGGTACTCCAGGCCAGACCATGCCTGTTGACGTCGACACTGGTTCTTCCGACCTCTGGCTTCCAGCTAAAGACTCTGGTTACAAAGGCACTCCATACGATGCTTCTAAGTCCTCCACCTTCAAGAAAATTGCCGACGGCTTCCAAATCGGCTACGGTGACGGGCTGAAGGCCACCGGTTACTGGGCCAGTGACGACGTCACTCTCGGTAAGACCACCCTCAAGGGCATCCAGATGGGCTACGCAACTAAGAGTACTATCCAACAGGGTGGTCTTCTTGGTGTCGGGTACAAGACCAACGAGGCGCCAGCTTCCCAGGGTGGTAAGGTCTACGACAACTTCCCTCAGGAATTGAAGAACCAGGGCAAAATCAACAAAGTCGCGTACTCATTGTACTTGAACTCTGCCGAGGCTAAGGCCGGATCCATTCTCTTCGGCGGTATCGACCACGCCAAGTACTCGGGCGACTTGACCTTGTTGGACGTTGTCAACATTGACGACTCTGGCTCCAAGACCAGCGAGGCCACCGCCTTCTTCGTGCCTTTGGAGGGCATCTCCCAGAAAGACACCAAGCTCGCGACCAAGTCTTACCCTGCTCTCCTTGACTCTGGTACCACCTTGATCTACGCCCCAGGCGACATCGCCAAGACCATCGGTGAGAAGTTCGGTGGTCAGTTTGTGCTGCAGGCCAACATGTACGCTCTTGAGTGTGACTCCAAGGTTGAGGACGTGGAGTTCAGCTTCGGCAAGACCACCATCACTGTGCCAGGTAAAGACCTTTTGTTCAAGGTTGGCGACGGCTCCGACCCAAGAACAGCCAACTTGTGTGTCGTGGGTGTGATGCCTCTGACTGCTGACTACTACATTTTGGGAGATGTGTTCTTGAGATCTTCTTATGTGTACTACGACTTGGAGGAGAACAAGGTGGGTGTGGCTCAGGTGAAGTACACTGACAAGACTGATATCGAGATGGTGAAATAAGAATCTAGTTCTTGCTTTGCTGGAGATAGCCTGATATTCACTTCTACGCACTGTGTGCCTTTATTTATGATATTATTGTTCTGTAGATCATGTTACATATTGTATTTTTGAGAAGCCTAAATTCGCCATAGCAGCACCAGAAGAGCAGAAGGTAGTCGCCACCTCTATGAAATGGTCAAACGTCGTATCTTAAGCAACAGAATGAGAATAAAATACAAGGTGAAAGATTTATCTCCAGAGACCATTAGTTTGAAGTCAAATGAAATAAATGAAATAAATGAAATAAATGAAATAAATGAAATAAATGAAATAAATGAAAAGAGCATACTTAAATACAGTTATCTGCTTGTTTAGTATCGTATCTGATCCACAATCTGATCAACATTCAAAAATTTCACTTACAAAGACTCGATAATATGAAGAACTAAGCTGACGCCAGCCTCACCATTCTCGCCTGGTCTTGCTTGATTAACCTGCTGACCATTTTAGCTTGCAACATTTTTCAGTGATGTTCTCTTCTTGAAATTAGAGAAATGCCCTATTCAAGTGATCATATACTTTGTTGCATTACCGTTTTGTATGAGATCAACAATATCCTTATATATAACAACTGCTACTTATAAAAATGTCCATTAACATAAAATTACTGATATTTGAGTAGACTTTCAGCACTTCTACATACACTATAAATTCAAGCTTACTATCCAACCAACAACAAAGGATACATGCCACCATGAATTTCACTCATATACTAGCAAATTCTCAGCGCGTATACTAATATAAACAATTGCCACTGCATCTTTACTTAACAATAGAGCAGTTCTGGGCTTAGAGGCAAAAAGACACATAAACTATACTACACCACAAAACAATCAAAAAATTTTAGATTGAAACCAAAAAAAAACAGCCATTTCAATACATCAACAAAATAACTGTAATAGTGTACCGTACTATATCATACTATCAATAGGAAAGCTTTACTTTTAACCACCAAATTCGATCAAATAAAAATTAAAAAAAAATTTCCCTTTTTGATACAAAAAATTCATTCAGTTTAATAAATTTACAGAAAATAAATTTCGTGTCACCATGAACATCCTCCCCACTCTTGAGACTGCCCTTCTCTCTCCTGACCACGCGGCGCGTACTGCCGCGACCGCCGACCTTGAGAATGCGGCGACCTCTGATTTCTCATCTTTTGCCGATGCGCTTTCCACTGCCCTTGCCGATAACTCCGCCCGCACTGAACTTCGCATGCTTGCAGCGCTTGCTCTCAAAAACAATGTGAAAGCCAATCCTGGTCGTTGGGCCGCTGCCCCTCGCAACGTTGCAAAGCAAAGCATACTCACTGCGCTTCTAGGAGAAGATTCACGTGTTGCTCAGGCTGCAGCGCAATTGGCTGCAGAGGCCGCCGCAATCGATATTCCTCGCCGTCAATGGCCTGAGCTCATTCCCGCTTTGGTAACGGCGCTGGCCCCTGGGCCAGGAAATGAAAGCGCTAAGCGCGCCGCATTGGCTACTATGGGATATTTTTGTGAGGCTGCAGACCCATCCGACCCTGCGGTGGCGGAAATCGCAGACGGCCTCTTTACAGCGTTGACCCAGGCGGCAAGCGACCAGGAGCCGCTGCCGGAGGTGCACAAGAGCGCTCTCGATGCGCTCTCGTCCGCCCTCAATTTTCTTAGGAAAAATTTTGCCCACGAGGGAGAGCGTCACTATCTCATGCAAGTTGTGTGTGAGAACACCGTGGCGCCAGACGCGTCGGTACAGATGGCCGCTTTCGGCGTGTTGGTGCGCGTAGCAGCGCTCTACTATGTCTATCTCCCGCTATACATGGAGAAAGCGCTCTACGCCCTCACCACCAGAGGAATGGAGAGCGAGGACCCGCTGCTTGCGTGCATGGCGGTCGAATTCTGGCTGACGGTGTGTGAAGAGGAAATCGACAGAACTAGCCGCGCACGTGACTTTGGCGCTCTGTTAACGCCCCAGGAAGCGCAACTTGTAGAAGTGTACGATTTCGCCAAGGGAGCGCTCCCCGCCGTGGTCCCTGCGCTTCTTAAGCTTCTCACGCGCCAAAATGAGGATTTTGAAGACGACAGTTGGTCTCCTGCCGCTGCCGCCGCTGCCTGTCTCCAGCTTTTCGCTCAGGACGTTGGGGACAGCGTGGTGGAGCCTGTCATTGGCTTTTCCGCACAGGCCATGGGCCAGTCTGACTGGAGAGCGCGCGAGGCCGGCGTCATGGCGTTTGGTTCTGTTTTAGAAGGCCCAAGTCCCGAAACCATCGGTCACGTGATTGGCCAAGGATTGGGGGCAGTAGTTGGACTTGCTTCGGACACACAGCCGCATGTGAGAGAGGCCGTTCTGTGGTGCGTAGGACGCATGGCGGATGTTTGTGTTGAAGCTCTAGGCGACGGCAGAATGGAGTTGGTTGTGCAGTGTATAGTCACTGGACTTGGCGACCATCCTAGAGTCGTTGTGAATGCGTGCTGGGCGGTGATTAATCTTGCAGAGCAGCTTCTGCTGGATGTGGAAGAGCGACCAAGTTGTCCTCTTTCGCCGTACTATGCGACTTTGGTGCCTTTATTGGTCTCTGCGCTGGGGAGGGGCGACAATGAGGCGAACGCACGGTCTCTGGCATACGAGGCACTTCTGACGATGGTGGCGTACGCGCCAGCCGATTGCGCGGACAGCGTGACGCGCGTGGCGCTGGAGGCGTTGGCGAGACTCGAGTACACAGTAGAATTGAGGGGGACAGTGAGAGGAGCCGACGATAGAGCAAACCTTTCTGAGCTTCAGGCGTCTGTGATTGACTTGACCACGAGCGTCATTCGCAAGGCCAAGCAGGACGCCATCTCTGTTGCGGACAGCTTGATGGCGGTTTTCTTGAAATTGTTAGAAGGTGGCGAAAATGCCGAGGAGACGTACATTGCGATCGGCGCTTTGGCCACAGCAATAGAGGGCGCATTCTCCAAGTACATGGAGGCGTTGGTTCCGGTGTTGGATGCTGCTCTCCGCCCCCAGGCGCCCGGATGTCGGAGTGCAGTAGGCTTAGTGGCAGATGTGGTTCGCGCCTTGCGCGAGGATGCCGCGCCATACGCCGAGGGTATCCTTAACAGACTTGGTGACTGTCTCCGTAGCGAGGGCGCGGACTCTGTGCGTGCGCCGGTGATTTCTTGCTTTGGGGACATCGCGGCGGCATTGGGAAGCGGTTTCGTGCCGTATTTGGGGGTGGTCATGACAATCCTTGTGGCGGCGCAGAAGCTTGTGCCGGAGAATGACTCGATCGAGGCGTTCGATCGCGTGTTTGAGGTCCAGGAGGCGGTCATGGACGCGTACGTGGGGATAGTCAGCGGCTTGAGAGGGGAGCCCCAGGTGTTGTATCCGCATGTGGGAGAGATTGCAGCGTTCTTGCTGCGCATTCCGGAGGACATCAACATGGCTAACAACGACGGTGTTTGCGGAAGTGCTGCTGGGTTAATTGGCGATTTGGCAGAGATGTATGGGGGAGAGGTGGGAGGGTACTTCGGGTGGGCTGGCGAGTTTTTGCGTAGAGTGAGGGCGGATACAGGCTTTAGCGAAGGGACGAGGGCGACGGCGAGATGGGCGAGAAAGATGTTGAAGCAGTAGTTTAGCGAGCACGCTAGTGAGCTGAGCTAGAGGTGGTTAGGAATAGTTCTGCTGAGTGATTTTTGTCTTCACTTTACATTTACAAATGAAAACCAATCCAAGTGCCTATTGAGCTGGCCAAGTGGGATTCACATTGAGTGCGTGGTATGCCATGTTCACGCACGAGCTAATAATTGTGCCAACCAGATTTTGGGTCCCAAGTGAAGCAAGAAAACGAGGAAACCGATTTCTCATTTTGATTGAGCTGAGCATGGGTACCACTGTGGATGCTTACATATTCAGTGTCATTACACTGAATGGTGTTTTATGCAGTGTACCGTTTGGACGGGTATTCTTGCACGCAGCTCATTGAATTTTTCTTACTATGAAGAGAGAATATTTTTCTCTGTATGTGCAAAACTCTCACAGGATAACTTTTCTCGCTTAGACTTTTCTCGCTTAGACCATTTCTCACCCAATCTCCCTTCTTACTGTTTCTAGTTGTTTCTACGGTAGTGGTTATAGCCCTGTATTAGTTGCTATCCCCAAGAAACCATCCTGACTGTTCTCTTATCACGAGTTGAAAAACTATACTTAACATTTATAGTCAAAACACTGAGTATGCAGTTTTGAAATTAGCTGAGAATGTACACTTTGATTGATTTTTTCGAATATGTTAACTCGATATATCAACCCGGTATCAGTTTTCAGTCCCTATCATCTAATTAGCTAAGTGCTAAGTAGCTAATTGGCTATCAATCTGTCAGCTCATAACTTATTATACTGACTCTAATACTAGAGTTGATCACAGCAAGCTAAATGATCACTTTCCGGAGCCTCGGTTCTAGTATTAACACAATCTTTTATATATTTGACTAATATCCAGTCAAGCCTCATCCACATTCTGATCTCTTATTTCATCACCAATTATCCTGAACTTTAGATCTTATCTTATCATTTTTATGAATACATCTTATGACTCCTTATCTTCATTATTATTTATACCTGTTATGTTCGTCATGCCATTTTATAATCCATCTTGATACTGTAGTGTTAGTCGTAACGCATTAAGATGAAGTGTCATCCATGTTAAAGTCATAGGAAAGCTCTCTCGAGGCTTTTCTGATTTCTAGAACTGTAAGGCTAATTTTCAGATTTCGCTTATCAGAATATGCTCTACAGAGCACAATCATTGAACCACATCAAACACGTCCTCTAAGCCAAGCAAATGAAAGTGAATTTGTATCATGAAGACTGGGACATATTCGATGGAGCTTTAGTTCATAAAGTGAAGATCCCGGAAGTGGACTCGAAGTTGGAATTTCTGGAGACGACATTTTTAAGAATTGAAGAATCTTTTATAAAGAAGTGGATCCTTCAAAAGGGTGGATTTTTAGCACCATGAAAATTTCGTTGATACTTATGAGCAGCACTACATCTAACTCTTATTTTATATTTACAAACTAAAGAATACTAATCTACAAAAAGAAAAAGTATATCTATCAACCGCTATATCTGGATACAGTAGAGCCAAACTACTACATAAGCAACGCCAAACCCACCAACCCAAGAGCACCAACAGAGTATGCTTTAGGGCTGCCATTTGCGCTTGTATTGTCAGCCCCAGAGGTTGTCTCTGCCAGAGAGTTGGAAGAAGCAGCTGAGGGCATGGCCATGCTGGAAGCAGTGCCATTAGAGGCAGAGGAAGAAGCCATAGAAGCCATCGAAGAAGAAGATGAAGCAGATGAAGCGTCAGCGGCAGCCGAAGAAGAAGCCGAAGAAACCGAAGAAGCGGTATTAGTCATATCCATGCCAGCAGAGCTTTCCAGACTCAGACCATCGGTCATAACCATGGTCATGGTCATGCCATCCATAACCATGGTAGTCCAGTAAGAACTGGCAGAGGCGGAAGCTAGAAGAACATAAAGTGCGTAGTTCATTTTTTTAAATACGAGTTTTGAAGGCTACGGGTTGTGCGGGTATTTATAGTGACGTGGATGAGCAATTATGTCTGTTTTGACTATAGTGTATGCCGTGAAAGAGCCGTGCGACTAAGAAGTATACAGAGTATGTTTTTGGCGGTTAACTTCTGAGTTTGGAATGGCCTGGTTTTAGATGGGATCTGATTTTGTTCATTTTGGTGGAGACTTTTTTTAGGTATACAAGTTTTATTCATCCTTTATGGTGCATGCATAATTCTTATGATCGCGAACTCTAATACACCAGAATCGCACTTTGTATGTGTGTGTAACATGGAAATAGGTGGCATACCCTAATGAATTCTTGTTTCACATTTAGTGTAAACTGAGTTATGGAGACAGGAAATGGTAATTTATCTGCGCTAATATATCTATTCTAGCTATATTATATCTTTAGCAGGTATATATATATATTTCACCTCTTGGGGCAGTTGCGCAAATTGGATCACTACCAAATTGGGTGGTTTGAGTGAACAATGTATAAGCTGACAGTGCATCAGTTGAAGGTGTATTAGTGGATATTGCTGAAGTAAAATCGAGTAGTGTTACTATGCTAACGAGTTCTCAAATTTCACGTGTTACCCAGAAGAAAGCGAGCGCAAAGGTTAAGTAGAAAATATGTTTTTTGACTTCACTAAGTAGTACATTGATGTGTAGTCTTTTTATACTATACTCAGAAGAAAAGTAGTTATATTTTCGATGTTCCTATACACACAAAAACTGCCCCAATTATAAACGGTCAAGGGATTTGAGTTGACTTTGGTGATTTTCCAGCTATTTAAAGATAGAAGGCCGCATGTAGAACTGAATAGCCTAAAGAATTTCAAGTAAACAAATCTATAAAAAATAGAGTGAAGCCCCATAGCCTTTACAGTTACTTTGTCGTTACTCAAAAATTCACCGAGACACCCCCAAGTATCCCGCATGTGCCCCCACGCCCCCTCCCCCTCCCATAAAAAATAAGCACCACAAATACACCTTCACCTAAAACCCATAAACAAAAAACAACAAAAATACCTCCATTTACAAAAAAAAAACAGCTTATCTAAAAGAGCATCACAGGGAACAGCAACCCATATTCGCCAGAAACTGCTAGCAACCAAGTGCCGACCAAGTGCCGACCAACTCCAAAAAGCCCCCCTAAAAGCCCCCAAAAAAGATGAGCTCCCGCATTCACTCGATATTCGACCCGCCTGAGAAGCCATGGCTTCGCAAGCTTGCCAAGACATACACGCGTAGCCTTGTTGGCAGCTGGTCGGCGCTGCGGCCTCTGGCGCAGGTTGCAGTTCTTGAGGACTATGCGTCGCTCCCCAGAACTGCAAACGAGAAGTCGCTTCGGGCTCCGTTGCGCGAGAATGCGAACGTGACTAACATTCAGTTGGACATGCTTTCTGATCGGTTCAAGTCGCTTGGTGTTGGCCATCGCGAGGTAGTTCTTTCCGGAGTCGGAAAAGTGGGTCTCAAGGATGTGCTTGGGTGTGTTTGTGGTGGGCCCTTGGAGCACGTGGTGTGGGTAAAGGGCGCTGAAGGCGGTACAGTTCACGTGCGTTTTGTGCGAGCTGCAGACGCCATGGAGTTCTACGAGTTTTCCAAGACTGGAATGTTTGTTGTGTGTGGAAAACATGTGAACACCTCGTGGGCTCAGGAGGAGGGGAAAACTGTTTTGCTGGATGATGACTTGGCCTGCGGAGTGAGTCGGTGTCTCATAATAAAAAGGGTCGTGAGCAAGAAGCAGGAGCCAAAGAGATATAGCAAGGTGGATTTGGAGGAGGTACGTTAACTTTTGATTTTGTGGTTTACTGAATATAGGTATTTCAAAGAAAATTACTAACATGATTCGTCAAGATTTTGCAAAGTTTGGTCCGATTGTCGAGATTTGCCCATCTATTTCATCAAAAATATGCTTTTCAATCCACTACTACGACGTTGGCCTGGCAATGGCGGCAATGAAGCTGATGGATGACTTGACGTCGGATTTTCACCAAAAGTACCGTAAGTGGGGGATTTGGTACGGCAAGGATGTGACCGACAAGGCATGCTTTAGAGTTTAAGGTGTAGAAGAACTCGGTGTCTTCTTGGGGTGGTCTGCCGGAGTTGTTGGTTTTGACGACGATTTTGTATTTGGTGATGATTTTGATTGGTGACTGATCTTGACTTATCTTTGATTTATTTTGATTTATAATATATCGGTTGTAGACTTATATAGTTCTATAATATATTTCTCAAAAGATGCTCTGTGGTTTGTTTTGGTGAATAACTCAAGATTTTGGGTGACAAGTAGAGGTGAAATTCGTAAATTCGACACATTCTAGAACTTTATCTAATACTTGCTTGACTTTACAAAAAATAGTGTACCAAAGTCCCTTTTTAGTGTAGAACCGAAACAAATCTAGAGAAAACTGAAGAAGAATAACGAAAACCGGTACCTCCATGGTATAATAATACCACATATACAACTCACTCACTGCGTTCGCTCAATGCTCTACAAATCTAGCACACGTATAATTACACAGAGGCCAGCTCTGAAGAAATGAAAAACTCTTAAGGTTAAAAGTGTAGTGTAAGTATATGCCCAGCCTGCTGGGATGTAAGAATAATAGACAACCTGAGCTAAGCTCGTAACCGTAACACCAAATATCGCATAATCCCAAAATCAATAAAAACGACTCCGCTGAGTCAAACGCTCCACAATGGATATCCAGATGCTCGGAAAACACAACGTGTGGTTCCGAGCATGATTGAGGCTTTTAGGAGGGAAATAACCTGAAAAAAAGTGTTTGTGCACACATGTATAGATCGGTTTGCACGTTCAGCGATCATATCTCTCAAACTCTTTGAGATAGATTGTAAGTATAGAGTAAAGGGCTTGAGGGGCTCATATGGCGTGTAGGGACTGTGTAGCTTGTATACAGCTGGAGAATAGAACGGAGGAAAAAACGTTAAAGAGGTTATGTAGCGAAAGTAGATTTTTGAATACCTTACTGAGGCATAAGAGAATATTGAGTTTTTTCGGGCACATTCAGAAGTATGTGCCAGTGAGATTTAAACCTAAGGAATGTGAAAAAAAAGAAGGGTTATGGATGGAAAAGGGGGACAAGAGAGATTTCTTCAATAGAGAGTAATAAAACTAGTGAATTAGAGCAATGCAAGTTTCTGAAAGGCGTTTAAAATATGCCTCGCTCATTCTCAGATTTGAACAAGATATTCATTCAGTGAGACCACCAGCTATGAACCAATAAAAAAGAATTAGAAAACCCACTTACTTCTCATACTAATAAGAAAGGTTCTCTGGAAGCTAGTTTTTTACAATTTTGATCCTAGGAAGTCAGCTAGGCTCGAGCTTTCTCTTTGAACAGAAAAGAACATAAACAACTTCAAGGACCAAATGAACACCAATGAAGGAACAAGCAAAGGTTCGAATGAAAGCCAATTCTTGGAAGGAAATGTTGAGAGAAAACACATGTTGTTCAGACCGTTTGCATAACACAGCAAGTGTGGAGTCATCACTCGGCAAAGATACCTGAAAAGAGCTGTTCATGATGGAGAAAGTTCATTCTCATAGAATTTACATTTTGAAGAAATGCAAGAAATGAGGATCATGATATGCTCGCCATCGAAGTTCGCCTGATTTGTCTCAATTGTCTAGCTCGTCTCGATCATGCCCTCTCACTATAATTGTCCGGACTCAAAATCCCTACGTGAACGGCTAACCGTCTTTTTCTCTCCCCCACTCCCCCATCATCCCCGACTCCATACCCCCTACAGTACACATCCAACTGGTCCCCCAGCAAGTTCTCGACATCTAAAGCTGTGTACAACATAGGCAAATCTGCGTACTGGCCAAGCCCAGGACGGAGTCCGTCGGTGAACGGGATGACGTTGGCGGGCAAACCAAGATTGTTTCGATTTATGTTTTCAATAACGAATAGGCGGTTCTCCAACAGCAGCAATCGGGCTAAGATGGGCTCCAAAACGCGATTAAAGGTCGTGTTCATGTCAAAGTTCATATGGGAAACTTCAGGCGTGAACAGATGCACTTGCGGTGTAGTGATGGTCAGGGTGTCCAGACCCAGTGTTCTAGACCGAGGAATTCTCTCGGGCGATGGCATTTTTGGGGTCTCAACCTTCAATCTTTTTCTTCTAGCTTTTTCAGCTTTTGAGGCATTTGCCACCATCTGATATACCTCTGCCAACAAGCTGCGGAGTTCTTGGTTTTCGGCTTCCTCATCGGCATCAAAGTCGGAACGATCGCCGGACTTTTCTTTGCTGTAGTTTGCAAGCATCTCTCTGACTTTACGAGGAAGATAGTCAATGGCTGCGTAGAAGCGGTTCGGCTGGTGATTGGCAGTCCAGATGTTATAGTTATTGCTCACAATGCGCCAGCGGGCATGGTCTTCGAATGGGTTGACGGCTATGACCTCCTTTAAAAGCGCAATCTTGTTTTCGAGCTTGAAAAAATGTTTGGACGTCCCTTCGCACGCTGGCGCCTGGTACGAGAACGTCGGGACAGAGTCCATTTGTTCGAAAAGGAAGGGATTGTACATGCTGATTTGGGGATCGTTGTTGGTTATATATTAAGGGCGCAAGGCGCTAAGGAATGTGGGGGTAGTGGCATATGGTTAAAGGACCCAGATAGGAGCTTCGGAGAAAACGCCCTTTGATGAGAAAAATTCGGCGAGTTGATCGGTGCTACTTTTGTTCTCTCAAAGTACACGATTGTGGAGATATATAGTATGCAAGAATTTATAAGCACTTGCAAAAATGTGTCTTGCATGGAATGCCCATTATCCACGAAGGCATGTAGGATGCACGGAAGTCTTCGAGGTCTTTGATCTACAATCATTATGTCGTATACCATGACCCCGGAAGGCGGGCGGCATCGGGTGGGTTTTTGTCGGCGTGTGCGTAGGATCAGAGTATATACACTTTTGGATGATAGATCACGCCTGATCCATTACAACAGCGGTAAAGAGAATCAGTAGGTCCTAGCCAGAATTCTGGACAGCAGTCGAAGATCTACAGATGCCGTGTGCCGTCGGGCATGCCACTATTTCCACAAAATAGCAGGTCTCAGCGACATCGTATGATGGGGTCTGAGCTATATACTATTGATTCAATGACTATATGTACACATTCGTATATACTAATTTTCTTACTCACTTTGCCATCTCACCCTCTCTGATGTAGAATACATTTTTACAGCCAGCGATTGATTCCACGTGAATAAAGTCAATGGTATTCTACCACTTAAACCTAGCTACAGCTGAGACCACGAGGCAAAGTGTATTGATCTGGTGATGCAGACTGCTTTCGTATAATTCTAGAACTACGAGAATGCATAGTTGTGGTTTTCTATGTATGGCCAGATAAACCAAATAGAACTTAGCGAAAGAACCTCGGCAATCACTAGTGCCCACGTTAGTAGCATTTTCCTATTTCATTGTTCGCATCGGTGCCTTCAGGCTCTGTGCATTCCGATGCTCATCGGTTGTGTTCGAAAACAGTCACCGCCCGAATGGCGCTACTGTGGCTAATTGTTGATGTCACTACGAACATGTGCAAAAGATCGGTGATACTCTTTATCACCGGCGGACCTGCCATGGTTGAAGTGCAAGCTACCGCAGTCTAGTAGGCACGTGCCAGAAGATGACAGGTGGAACCAACTTTAACTGTAAGCTTATGTAATTCTTAGTTTGACACAGGCTGTATATGTCTTACATATTCCAGGTACCGTTCCTGGAGTGAACCTAATATGTAAGAGTTGTGTTCTAGCTGGTAATGTGATAGATTGTGAAGACTTGAGAAGATCCGGCAGTTGTATCTTCATAAAGAGAGCTTAACTGAAAAATGTTAATGCAATTTTCTTGAAGGTTTCAACCATGTAGGTATATTTATTGACTCCATTCATTTCTGTGTTGGTGTTTTCAATGCGGAGCACATAAAATTCATAGAGAATGTGTTGTCTATCCCAATCCATAAGTCACTCATGTTTTCGGTCGATGGTGCGTCTTACACCACAACTATATTGGTTTCGGTCGCATTGAGGTCTTGTTTTTGAGAATTCAGAGAGGGCTTGTATTTTTTCATTAAAGACTAGATCAAGCGGAAAATGGCAATAAAACAACTACTTTACAGCATTTAGTAATTTTGAAGCCACCATTCCTTTATAGTGTGACGTTTTCTCCCAAGTACCAAGACCGTATGTGACATTCCCAAATACACTAGATCTACGCCTTGCACTTCCATCTATGATGTAATAAAAAAATGGTATATACCAAAAAACTGGACTTAAAACTGTTCAAAGGTAAAAAATAAACGGAACTGGATTTGATTCCCACTTTTTTTGATGTAAGTAGGGGGTTTGCATCCAGTAACACAGATTCAAATAGAAGTAAAGGAAAAGAGAAGCAAGAACGTCAGTTACAAAGTAAGCGTATTAGCATCATGCAACCTTTTACACACACACACACACACTCTCTCTCTCTCTCTCTCTCTCTGCTTACTCCTTTCACTATATTCTACAATACTAATATGAACAAACACAACCACCCAATAAAAAACACAACCCTAGAATTTCCAAACCTAGCAAAAAAAAACATCCATCAAATATTTGAACCCATTAGGAACATAACTATCATACAAAAGCACCCCCTCTACTTCTTACTAATGAACTTTCCAAAAACAGGCATATAGTCCTCCTTCTTTTTCACTCCCTTGACCCCCTTATTCAAAACCTTACTTTTCAACTCCTTAGGTTCTCTCTTACTAACTTTCAGAGAAAAATTCAAACCCCTACCCCTTCCACTCCCTCCCCCTATCTTTAATAAATCTTTAGCACTCATGAACCCACCACCTTTCCCACCCAAAAGTTCACCGCTATTTATTGATCCCCTTGTCACTCCAGGAACACCGTAGTTTATCCCTTTTGGTCTCTTCTCGACCCCCTCGTCCCAGTTCTTTTTTATTATACCTTTGACAAATCTACACTCCTCTCCCAGAAACCCACTCAAAAACAACTTCTCTCGTGCTCTGCTCGCAGCAACGTACAAAACCCGCTTTTCCTCGTCAACATTCCCATCCTGCAGCGCTTTCGAGTGTGGAAAAACCCCCTCCACCAACAGAGGCACAAAAACTATAGGCCATTCGAGGCCCTTGGCTGCATGCACCGTCAGTATGACCACGGAGTCAGTCTCTTTCTTTTTGCTTGGTGCGTCAAGTTGTATACTTTGAAGAAACTCAGCTAAACCCCCTTCCCCCTCCACCTGCAGAAGCTCTTCTTTAAGTCTATTTATATTCTCTTCTGCGTCCACCAGCATTGCGAAGTATTCGTCTAATGTTAAGCGCGACCATACGAGTCCAACGAGACCACTTACGTCATCACAACTTGTTTTTAGACTGCATAAAGTGTCTACGTACTCTTTAATGCCTTTTTGGGTTCTTTGCAGCAACCCTTTGACTTTTTCAAGCGCCGAGAAGGAGCACCCATTTTCTAAAGCTACTTCTACATGTTTCAACAGCTTTTTTCCGAATCCTCTCGGCGGCACGTTGAGTGTGCGCATCATAGCTAACAAATCTGCATCATCCAATATTACACGTAAATATCCAACCACCACAGCAATCTCAGCGCGCTGCCAAAAAGACGCACTTTTGTGAACGTTACAAGGAATCGATTGGCTCAAAAGCGAGCGCTCTAAATCACGTGCCTGATTAGCTGTACGTACAAGAATAGCAAAATCTTTATACTGACGTTTCTCGGCCCACACAAGCTTACCAATCTGACGGGCAACTGCATCAGATTCAGAAAATCGAGAAGAATGCACTGCATAGAGAGCAGAGTTTTTTTGGTGCTTGTGTGTGCCACTAGCGATCAAAACCTTTTTTTTTCCAAGTATTTCACTACACACATCTAATACACCTTGAGGAGCTCGAAAACTTTCAGTGAGGAATATTTTACGGGTCTCCGGAAGCTTTGCGACCATTTTGTCGAAAATTCCGGGCTCTGCAGCCCTGAACCCATAGATGGCTTGATCTGGATCCCCAACTACAGTGAGACACCCAAATCGGGATAGAAGTATACACAAATCTAGCTGAATTTTACAAGTATCCTGGAATTCATCTACAAGTACGTATCTGATCTCTGAGACAATCTCCGGGTTTTTTATTAGGAGCTCTTCTGCCTTTACTAGCAAGTCTTCGAAGTCGAGTGTGTTTAGCAATGCCATCCTCTCAGAGTACATTTTGAGTGCGCTTAGCAATTCAGGGTCAGTCGGCGCACGTTTGGCGGATTTGGAAACCGACAACGCCGTTCGAATCTCCGCAATCAGTTTAGTAGAATTGAGTGATTTAATTACATGGAGCTGGTCTGTGACGTCGGCGATTTTGAAGTCCTGCAGGATCCCAATTTTGAGCCCATGCTCTCTGAGGAGACGCATACATAGTGAGTGAAAAGTTCCTATTCTTAGTTGGCTTAGGTCAGTACTTTTGGGCACAGTTTCTGAGAGCCTATGTCTAAGCTCTGCAGCTGCTTTTTTCGTAAAAGTCGTGACGATGATGGAGCTAGGGGGGTTGGTAGTGAGTAAACGGGCTGTTTTGGCTGTTAGAACACGTGTTTTTCCAGTTCCGGGGCCAGCTATGATTTGGAGGGGAGTGGGGGGGTGTTCCAATGCAAGGGTTTGGTTTTCGTTGAGATTTAGGGGGCCCATTTGGTAGGCTGTAGGGAGTTAAAAGACGCGAAAATTGTTTGGTGTCAATGCAAGCAGACGCGAAAAAATAAGTGTTTTTTGTCATGTGATTTTGTATGAGAAGGTGGTCTTCCAGGTTAAAACTTGGTTTAGATTTTTGTTAGACAATGAGGGCTTACGGGTATTGTGCTGATATTTTTTTGAAGTGTTCTTTTGGCGTTGTTTGGGTTACTCAGAGGTGTAGAAATGGTCAGTGCATGATGCTAGATGGTACTTACAGAGAGTGTAGAGACAAGGCTATAATATTGAGTCATGACAAAAGTGTATGGGAAATAGTGATTGTTTTGTATTTGAGGTTGTGCGATTTGTGATTAGAGTGTGTTCTGTGAAAGCCTTCAGCCGCAAATGTACTAAGATTTTCTGAGAAGCAGAAGCTTAACTTTAGCAGTGAAAATAACTTGTAAAGTATCTATTCAACAAGTGTATATAGTCTTTTTTTGTTGACAAAATTTTGACTTTTCGATGAGAAGCTACACCCACATTTAAATTTGAAAAAAAAAATCAATGAAATGAAAAGATCTCGAGGTTTTGATGTTACAAATTGTTTACTGGTATATGAAGTACCAAGAGCTGTAGCGTGAATTCTGCTCAATTCAAAGATGAAAACTACCTTGACTTGACAGAACCGCATGCTCTATTATTTCCAACCCTAGCATATTTGTAACTTACGGTCAAAATTTCTTCATAGAGCTTCTTAACAATCTCCATCTCCTTTTCACAGGCCTTTTCATCAGCATCCATGACTGACATACCAAAATCAATCAACTTGATTCCCTTGTCTGTCACTAGAATGTTGTCTAGTTTGACGTCGTTATGAACAATACCAAGTCTGTGTAGTTCTTCATAGGCTTTGAAAATTTCTTTGAAGTAAGTCTCCACTTCGTCTACAGTAAGTTTACTCCACTTTTTAGCCTTCATCTTCTCGAGAACAAGGAACCCCCCAACACGACGCAAGATGATGGTCTGATCCAACAAAATCTCAGCACCGTACAAATTAACGATATAGGGATAGCCGGCTTCGATGAGGGCCATATATGTCTTGAACTCCTCGTACATCTCCTCGAAAGCTTCTCTTTTTAGGATCTTTCTAAGCTTTCTGTACCGATCGTAGTCGCGGTAATCTACATGGATAAGTGAATCACGAAATGCAGCTGAGTTTCCGACATCCATGATCTTGATAACCAACTCTGTTTGGGGTTCTGGGTAGCGCAACACGTTTCCTGGAGAAAGGGCTTTCACAAAGCCCACATCCAAGTCGAATACAACACTTCTTCTTGAGTTCTTTACCTCAACCTCCTTACAGTTCATTTCCATGCTTTCTAAGTGACCGAAAACGATTATATGGTTCAAAATGACTTTTGTTTTTTCAAAAATATCCTCTTTGAGAGAATGAGCAGTTTCACAATACACTAACTGGATTTTTCTAAGCTCAAGACTTGAGATATGGAAACCCTGCCCGCTCATAGCTAAACTTGGCGGCATTCACAGAAAAATTCCTCAAATTCAGGATGGGGAGGTTCGAGGTGGAGGTCAAAATATCCCGTGTTTGATGAATTGGATTTCTGATTTTCAAGTATAAAGACTTTAACAAAGGCAAATGAGGTATGAACTCACTAACATCACTTTCTATGGAGCGATACTTGAAAAGGTTTTACAGATACTTTCACAGTTTTCCTAGGTCTATCATAATACAAAAAATCTAGTACATCAACATTATATTTCTTGAAGGTCACCACATACCCTGGGACGCCAAAGTAAGCCCCTGGCAACCTTTTGCACGGGCTGTGCATCCTACATAGAAGGTTGGATTTCCGGCTACCACTTTAGAGAAGGCTTGAGGAACACAAACACACGACAAAGTATTACATTTCACTGGACCCAACACAGTTTTGGTCACTTCCGAAAAAGCGACTTGGGACCGAGCCTCAGACACGGTGATTGGGTAATATTGTTTGACTTCGTTAATCACATTCGTGCCGACTGCCTTATAATTTGGATTCAGTGACGAATCGCTTGTCTTTATGAAACCGTCGCACACGAATCTTGCTCTTGGATACTTTGCGCGAAGATCAGCGTAAGGAATGTATGTGCCCTGGGAAAATGGAGTAAACTTCGGAACCTTTTGAAAGGCACTGACCGCAAATTCTATATAAGCGCCGCCTCTCACGTCGGCAGCAATTGTCGCTCTTTTTTGAAGCACTGCGTCTGTATAAACTGTTGGCTCTGCCGTTGGCTCTAGACTCTGTGTAGTCAGGGTAGCACTGCCTGCAGTAGGAGCCAGAGCAGAGGCGAGATTCGAGCTAGGAAGAGATTCCGAAGACGATGTGGTATCGAAGTTATCGCCAATGAACGCTCTGTTGAAGATACTTACTACAGAAGACTGCAAGTACTCAAGTGCTCTCTTTGTGGCGGATCCAGTGGCCTGAGTGGTCTGCGTAGTCAGTGCACTCTGCTTTTTTCTATCTTTCTTCTTGACATAGCCCGTTTTTGCTGTAGTAGTTTGGAGATAGCACTTTGACTGAAATGAGTTGAATTCATTTGTATGTTTATTGGATTGGTGTGCCATTAACAGAGCGACCAAGTTCAGATAACTCTTACCAGTCGAGATGCTCAATCCTTTGGAGATGAGACCATCCAGTAAGACCGTCAGTATCATAGTGCTACTCACGCCAGAAAAGTATCTTCCTAAGCTCGTCACAAGAGTTTTGTACGCTGCTAAGAAGGGGCCACCTATCGGAGAAACTTGAGTGTATAATGTGTAACCTTCTAAACTTAACGGGGTTGCTGCTGTTAGAGCGAGCAGAATTGATTGTCCTGTGACGGTGCCACGAGAGGCGTAAACACCGTGCAAGAGAAATCTGTTATAAAGAACGCTGAAAGATGTAGAGACGGTCATGTACAAACCAACGTCGGAGCAGGCTGCCGAGGCTGCACCTGCAGCACAAGCATTTGAACCAGAATTAGTTCCAGAGCCAGAAGCTGCTCCCGAACCCGATCCACTCGCAACATTTCCCAGTGTTCCAGCGGCCGCATCCCGCGCGCAAAGGACTGGCTCTTCCAGAGCCGTCAGTGCTCCAGACTGTTCAATAAGATTTGTCAGGGCAGAGAGCGCCAGGCCAGCTGTTGCGTCCAGGGGGGTTTTGGCAAGAGTCCCAAATGATTCCACGCCAGTGGACTTTATACTGACTTCTTCAGCTGACACTTTCTCCGCTGTCTTAGCGCTCTCTTCTTCAACCTTTTCAAGTTCAGAATTGGAGTTCTTGAGAAGCTTGAGGGGCGACAGACAGGCGAGAGGGACCAAAAGAAATAGGAGCTTCATCACTGCTTGAAAGTCGAGATGTGGCTTACGAGGGTCTCATGCTTTATATATATCTATGCAAAATGTATCTATGCCTTTTTACGAACACACCTCCAATACTTTTGCATGTTTAATGCCAGCGTGTGCTTCATATGCCGATTGAAATATAACATATCACAACATGGAACGTTACATGTTACAAACAATGCTATACTATGTGGAGGTCAAGAACTTGTTCTTAGGGGTGATCAATCATTAGAAATCAGGGAATTAGATCTTTGTATCTTGGATTCGAAGTCAAAAAATAAGCACTAAAAAACGGGATGTCAAATATTGAGTTACGAATACGCGAGTCGTGTAGTTGGCTAGATTATCTTTGCTTGGTATTTGAACGACGATGCTCTTTTTTACACCAGTCTCTTTTGTTGTTTCTTGTTTGTAACTGCAGAAATCAACTCTTTCACACACCATTATGTAACGCCTTGAGACCCTTCCTGCCGCATGACTGCAAGCGCATAATCAGCAACAATATCCAGCGCACTGGCGTGTTTCACTTTGATTCTCATTGAGAATCGTTGCATATCGCACAACTTGGCCCCTTCAAAAATTAACTTGATGTCTCAAACTACCAAGGGTATCAGATTCACCAGCCTGCATTCTTTCGTCTAAATAAGATTCATGCACAAAAAGTACTGTCAGCAACAAGCATCAAGAAAAATGTCTTGTGCCAACTTAATACCAGTTTTGATATGCTCTTATTCACAATAATTAATGTACTACAGCATCTTTGCGGAGTTGTTTGGGAAAGCTCCCGATGCAGATCTCGGACTAGCACGTATACCAGTATCAATCTCGTTTGTACTACAGTTCCCAAAGGCATTCTCGCTTGGTAAAAAAGAATAGTACAAAAAATTGACAGTAAACTCTTTAATTTGATAGACTGTTTTCATCACAATTGGGATTGATCAATGGTCATACCAAAGGAGTTTACAAGTCATTACACCACACCATACACACTAAACACGCTTTACAATCCAGCACATTTAACAATTCATAAGCAAAAAAATGCACGATACTATAATACATATTTTAATATTCATATGGGACAACTCTCTGAGCATATCACCTGTAGGCATAGGGAACATCGCTTTGAGCAACGCACAACACCAACAAACAAGGATGAGCAAATGGGGACTTTTAATGCATTCTAATTAACTTAGTTTATTCTCTCGCTTAGCTCGAGAATACACTTCATACCAAATGTCTAGATTTTTTCGCTTCCTTCAGTGGTCTGGAAAGAACCAGTTATTGTTTCTGTTCGCTCAAGAATTCGTTTAGCCTTCTTAGCTCCCCCCTTGCCAAGTTCTTTTTGATAACCCCCTCGACCCCCTCCCTCCCCAAAACACCCCTCAAATACCCCCTCATTTCTCTCACGCTAAACAGGTCTGGTACCCCCTCTAGCACACTCCCTACAGGCAAAACACCTCCATACCTTCCCAAAAAGTGGTGTATCAAATGCCTGTTTTCAACATGCTCTCCAATGTAGAAGCTATATATCTCCAACAAAACACTCGCCTTCTCAAAAAGATCCTTCTTAAAAACCTCTTTTCCATACAAAATGCGTCCCCTAGAAAAAACATACGCCTCTAAAGTACTGAAATCGCCAAGATTACCTAACCGCAGTATCACCTCTTTGTGCTCCCCCAAACAGCCATATACACGCACCTGATCAAGAGCAAATATTTCGGTGTTGGTGAGCTTTTCCAACACCCCTCTCAAAAATTCCCCCCTGCCTACAGATCGCGCATCAAAGAAAAACTCCTCCTTTTCGCGCTCCAAAACCCACAATCGAGTACCGTAGTCAAAAAGGCGGGCCAAAACAGACCGGTCGCCTTTTTTAGCCATCTTTATACGCGTCTTCAAAAAACCATGAAACGGAGGTTTGGGAAACTCTGAAAAAAAAGAGTACTCTTTGTATATACTCTCCATAAAATTGGATACCATATCTGTGTTTTTCGAGGCAAGCTTACTGAGAAAATCACAAATCTCAAAACCCATACTGCCAGAGTATTGGTCCTTGCCTATGAATAGAGCTATACGGTATTCCTCTATACACAGTAAACGGGTATTTTTCGTTTTTGCATACCTTTTGACCTCAGAATCAGAAATGCTGTTCAGAGATAGAAAGTCCAAAACTTTTGGAACGTCCTCCTTTTGGAGTTGGTCTAGAACAGTAGCCGCGTTTCCATTTTTTGTCAAAAAAGTGAGATAGTCAAAGAGGTCATATTTCCTCTCAACAAACACTTTTTCATTCATGACAGAAATTTCTTTATTAAGTGAAGCTTCATCTGTAGGGAACGATTTATCTGTGATTTTGCCAGATACTAGGTCTTTCCATAATTCATAGTATCCTTCATCTACAACTCTAAGAAGCACACCAAACTTTCCTCTCTCCTTGAGAAGTTGAATGCCTTCATCAAAACATATTTTAAGACTATTTTGAACAAAAAGAGAAAGGGCCTTGTCAGAGCCTGTCTTCTCAGACTCTCTTATATAGAGCTCCAACAAAGCCAACTCAATCTCCTTGAGAATGAGAAGTATTTCTTGAGGAATATACTTTGTGAGTTCCTTGATCTTTGATTTAAGAGTTTTGGAACTCAGGTTAAGAGGAATCGTTTTTGGAGAACTTTTAGAAAGATTTTTGGAACTTGCCATTTTTTTGAGGTCAGTCTCAGAACTAGCCTCTCTGGAAAAAGCAGCCTTGACAGTCTTCAGAGTATCAAAAGAGCTTCTTCTAGGGGAATCAGCCATTTTCAAAACCTTGAGGGTATTGGAGGAATCAGGAAAACTACACGTAATAAGATCATCTAACCTCCCTAGCCAGTCCAATAACACTTTTACACAAAACGACCGGCTGTTGACCAGCATCACTTTGGTCACAAAATACGCCTCTAAGCCTCTATAAACACAGCTCGAGGACGCAGAAAGACCAAGCATGTGGATAGCCAATCGTGGGTCCATACGCGTACATAAATCTACGAGGATGTCCCTCCCCCTGCCATCGTCCCCTAATTTGTAGTCTATACACTTTCTATATAGATCACCAAAATAACTACCGTCTAAACCATCATCATATCCTCCAGTCCAGAATTTTAAGGCTAGAGGAAAGTTTCTAGCCAGCACTAGTGCAAATCCAAGCAACTGCTTCAAAAATCCATATACCTCGATTTCTCCCAGTTTCGCCTCCTCGTATGCCTTTTGGAGATCTGGGATATTCCACAGTACCATCTTTTCAAGCCGCGAAAGAACCGGTAACGGCAGTATCGTATATACATTGCCGAATGCAGGCTCGTATAGAAGAGTACTGCTTTTGGACCGCAGGAGGGACGAGGAACCTGAGGGCTGAATACTTCCAGAAGAAAGGTCTAGAACGTCTAAAAGGGAGTCTAGGCTCGGTTCTGATTTCAGGAGGAAGGTTTTTGAGACTTTTTGGAGAAGTAGGGTGGGGGGTAGGGGGATTTTTTCGAGGGTTTGTTGAGTAGTTAAAGAAGACACCTCCAAAACTGACTCACCATGGTCAGTTTCAGAAGCATCCTTCGCCTCTTTTTTAGAATCAATGGACTCCTTTTTACGATCCAACACAGGATCAGGTTTGCCCTCTTCACTAGGCTGACCTACTCCAGACTCGGACTTACTGTTAGTTGAAGTCAACTTTCCAGAAGAACTTAGCTTGTTCAACTTGGGTTCATCCAAATGAGTTTTACCCGATTTAGACAATGCTAAAACATAAGGATACTCCACAGCAATCTCCTCGGGATATGACGACCATGAGATTGTCCCCCTGCTCACATCCCCCTTCTCATTCACTATCATTCCCACAGCACTGGCTTCTACCCCGCACGCAACCAAGAACTCGGTCTCTGAGACCGACTGCATGAGGGGCCGCAACCCAACTTCCAAAAGCGGAATCCGCGAGAAGCTGAGGGTGTCGATGAGGTCGTAGTGCAGGGGGGTCGCCACAAGAGCCAAGTTTTTGTGGGTGAGGCCTTTGAGGGTGTTGGGGTACGAGATATCTTTGACGAGTTTGAGGGCGGAGTCTGTAACGAGGATGGTTCGAATGATCTTTTTCGTGAAGAGAGTGACCAGGCAGGAAGGTTGCTGGGCAGCTCCGGCACTTGAACCGGTGCTCGCAGTTGTAGTGGTATCTGTAGCCCCAGCATTACCCGGAGTATCAGAACCAAGGTTACCCGGAGTACTGCTGATGCCAGTCTTTGGGTTGGGTTTTGAAACAGTTCCAAAACCAAAACCGAAGCCAATGCCAAGACCTTTGGGTTTGTTGGTGAGGGCAGTAGAGGTAGACGCGGTATCAACATTTGTACTACTTGTAGATGTCTTGGGGCCAGCAGTGTTGTCAGGATCGGTCTTGGTCAAGTTAGCCATGTTGGTCGCGCTTGCACCGGGAGCAACACCAGCACTGCTTTCGTTAGAACTGCTCCTATTCAAAGCCATATCACTCACATCCCGCATCTTCCCAATATTAGCCGGCAGAAGCTCCGGCAACGCAAACACATTCACCATCGTGCCGCTCAAAACAAGCGCCTTAGAAACCGCTGGAAGAAGGAGGATCTTCCGTATTGCTCTGGTTTTCGTTGGGTGAGCTCTCTGCCTCGCTATAAGAGTATACGCTCCATCTAGCTCGTAGAAGTGGAGTATTTCCCCCGTCGAAGTGCCCATGTATAGATTTTCGTCGTACGCCTCGAGGCAAGTGACGTAGGGGGCTGCAGAGCCCTGCACTGCAGGCTCAAAAAGAGGCCCGAGCGGGGTCACTATAGGTGTTATTGAAAAGAGAGGGGTGCTTTTGGGGGGTATAGGGGGGTGTGGGTTCTTCGTAGCATGAGAGGGGGTAGGGGTATTTTTTTGAAGCGCAGGAGGGAGGGTTTCGTTGGTTGATTTGGACTTTTGAGTGGCGATTTCCGAGTTGTTTGAATTGTCTGGAAAAACCTGCTTTTCTGGAATTTGAGGGGGTTCTGAGGGTCCAGCAACGTTGGGATTTCCAGAGCCCTGTTTATTTTCGTCCAAAAACTCTGGTTCTGAAGGCCTTAAAAGCGGAAAATCTTTTGTGCCTGATTCAGGGGCCTCTTCTGAGTCCACAGAGATTAAACTTTTTTCCTTCGAAATGGCACTAAAGTCGGGAGCCTTTTCAGATTTACTTTTAAAGACACTCTCAAAAGGATTTAGAGCAAGGCTTGAGGTCGAATGTGAATTTGTAGTCTCAGAAATTACAGTGTGTATAGGACCAGATATATCGATCTCCGAGGAAGGCACAGGGACAGGGTTGGATACTTTGGGTAGCTCTGGCTCAGGAGAAGTTGGAACCGGACTTTTAGACTCAGAAGGGGCTCTTTGAGTGTTTTGAGATGGCTCTTTTTCATCAGCAGAATGGGAGGCTTGGGGAGTTTTAGCTTGAGGAGAGAGATTGGAGGACTCGATTTCTGGCTCAGTTTTGGGTATTGGTCCAGCTTCTAACTTGGTCTCAGACTTGGTCTTGGCCTCAGACTCCGAAGCTTGTTGAGATCCCTCTGAGTCGATACCAGGATCAAGTGGATCCGTTTGCTCAACTCCGGTTTCTGGCTTGACTACACTCTCGAGATCTGGAATTGAGTCGCTCACAACCGCTTCTGAGGATTCAGAGAAATCAGGAGCCTCTGCCCCATTAACTTCCCCCTTCGCCTCCTCCTTCACCCCTTCTTTCACACCCCCGTTTTTGGAGGAAGTACCCTTAGAAGCCTCATTGTCTTTTTTGATCATTTTGTCATCATTGGGCGGGTTGGTAAGTACTGAGGTTTCTGGAATATTTGAGGTATCAGTAGTGGTAATATCAGCATTAATGTTAGAGGTGCTTTCAGATATACGCTCGGAAGTATCACACAAATCGTTCCCTACACCAGCCCCTATATCACTCAGAGCACCAGGAATGTTCTCACTCTTTTTTATTTCTTGACTTTTTTCACCTTGTTCACTTTCATCCATTTCACCAATCTCACCGACTACAGTCTCCTCCTCAATTATACTATCCTCACCATCCATAGTCTCTTCCACACTATTCCCAGTTTTTTGTTCAATTCCCTCAACTGCTTCAATTCCCCTCTCCGTGTCTTTACCCCCTTCCGCCCCCTCCTTCACATTGCCTTTTTCGGTGGAAAGAGCAGGCTCCTTCAGTTCCTCCTTAGCCTCATTAGCTTTTTTTAGCGGCTTGTTTTTGCGCGCCTTCGAATTGCCCCTCTTCCTCTGTTTGCCCATAGTGTTGTGTGATTTATTTATTCTGTAGCCTGATAAAGTGGCAGGCTAATAGCTATGTATACCCATAAATTTATATAGATAAATATCAACTGATATATACTGCGAATACATGATATAGCATATACTGTAAGATGCGTTTATATACATGAAGATGAAGAGAGTGTCTCTTCTCTTTCTGTTTTGCAGAAAAGCATACTACATACAAATTCAGATACAACGCTATAGTGTAGTAGTATAATATAGCAATACATATCTAGAAACTTTGTTGTCATAAATCTATACATATATCAGAAAATCTGTACATGTATATCATAGGATCTAAACACTAAACCCAGGTAGTCACATGATCTAGGTTTTGCTTCTTACCAGATATGGTAGATCGCACACAAGCCATTCTAAAGACACACCTCTATTTGAAGTAGTTGAAAATTACTGCCTTCAAACATAATATTCGGGAACAATTTTACTCCTAGAATCTCATAGAACCTCAACCCTTGGGACACGCAGATATATATATATATATATATGTCTGCTATCCTTGATCTTCAACACATTCAAGTAGCTATATATTTGTGTGTATTTGTAAATCGGCCCTGAGTTTGCGTTAATTGTGAAGCGCACACAGAAGTACCAAATAGTAATCCGAAAGACATCAAATGATACCAGCTTACATTTACTTGGGTTTGTGATTTGTAGCCAGTGCAGTCACCCCCAAAACCTACCTCAACAAGGTAGTACGGCTGGAATTAAGCCCAGGTATATTCTCAAAAAGACCCACATTTTGTTGTTTTCGAGCGGGCAAGTCAGATCTACCGCCTGATCTACAGCTCACAAAGAGAAGCCATCCTTTGTGCCAATCAACAAACTAGCATATACGCTCAGTTTAAGCTCAGATGTGTATATGCTCTGTTCCTTTCATGCAAATCAGAATAATCCGATTTTAAATGTAATAAAACAGCCCATATCAAACGAAACTAACCAATAAGTTCTTCGAATACACTTCTCCCTCAAAGAACTCCTAGTTCACAAAAGTACCGTCTCTAAGTGAGTTCTTAGGGTATTCCCTACCCACAACTCCACGTGACCAAATATTTATTTTTTCACTCATCACCAAATTGAAAGATTTCATCAACATTGGGTATTTCGCTCAAAACCTAATAAAGAGGCTCTGAAATTGATATATAGATTTTAATACCCTTTACAAACCCCTTCGCAAGTTTTCGTTTTCTAAGTCCTACCGCAAAACTATGAAACCTATCGCGACCTTCCTTGGTGCAAACGCCCACACCGGCACGAGCGATTATGACCCAGCCTCCGGAGTGGTTGCATTCGGTTCGCAGCACCTTGTTTCTATATGGCATCCTTTTTCAATTGATGGGGCCTACTCTGAAGACCTGGGAATCGAATATACTCTCAAACTGCACACTGCTGAAGTACTCAACGTTAAGTTTGTCCAGAGTGGTGTTATTGCGCTGGGAGCCGAGGACGGACAAGTCAAAATTTGGAAGAATACACAGGCAGGATTTGAGCTTAGTCAGACGCTTGACGCGCACGCTGGTAGTGTATGTACCATGGCAGTTTTTCAAGGTACGCTCTGCAGTGCATCTACCCGCGGAGAAATAAATCTCTGGTCCACAGAAAATGGTGAATTTTTCAAGACACTTCAAATAGACCTTCCTGAAAGGGTTTACGCACTCTCGCTTGAATTCGTGGAAGTGGAGCCGAGCAAAGGCGTTCTCTTTGTAGGCACCACTTCTGTGAAAATATTTTCTTACGTAATCGACCTCACCAAGAGAGCCGCCACGCGTGTTGCAGACCTTCCAGGACACGAAAACTGGGTTCAGACATTGAAAGCGACGAGAAGAAGTTCTAGTGAGGTTTTGTTGGCGCTGGGTCTGTTGGATCGGCTGATACGGCTTTGGAAAATAATTTTTGGAGAAATTCCTGAAAATGACGAAAACGACGACTTGCTCGGTACAAAAAAGTACGACCTCTCAATATGTTACGCAACCTTTGACGCTCTCTTGCTCGGTCATGATGATTGGGTCTCGTGCGTCCGGTGGGCTCTGGATCACGTGCTTGTACTGACGTCTTCAGACACATCTGTGATGCTCTGGGAGCCCGATTCAAGTTCTGGAGTGTGGACACCCGTTGTGAGGCTTGGAGAATTAAGTATTAAAGGTGCAAGCACAGCGACCGGGGCTCTGGGTGGGTTCTGGTCGGCAGTGTACTGTGCAGGACCAACAGAGGCTGTGATGACGCATGGAAAGACCGGTGCATGGCGTGTCTGGACCAGAGATGCCTCTGGCCTGTGGGAATCGAAACCGGCACCCCTGGGGCCTGCTGGGTCTGTAACTGACGCGCAATTTCTGAAAAACGGAGATTTTTTTTTGGTCGCACTGAGCGACCAGACAACGCGTTTGTATGCCCAAAAGAAAACATGGCGCGAGTGGGCGCGCCCACAGATTCACGGCTATGATATGGTGTGCGCTCTGCCGATGCCTGACGGCGCCACGTTTGTGTCTGCTGGCGATGAGAAGGTGATGAGGGTGTTTAAAATGCCCGCAACAATCGCCAGCACTCTCCAAAAACAGTGCCATGTGACGTTGGATACCGAAATCGATGGGTTACCGGCATCTGCAGAGCTCCCAACTCTTGGCCTTCTGAATAAACTGGAGCATGGAGATGTGGTAGATGAAAGCTTAGAAGGCTTGGGGAGGATATATGCTGGGAATAGCACTCCTCTAGAAGAAGACCTTCAGAGGGTCACTCTTTTTCCGGAGCTCGAAAAAGTGTACGGACATGGATATGAGATTCTGGCGTTGGCAGTCAGCAATGCGGGCGACTTGGTTGCGCTGTGCTGCAAAAGTAATTCGCAGCGGCATGCTGTGGTGCGAATGTTCGAGACCAAGACTTGGTCCGAGGTTGGTCGGCTCGAGTTCCACGACTTGACGGTCACAAGACTATGTTTCAGTCCAGACGACCAGCACTTGGTATCGGTTGGCCGCGACCGCAAGATCGGGATTTGGAAGAGAGAAGACGATAGTTTGGTATATAGCTTACATAAAGGGATAGTTAAAGGACACTCGCGGATCATCTGGGACGCTTGTTTTGTTGGTGCTCGCTTCTGCACGGCGCTGCGTGACAAGAGCGTAAGTGTATGGACTGTGGAGGGGGAAAACGTATGGCGGGGAAAATTTGATGAGGCCGTGACGGCTGTGGCGTGGGGAAGGGAGACGTATGCATTTGGGTTTGATTCAGGGAAAATTTTAGTGGGGGAGGGGGGAGAGGAGGGGGTGAGAGGGGGTGTCCAAGAGGGGTGCGCTCAGGTGGGGGAGGCGGGGGGGCGTGTGAGGAGATTGGCTTTTGGGGGGGTTGAGGGAAAGGGGGTTTTGGTGGCAGGGAGTGAGGATGGGAGCGTGAGGGTTTTTGAATAAGCATGGGGGCACAACCCTTCGTATCGGTGCTTGCTTATATTCTGTGATAATATACTCAAACATACACTCATACCTAAACTTGTCCATGTACATAGGTGAGTATCATTGAGTAGATCACTAAATATACTACTTATACGTTTCAAATTATTCTCAAAACTTAATCTCATTTAGTCTCCTCAACCTTTTGTGCTCTTTCAGAGACAGGAGTGTTGAATTCACGAATTTACGATTTTTTAGTAATGTAGACTATGTATTAATAGAGCTCTACACTAGTGTATTCGGTGGATCACATATAGGGTTTAGATTTTGGAGTTCCTAAGGTGAGCTATCACTGAGGCTGTGTACAGTTATATGTTTGAGGTCCGTGCTTTTAAAATTGTACTGAGCAAGTAGTCATAATCAATTTTTAGGGCTCACTCAGCAGAAGTAGAATTCAACCTGTTCACTCAAGAAAAAAAAGCCAATCCGATAGAAGAAAGAGTTCCTGGGATTGAGAGTCCACACTGAAATATAAAAATAGGAAGAAACCGCCCAAACAAACCACAACCTCATCTCATGCACCTCCCCATCTGACCCACCGTAATGGTATATTTTTTTTTTGAAAAATTAGACAAACCTATACAAACCTTCAATGGTCAGCTTTTCTTGTGAAGTGAGTATAAATGTTGGAATTCGCTGTTCTTATGTACATATGACAGCTTACACATTTTAATGTGCTACCAAAATGTCGGGCTTCAAAACTAACCAGTCTTGTAACGATACAGTTGTGAAGAAGAAGTTGGATCAGCATCGCCAGCGATGCCGTGATGCGAGCTTCACGTGTCTTGACTGCAATGTGACGTTCTACGGGACCGACTACAGAGGCCACACACAGTGTATAACCGAAGATCAAAAGTACCAAAAAGCTTTGTATAAGGAGAAGAAACCAAAAGGGCAGAAAAATGGGAATGGAGCTCTGCAAAAGGTACAGAAGAAGCCTGAAGTTAAGAACGTCGAAAAGGTGGAATCTGAGAAGAAGCACAAAAAGGAGGAAGTGAAGAAAACTGAGAAAAAGGAAAAGAAAGAGAAGAAGGAGAAAAATGCGAGAGCTATCAAGATTTCTAAGCCTACTCTGGCTTATAAGCTCATGAAGAAGTTGGAGAAATCTGAGCTTAAAGAGATCTTGAGTCACGTGATCATTACACAAGATGGTGAGGGTAAAATGGAGGTTGAGTGGAAGTAGTTTTCCAAGATAAAATTGTGAGGCAACTCCAGTATATATCAGAATGCAAGTTTTACAATGAGTTCTCCACTAGTTCAAAGCCCATTTCATTCAAAGTACTAAAACAATGGGCTGTCACTTGAGTGCGGCTTATCCGGTGAACTCACAAAATACATGGATGTGTTTACGTTATTGTACGTTGCAATAGTCGACCTATCTCAAATAGTTATGGTGAGTGAGAGCATTTATTCGCGAGTTTAGTTATACTGGTCAAGCGGCAGGAGCTAGGGCAGAGCTTCTTTATTTGGGCGGCTGTAAATTTTCTTTACTGGGAAATTCATAACTAATAATGCAGTATTCAGTTTATGTGTGCTAGTTCAGGAAGCTCGGCTGTGCAGTATACAATGCGTTGGAGGGAGGGTGTGGCTAAGAACTTCGTTGGTGTTAAGTCCAGTGTCCAGCCCCACAATGCCCTTGGTTGTTGTCGTTGCTCTCACCAGTATCAGTCATGGCCTACAAATTGGAAAGTAGTTAGTTGTATGTTTAGTTGTTAAATGTATTTGTATCGCTGTGCGCGCTTTAGTAGTAGTCCGTCTTATCCCTTATATGAGGAGCGTCGAGAGCAGTCGTGCAGATCCTCAATTTTCCTGAGGATTAATTTTAAGTTACTCACAATCGTTTTTCCCCCTTTGAAGCAACAAATAACTCTGTCACCGCTTATGGTGTGGGGCATTGCTAGTTACTAATCCTTCTAGGTCAATTAATTGAGTTGAAATATCAGAAACCACTGAGCAAATACTGAGGGATAATTGCTCAATAATTATTAAGTTAAGACATGAATCTTCAAATACAAACACATTCGGATCAAATATGAAAGGAATCAATACTTTATTTCCCGACCTACCACCGTGAAACCACTTTGTTATCATTAGAGTTTTTTTCGCTGGTGTGGGAGCTGCATGATTCCATTGGGACAGAATTCTACTCGAGTTGACAGATTGGTAGGTATAGAGAATATATATTCAAATAAGATATATAGCTAGTATATATATATATAAATATATATATTAGGCTCTCATCTCTTATATTCTAGTGCATTCAAGGTTTCTTTATTATTAATACCATCATGCAGTATCATCCTGACACACAATCTGTGGTTTGGACCCATCAAATCTAACTCGATGTAGAATCGTATATATATAAGCAAATCGTACCATACTAGCACAGCAAACACCATGAAAATCGCGGTCTTGTTGTTTTCTCTTGCTAGCGCGCTCCCAGTGTACAAAAGAGATCTGGTTGACATTGACGATGCTGCTCTTGGAGACCAGAGTCTGATTGGGTTCAATTCGTCCAACGCAACCGTTGAGAGCAGCGACGGTGTCTCGAAGGACATGACCGGTAGCCTTCTGTACAAGCCTATTACTTTCACCATCAAAGGCTCGAATGTCGAAAAATCGGTCTCTGCCCTGGCCATTGCTGCTTTCTTGGTTAGCGACGAAACCAACTCCACAGTAGACAGCGCATCAAATGCTACCCAAGGCTGGTGGCTGTCCATCAAGTCTGGGGTAGAGAGCATTTTCTCCAGAGACCTTGAGAGAAGAAGCGTTTTCGAGATGGTCAGCATCAAAAACCAGAAAACATACTACCTGGTGGACTTGGCTCTTGGGTCTGAGAAGGCGCTTTCCGAAGTTCTCATCGACACAGGCTCTTCGGACTTGTGGGTTCCCTACAAAACGTCTGCAGGGTACCAGCCCGACAAACTGACGTCTTTCCAGAATACTTCCGAGGATTTCTCCATAAAGTACGGCGATGGCACGTATGCCATCGGCAGTTGGGGCTACGACTCTGTGACTATTGGTTCCATCACCCTCAGCAAGGTCAAAATGGGGGTCTGTGACAATGTGACCGCCGGCCAAGGTATTCTCGGTATTGGCATGGTTGGGAACGAGGCATCTACCCAGAAGTACGCCAATCTTCCATCGCTTTTGAAAAGTGAGGGCTATCTCAACAGCATCTCGTACTCGCTTTACTTGGACACCGCCTCGGCGTCAACTGGTAATCTTCTTATTGGGGCCATTGACACTGCCAAGTATGAAGACGAGCTTACGCGGTTGCCGTTGGTCTCGATCAACGATGCGGGTACTGAGGTGGACAAGCCAGTGGCGTTTTTTGTGAATGTGACCAGCGTGACTGGCTCTGAGGAAGATAAGGACGACGAGGTGTTTTCGTCCTCCACCATGCCAGCGCTCATCGATTCGGGGACCACACTTTTCTACGCGCCAGAGGACGTCTACGACAAGTTCAACTCTGAGTACGGGTACCACCTTCCGGGTATTGGTTACGTTGACAAGTGTAATGCACACGATGACAAGAACTTTACGCTTAGCTTTGGGAATCTGAGTATCACCGTGCCGGTGAGCCAGATCATGTACCCACTCACATACCTGAGCAGCGGTAAGCCAATCACGTCTTTGTTCAAGAAAGATCCTTACTGCACTGTGGGAGTGAGCAAAAACTCCAAGAACCAGTACATTTTGGGTGACAATGTTTTGCGTTCGATGTATGTCCACTTTGACTTGTCTGGGGGGACGGTTGGGATTGCACAGATGAAGAATACTACGGAGACGAATATTGTTCCTTACGACCCATGAGTAAAAAAACAAAATAGAGACTATAAAGGGAGGCTGGGCATGTTTACGTTTGATATTTAAGCTATCGATAGGTATAGAAGTGGAGTTTAGAATATAGAGCATATTTTACAGTATTTGTTTCAAATTTATAAGTATACATATTTGCATATATGGTTAAAATTTCTGTTTATAGGTTCAGTGATCATATGTTTATCAGTACACTGACAGTCTGTATATACTATGCTGATTTAGTTATAGAGTATATAATTTGAGGGGATTAGCACAAGTTTATTCAAGTATTGCATTGCCAGTTGGTGTGGGGTTGAGTTACTCACTAATAGACATCAAATCACGGTAGTTTTGTTAAGGTGTATAGATGTTAGCGAGCCTGGTCACGGCATGATTTGCGTAATGTTGATTGGGGGCGGAGTTACAGCCAAGATTCCTTCAAAGATTGGAGAAGACCTGGAAGACAGACATTCAGTACAAAATGGATGTGTTTTTTTGGGAATTGTATAGTATACCTGTCGTACAATAGTCCACTCTGATTTGTATAGCCAACACGCTTCTCTCATTTGTGGTCTTTCATGCTCCGCGAAGCCTTTAGCTACTCAAGACAACTCACCGCAATATGGTGATAGTATCACCATTAGGGTCTGATCATACATCAAAAGATGCTTTGCATTATTGAGCTAACGAACTAGTTATGAATTCATGCCAAGTCAAAATCACCCAAAATGTTTGGCTAAATAGGGCAAATACTATTATTCACTATACAAATCGCTAAATTCACAAAAGCCTTGAGCATTTCCGGAGTGGGCACAAATTCCCGCTAGTATTCATTTGGTATAAAACAAGACACCGCCGGATAATCTAATTCATGCTCATGACACTGGTACATAAATGTCACGCCCATATTTTGACGCGTCAAATAATTTGCACGCGTAAAAATTTGGAGTGTACAAACAATCAACCGTATAGAAACCTCGGTGTACACCGCAAAATATGAGCAACCCAGCGTGGCCCCCTCCTCCTGAAGAGACTGTCTTTGTTTTCCATGGCCCTCTTCTTTATCCCGCACGTGTAAAAGCGATTTTTCACCCTGATAAGCCCACTCAGCTCGAGACACGTCTAAAAACACGCGATCTTGTTGGGTTGAAAGCCCTCCCCAGTCGCAATGACATTGAACTTTACTATATACACTACAAGGGCTGGGACAAAGAGTGGGATGAGTGGGTGAGTGCAGATAGAATGCTTCCGTACACTCCTGATAATATACGTAAACGTAAAGAGCTTATGAAAAGTGCAATAAGCACTGCTGGGCGGAAAGAAATTGAAATTGACGCTGGAGGAGACGTTGCTTCTGATGACCTATCAAGATTTTTAGTCAGTCATATAAATAGAACCCAAGTATCTAAATTTTTGAGCCAAAAACCGGTTTTCACGGTAGATGTGCCGGCTAGTGTTAGAAGATGTCTTGTAGATGATTGTAGAGCGATTTGTATAGACAAAAAGCAGCTTAAATTGCCTGCCAAGTGGACTGTATGGGCCATTCTTAAGGACTACGTGGCTTCTACTCACGACTCTCTGGACCCATACACCGAATTCCGAGGCGAATTTTGTGAAAATTTGGTTCTTTTGTTCTCCCGGTGTTTGCCTCTCATTCTCTATGAAAGTGAAAAAAAACACAGGGAGAAGGAGGAGGGGCCAGAGGGGGCCGCAGAGATTTATGGACCAGAACACTTTTTGAGATTTTTAGCCATATTTCCGGGGGTGGCTTGTAACTGTTTGGAGGGAGAGGGTAGAGATATGGCTAGAGTGTTTTTACAGGGGATGATGGAACACATGGATTTGAGGGAGGACAAATTTGGAACTGCAAGGGGGGGGCACTATCTTTGAGAGGTAGACGCTAGATACAGATGAACTTTTCTAGGCTGTAAAACTAGTGCGACCCATAACACTAGAACTAGCAGAGCCTAAGAAAGTCGAATATAAACAATTTGTTGATTATCCTAAAAGCTTTTTGTTATAATTTATATTGAACGCTCATGATTGAATTGTAAAACATAGCAGATCTTAAACTGGGCGTATTACAGGATCCGCTTTTGAACGAGATTCTCACTCATAGTTGAAGTTGAAAATGCATTAATTTATATATCAGTCAAAATAAGTTGCATTTTCTTGGTGCATTTTGTGACCGGATCTAGAATTCAAGAGCTAATTCACTCTCCTAAGTACACACACCAATTACTATTCAAGACATTCCCAAGCTTAGTTACACCCCAATTAAGAATGTCTAGAGTACTAGATATGGTGGAATTTAAACCCCCTCTGAAGCAATTGTTTGCCCCGGCCAGTCCGGTACGGTTGCGAAGTCGGTTAAGTGATCTAAACACCATCAATCATTGACTATCTAAATTCCTTGAAATTGTGCAGCTAGTCTTTTACCCTCTCTTCGTTCAGTTTTCGTGTATCTATATAGCACGCAACGTAAATTTCCAATGATACCCTTTATTTCAAGCTACCTCGAGCCAAATATACTAAAAAGCTTATAAAATCGGTAACATAGCTCTCGTAGCAAAGTCAACGCACATATATATACTCCATTTTGCGACCAATTCTGGTCACACACTGCAAAGGCTCCATTTCTTTGCCATCAAATTACGCTATCACTCGAGGATATCACTCCCGGCATATATTTAGGGAAGTCATAATGTGTATACAGCTGTCAAATATGATCTTACATTATCGGAATGCCTCGAAAAATGGGACCGTACGGAAATCAAGATAATTTCTGCAATTATTCAACAACTCCTTAACAGTTCACGTCTTTGCCGATAGACATGACCTCCTGCTTCTTTATCAAGCTTACATTGGAATGTTTGGCTCATCCATTTATAGATGTAGATCTTATCTAAACCATCAGTGATCACCGTGCATGACAGTTGACCACGTATATACTATAGCCGGCTTTAAATTGGGTAATAAAGAATCAGAAGCCCAGAAACAGTAGAATCATAGATCAAAATACGAGTTTTAATGTGGCCCTGGATTTCCCTTACAGCCGGCATGCGATGACACCTGAACGTGCTCATTGACAAGAAAATGATCTTCAATGAATGATCTATCGTATATGTGGTTTTCATATAAACCGAGTTTGGTGGGGGGATACACAGTTAAGCAGTCAGTGGCCCTCAAATGTTTTCACTAAATGTATGGAGCCTATTGGAGTATATTAGGATAAGAAACTGTCAATTGACTTAGAATGATTAGTGTAAAGGGAAAGTGTTATGTCATTGCATAGCCGGAGCTCCGTAACGGCGAAACCATATTTGGGCGTATTTCTGATTATACCCGTTTGACTTCAAAGCTTTAAAGTTGTTTCATTCATGGCCATCGCGAGTTAGCGTACTATGAACTACCATACAAAAGACTCATATAGAGAGTATAAACTCCATACGCGCACAACAATGACGATCATATATCGAAGGTGTATAAGGTAAATATGGATTGATGATATGTATATGATTACAAAGGTGTATGCCGTTCAACTGTCACCCCACACGTCAAAATGAGAAATTCAAGTTTCAAAAAACAGGCAAATGGACACTAGCTAAGCTCCATCTCTTTGTATCACAGTCCAAATACACCTTTACAAATATATACGAGATCAATATATTTCATAAACCAATTTATATTTCGTGTACACTACACTGTAGCTAGCTTGTAGAAACTACGATAACCGCGTCGATAACACAAGAATGGATCACTTCAACAAAAAATGGATCACCACAACAATTGACAGATCATTACAACAACACAACAACAACAACAAATTTACCCCTCATTCCTTGTGGTATAAAAAGGGGGGCAGCTCCCTCGAGGCGTGAAAAATTTCCGGGCCTCCGATAGGCCCGTGCGCCAATCTCCCTGCTCGGAAGCGCGGGCTGCGATGCATGACCTTGTGCATGAGCGGTATATAAGCTCTTAAAAGTAACCCAATCAATTAAAATGTTCTCTCCTCGTTTCCGTACTTCTGTGGCCTCCAGCGTTTTGCGTGGGGTGCGCGCGTATTCTACCAAAGAGAAGACTCTTAAACAGCGTTTTGCTGAGATTTATCCAGAAAAGGCTGAATTTGTTAAAAAATTCAAGAAAGAACATGGTAAAACCGTTATTGGCGAGGTTCTTCTTGAGCAGGCCTACGGTGGTATGAGAGGTATCAAAGGCCTCGTGTGGGAGGGCTCTGTTCTTGACCCTGAAGAAGGTATTCGTTTCAGAGGTAAATCCATCCCTGATATTCAGAAGGAACTCCCTAAGGCTCCAGGTGGTGAAGAGCCTCTTCCTGAAGCTCTCTTTTGGCTTTTGCTCACTGGTGAGACCCCAACTGAGGCTCAGACAAGAGCTTTCTCTGCCGAATTGGCAGCCCGCCTGGAGCTCCCAAAACACGTTGAGGAATTGATTGACCGTTCTCCTTCTAACCTTCACCCAATGGCTCAGTTTGCCATTGCCATCAATGCGTTGGAGTCTGAGTCTGAGTTTGCCAAGGCGTACGCTAAGGGAGTCAACAAGAAGGACTACTGGACATATACCTACGAGGACTCCATTAACCTTCTTGCCAAGTTGCCAGTCATCGCGGCCAAGATTTACAGAAACGTGTTCAAAGACGGCAAAGTCGGTTCTGTTGACAAGAGTCTCGACTACGGTGCTAACCTTGCCCACCTTCTTGGGTTCGGCGAAAACAAGGAATTTGTGGAGTTGATGAGATTGTACCTCACCATCCACTCGGACCACGAAGGTGGTAACGTTTCTGCCCACACCACCCACTTGGTTGGCTCTGCTCTCTCTTCCCCATACCTTTCCTTTGCTGCTGGTATGGGCGGCTTGGCTGGTCCTCTTCACGGAAGAGCCAACCAGGAGGTGCTTGAGTGGTTGGAGAAGTTGGACAGCGAGCTCAAGGGTGACATCACCAAGGAGTCTATTGAGAAGTACTTGTGGGACACATTGAACCTGGGCCGTGTTGTTCCAGGTTACGGTCACGCCGTCCTCAGAAAGACAGACCCTCGTTACACTGCTCAGCGTGAATTTGCGTTGAAGCACTTGCCTAATGACCACCTTTTCCACGTTGTGCTGACCGTGTACGACGTTGCTCCTAAGGTGTTGACCAAGCACGGGAAGACTAAGAACCCATGGCCAAATGTGGACCTGCACTCGGGTGTCTTGCTTAAGTACTACGGCTTGACCGAGGCTCCTTTCTACACTGTGTTGTTTGGTGTTGCGCGTGCCTTCGGTGTGTTGCCACAGTTGATCATTGACCGTGCTTACGGTATGGCTATTGAGAGACCAAAATCGTTCAGTACGGAGAAATATGTGGAGTTGGTTGAGAAGTTGAAGAAATAATTATAGGCGAAGCGATTAATTTCTACAAATGGCCAGACCAGCACCTGCTTTGCTTGTTGGTTATTTGGGATCAATAGTGAATAAATATATAGTGAATGAATGAGAAGATGCCTTGTTGTAAATCAGTTCGCCTTTAATATAATGAGCATTCGATTCCTTACCCACACCAGTTATGGTGCTCCCCTTAGTTAGCTCACGTCCCATTCCGTCCTATCACGCGAGCTAACTAAGGAGAGTACGGTAACTGGTGTGGGCAAGGAACTGGGTGCTCCTATTGTCACACCCTGTCATACTTCCAAATTCTCTTGTAAAGCAAGGTGTTTGGAAACACACTCTGAAGGCATCTGCGCTAGGAGACACTCCGGTAGAGGTGTACGTCCTATCGCCAGTTTGAAAATGAACACATTTGTGTTTGTGGTCGAACGCGCGCTTGTTCTAGGACATCGCTATTTTGAAGGCATCGATAAGAGCTGTTGAAAGTGACAAATTGAGAGAAAACTGAGCAAAAAGAAGGCTCAACGTAGAGACGAAGAAGATCTTGAAACGTTGGAATGGAGCGCTCAGTTGATAGAATATAGTCAACACGTTTCTCATAACGGAACTGTAAGCCAACCCTCTGAGGTTCCTGATATATTACAATGTCCCCCACTTATCGTACCACCAGCCATAAATCGAACACAAGTATCTAGATTTACGAGTCGAGATATTTGAAGAGCCATGAGATTATCAGCGAAAAGGAAAAGAACTTTTTTGAGAAGTTCGATTAACAGCTGTTAGGATATCCCACTTATTATATTGTTTATATATTGAGAAAAGGGAGACCGTAATTTGGATCGTACGCCCCTCCCTTCCAGTAGCTCAAGCTTTGCCTTAAATAAACCATACTCACTACCCTGACTCTATAAGTTATGACCAGACTACAAAAAATGCAGTAGAAGCGAGAACACGTCAAATTCATTAATAAATTGTAAAATCCAAAATACTAAGCTAATCTCAATAATTCAAACTGTAGATACTGAGCTAGTCTCTCATTTGCCATTCTGGAATCTCAGACCGGTCTAAGCTTACCTTCTCTGCGGACCCTATCGATTCTTCAGACCCCCCTGTCTCCTGCCCCCTGTCCTCCGAATTTCCCCTCGCAGCCAAAATGTCCTTAGCACTTGGAACCAGACTGGCCCCCGGCACCTTGCTTTCCCTGCGACCAACTAACTTTCTCAACAGCCCCAATTCCGCGGCTATTTGCGCGAACTTACCCTCCATAACTCTTTCCGCGGTATCTGACGCTGCGAGCTGCGCACTCTTGACTCCTTCAATTTCCATCTTCACGAGCTTGATGTCATCAGAATTTTTCTGAAGAAGCTCCTCCTGAGCGGCAACCAACTTCTCCACCCGTGCAACCACGTTATCCAATTTTTGCGAAGTTTCTGCATCCTTTTCTTCACGCTCCGCGCGCTGCGCATCGAGCTTCTCTACCAAAGCCTCCACCCTCTCGAACTCTCTACGGATCTCCGCCTTTTCACGCTCTAGTGTATCCAACAGTTGGGGCGCGACGCTAGGAACTACAACATTTTGAAAAAGCCAGTACAATCCATAGCCCACCAGAACTGTTGTGGTGGCCATTACGAAATAATCCTTCCAGTCACGCTCAGGAATTGGAGGGGCTTGTTCGTAGGTGGGGGCAGAGGGGACGATGGGGGATACAGTAGAGTTAGTCAGACTTCCTCCAGAAGAGCCTGCCTGCTTCAAAGCCTCCGAAATCTCGGCCTCGGTGAGCCCTTTCAGGCGAAGAAACTCGACTTTTTTGGCGGGATCTGCATCTGCTAAAGAGGGGTCCTGGAGGAACGCCACTGCGTTAGAAATCGCTGACATTTTGCCTAATCTTTTATTTTGCAGTTTTTGATTGATTTCTCAGTTTTATTTGCCGGTTTCCAGGGGTTTTTGGGATATTTCCTGATAGCTCTTGAGTGAAAATTGGTGATTTCGGTGACGTGCATTTGTCGGCGTGCGGTTAGTAGTTTGGCGGTCATGTTGGTATATTGGTACAACTAGTTATAGAAAGGTCAGAGAGCTAATTTTTTTTAATTTTTTGTATTTGTGGTTGTTGGCAAGGGCGAGCTGAGAGTTTGGGCTTGGTAGAGTGTTTTTAGTTGGTTTCATGGGGTGATGGCTGGTTGGGGCTTGTGGATGCGATGAGAATTGATGGTGCTGTGACAACGAGTATATCCCTAATATATATATGCCCTTACGTTTTGTTTGGTGAAGTTTAGTATTTGAGGGTAGCAGACGTATTTGAATGGTGCTCCTTAGTGGAGTGCGGTTGTGTGGAGTTTGTTTAATGTCTTGGTTTTGGCAGGAGTACTGTCGAATATGCTGTATTTTGAGTTGAGTATGTGCCATGGGTTAATTTGAAGGTGTGATCTGTGGTGTTTGTTTGAAAATTCAGTTCTAAAGCGATAAATATGTTGTTTAGTTGGACCATACTTGTGACGAGTATTAATTCTCTTAATCAGCTCCCAGATGAAAGACTAAATGCCCAAGGAGTTCGAAGTGCCACAAAAGTTACGGTGAGCTCGCAAACTTTTGAGGCTTGTCAAGTAAAACGCTGTGTTACTATTAAGTCTACTTCTAGGCATTGTAATGTAGGTTTGAAGAGAATCGGGAACTGAAAAGAAATTGACTTATAGCGTATTGGCCACTTTCTGCGTCTAAGAAGCACTAGGTATTGGCTCGTGTGTGACATATTACGTACAATCTGATAGTACTTCTTCCTTCCACAAGTATTTTCTTTCCAATGAACAAATATCTCTTTAGACACACTACGGTATCAATATTTATGATGAAGGGCCTAGCTCATATAAACCTGAATGATCTAAAGATCTAGAATTCTCGAGTTGACAAGTCGGCTCATCTAGTGTAAGGTTTTTATGAGTATCAAAGAGCTTGGCTTTTTGGAACAGTGGTCTTCAGCTATTCAAACAAAGGTAATTTGGTCAAAGTTCCTAAAGACACTGGCTCAGGACCAGCAGGGTGTGATGGTGCGACCATGTGCAGACCACCACCAGCAAGGACAGCGCAGAATCTACAAAATCAAGATAAATTAATTACAACCTCCACAAAAGTTTTGAGGAGTTATTTATAATGTATAAATATAATCCCCCATCTGTCTACCTCCTTCGCCTCGCTTCGCTCACTCCCTGGCGTGTCTATCTCCCTTCAGTCTGAATATATGTATTATAGCATTCAAGCATTATACTGTCAAAGAATGTAATAATGCTTATACACAATAATATATCTTCGCTCCGCTCAAAGAAGTTATATGTTCTCAATAACAATTGCCGGGCTCCCCGGAACAGCCCCGTCCGTCACCTTCCCCCCAGGAACCTCCACCTTCCCCCCCTTCACAACATCCTCCCCCTCAGTCTCCCCACTCTTGAAACTAACCACCCGCATCTCCCCCACTTTCACCTTCATCGTGCACCGCACAAAAACGTCCCAGCACATTTTCAACACCTCCAACTCGTTGAACCCCAACTTCCGGTCAAAAACACTTTCCGGGCTCTCCTTGTCCAATCTGGCTTTCAATCCAGAAATGTAAGGCATGGCCTTCTTCATGTCTCTTCCCTCCACTCTGCTCTTCACCTCCTTCCCATCACTCAACTTGTGCTCTTCAAACAATTTCCGAACAACTTCCAAATACTTATCCTGCCACTCCGGGTAACTAGAAGCCACATACAACGTAACTCTTGCTGGGACATTCACATCCAACCCCTTCTTACCCTTCTTAGGCTTGAATCCCGCCATTTCGGCTTCTCTGATCGATCTGCTGAGAGTTTTGACGTATTCTAATCCCGCGGCAATGCCGGTATCGTATTTGGCCTGGGCTCTAGGGAAAGCTGTCAGGTGCACCGTAGAGTTGGTCTCTCCAAGAACCTCTTTCACAAGATACTCAGAAAAGTGAGGTGCGATAGGCGCAAGCAACAATGCCTGTGTTTTGATGTAGCGTTTGAGGAGACCAATATGGGAGTTCTCAAGACCAAGAATATCAATGTAATAATCTCTGGCGGCCATGAAATCAAAAAGACCGGCTTTGAGGGCAAATTTGTAGTTTGTGGCAATGTACTGCTCTCTGCACTCTTCCACAAGTCTGTTCATTTCGTTCTCAAAAGCCTTGTCAAAGAATTCCACCTCGGAGCTTCCCTTTGTGCTTCTGAACTCGGCTTGTCTCTTCACCACGTCCTCAGCCCACTCCTTCAAAGTGAACAAACGGAGGATAGCCGCAGATGCACTCTTCTCATCAAAGTTAGCGTCTTCCACAGTATCTCCTGCATCAGCCAACGCAATACGAGCAGCGTCTGCGCCGAATTTCTCAACAATCTGTTTCAAAGTGTAGAAGTTCCCTGTCAGTTTCGACATCTTGGCCTTGTTGAGCAAAAGATGTCCGTTTGCACGGATTCCTGCAGGCCAGTGTTTCTTGTTGAAGATGGCCACGTTGGTGTAGATCAAGAACGTGAGATGGTTAGGAATAAGATCCTTACCAGACACACTCATGTCCAACGGATAGAAGTATTCAAACTCTCTTCTCAATTTATTGAGGGACTCCTTTGGAATCTTTGACTCTTTAACCTCTTTTCTGAGGAAGATGTACTCCCACACTTCTGGAGTCATTTCTTCAGGCTTAATGTTAAGGAGACCGGCTTTCTCCCCATAGTAGTCGCTGTGCAAAAGATGCGACACAGTGTAGTACGATTGATAAATCGTAGAGTCAGATAAAGACTCCACCAATTGAGACTCGTCCCATGGAAGTTTCGTTCCCAATCCGTAGGTTCTGGTGAGAGCCCAATTTTTCAACCAGTCCAAAACACCTTCAAATGCGTGTTCAACTTCCGGAGAGAACGTTTGCATGATATGAAGAGCTTCCAATGCACGCTGTTTCCAGTTCTCTTCTCCATAGTCTATGTACCACTGGTCTTCCAAAGACACAACGCACTCGTCTCCCGAACGCAGCATTACTAATCCCTCAGGCTCATTGTAAGTGAAGGCAGTTCCTTCCTTGACCATGTCGGCCTTCACCTTTGGCTTGGCATCCTGCACCTTCTCGCCCTTGTACTTGCCTACCAGCATCACCCCGTTGAAATATCCTTCCTTGTATGCCATTTCCTTGGCCTTTGCAAGCTCCACGATATCCTTAGGCGACTGGATTTTCAACGCCTTGACTACGGCCTCAGCGGTAACGTCTCCATATTTAGCTGTCAGCAACACCGGAACAACATCCTTCTCGGCCCACTCTTTCTGGATTCCGTAGTACTCCGCCTTGTTGCGAAGATCCTGCATCATGACATAGTCATCCGGCAGGTCGGATGGAACACACGTGACCACGCCGGTACCCTTCCCTTCCAAAATGGAGAGCATTGGGAGGACTCTCAACTCTGGGTAAACAGACATTGGCGCATTGATGCGTGCACCAATCAAAGCAGACCCAGGGATGGTGAGGACGGGAGAGTGGTCGCCTCTTTTAGGCGTGAGCTTCTGGTACAGCATGTTCTTAAAAGCTCTACGAGTGCAGACGTAGTACTCTCCGTTGCCGGCGTCAAAGAGACCATAGTTAATTTTTGGGGACACAAAACAACATGTCTGGCCATACATGGTTTCTGGACGGAGAGTTGCGGCTACCAAATAGATCTTCTTACCAGAAACATCAAAGGAGGCATTCTTGAACACACTGTCTAATTCTGAAGGAACATCAAGCAATTTAATCTTAATACCTGTGTACTCCTGAGGCCCCACTCCCTCACCACTGGAACGGTCGTGGTCCATACACGCCTGGCCGTCTTTTTCAGAATAGATGGTGTATCTCTCACCAAACTTGATTTTGCCAAGATCCCGCATTTTAAGGGTGTGCCACCGGACAAACAGGTCATAGTATGGGTTGCGGTCGGTGGTGATCATCAGACGCCGCCAGTCCACACGCAGCCCAAAAAGAGTAACGTCCCTTTCGCAAAGAGGAGGGAAGTAGTCTAACCAAAAAAGGGGATCTGCAAACTTGTGGATGATTTCTTTAGGAATCCCACTCTTTTCCATGATCTGGAACTGATACTTGCTGTTTCCCGACTTCTGTACGGCCTTGGCCTTCCCGGCCTTGAACTTGCTCACGTCTTCAGAGGCGGCCTTCTTGGCTGGACCCTCCGCAGCCTCCAGCTCGTCCGAGTACTTGGAAAAGTCTTTTCCAAACATTTCAACCTCGCGAGCAATCTTGTCCGCCGCAGCGCGGATAGGCATACCGGTGCAGTGGAAGCCAAGAGGGAAGAGAGCTCTTTTCGGGGTGGCTCCCTCAGCAAAATTCATGCGCTCAAAACCGGTAGCGTACTCGGCTTTGGAGAGCGTGAAACCGTGACCAACGTGGAGTAATCCGTTCATGTAGGGGTACGCAATACTCGTGAAGAATTTCGGGTTTTGTGGACGGAGATTCTCGCCAGGCTCTTCAGCATTGGAAGGGGCGAGGGGTGCGTCAAGCTCAAAGACGCGAGACTCTTTCCACTCGGCCTGATACTTTTTCTCGATCGCAATAAGCGCATCGCGCTTTGCGGTGTTCTCTAGAACGAGGGGGCCTGAAGACATGGGGAAGATTTTCAGGTTGAGAGATTTATTTAGTGAAAAATCACGTGACAAGACATCCAAACGCTTCCCTCCAATGAGTGCTTTGTGTGGATGTCTATACACTTACAATCATACTTGTATTTTGATCAATCAATCTAATCTACTTGTTGTTGTTTTCTATGTAATTCATTGTATATTACTACCTTCTACTGCTTCTGCTCCTGCTGCTTAAGGAGATGTGAGTCATGTTCTCAAATCTGTTATCTGAGAGTCGGCGGTTATATACAGATAATTAAATATGTTTCTGATCGTATACTATGTTTTATGTAACTAACAACATCTGCCTTTGTTGTTGTTGAAAGTGGCTTAGTTCTCAGCATTTTATTGTTGCATAGGCTGCACTAGACAGACATCCGCATGTCCTAAGTAAACAGTGCAATAAAATGTATCTAAATCAAGTGTGTTCAACTGTATAGCAAACTGAATGTAGCACACAAAGCGAGACTTCTGTTTCAGACTAGAGAAAAGAGATCTGTCTAAGTACGGATTGAAGCGACTTTTGAGTAATGATCAGACAATCAAATCTACAAGTCTATTAAAAAACTTAACTACTTGTGTACTTTTTTCATGACTGTCTCGTAGGTATATCTAAGGATCCTTCCTTCAGCTTTCTTCTCTTCGTTCGACCGGACCAGGCCCACGGTATGAGATAGTCTTTCAAGCCTTCGGGAGCGATTCTGAAGATTTCTGAGTCTACGGAAGAGCAGATTTGCCCAGCTGTAGTTTCAGATTTTGTCTGTAGAACAGTTCAGATGTGATTTTTTAGAGTGTGTTTGCGTTTATTGTAAGCCTTTCTACGCAATAAAATTATGATTAATACAGATATACACTGTAGTATAATACCACATACAAAAATAGCAGCTTCCTCGTACTGAAGAATGACCGAAATCTCCCATGATGTATCTCCACTTCCTCAAGATCATCCTGAAGATCTCTACTCCAATGCTCAATATCAAGAGATTTTGAGCCTCGCTTCGTTCGTACATATTATGTTTCGCTGGCCTTAAAGTAGTCTTTCCAAACTCTCTACCGTTCCCCCCAACGTCTCCACCTCCTTTCTCCCCTTCTCTACCCTCTCCCTCGCGCCCTCCACAGCCCCTTCCCCTGCCCTCTCTAAAAATCCCTTGTCTCCCAACTTCTTCTCCGCCTGTGCCAAATACTGCTTGCTCTTCTCCAAGTTCTTTCTTGCCTTCTCGAGCTGCGCAGCCACGTCCACCTCCCCCTTCACCAACACGTGCACATTGATGTCCGCCCCCACAGATTGCGCACCACACCCCTCAGGCGCCTTCCCCACAGTCACCGTGGCGTTCTTCATGAGCGACTCAATCAAGGCGCGCTGCGCAGAAAGAACGCTCTCGTCCCCGCCCTCCACATAAACCTTGGCCGCCTTCTTGATCTCGTATTGCGAGATCAACGATCTCGCCGCCTTCACAACGTCAATGATCGTCTCATACTGTTGGGCTTCCTTGGCAAAGTCCAAGTCCTTGGTCCACTCAGGGTACTCGGAGATCACAATCGACGGCGTAGAGTCACCCTCACGACGAGCCAATCTCTGCCAGAGCTCTTCAGTGACATAAGGCATGAACGGGTGGATCATCTTGAGAGCCCCTTCGAGAACAGTGTACAAGGTGTTCTTGGCGCTGGCCTGCTCTTCCGGTGTTCCTTCCAGAATGAGATACTTCAGGTTCTCAATGTACACATCGCACATCTGGTACCAGAAGGCGTAGATGGCATCAGTGGCCTCGTTGAAGTTGCGTGTTTCAAAACGGTTCTCCATGGTCTTGGCAGTCTCGTTCATATGGTAGAGGATCCATTTCTCAACCAAAGAGGCAGATGCTGAAGGTTTGGCTGACGGAGCCGGTTGAAAGCCGTCCTCAAGCTTACCCAACGCAAACTTGGTCGCCTGGTACATCTTGTTACAAAACTTTCTGTATCCCTCAACTCTGTTGATGTCCAAGTTGATGTCTCTTCCTCCGGTGGTGTAAGCACAGAGAGCAAATCTAAGAGCATCGGCACCACACTGGGCAATCCCCTTAGGATACGATTCCTTCTGGCCAGCCTTGGCTTTTGCGATTTCCCTAGGGTCAAGGTTACCCTTTGTGAGTTTCTCGTGAAGTTTCTCCAAAGAGATCCCGGAGATCACGTCCATCGGGTCCACAACATTTCCAAGAGATTTCAGCATTTTTCTTCCCTGAGCGTCTCTTACCAATGGGTGGCAGTACACTTCCTTAAACGGAAACTCGCCGGTCAACTCCTTCCCAAGGATAACCATCCGGATCACCCAGTTGAAAATAATGTCCCAGCCGGTCTCCAACATCGAGGTAGGATAAAATCTCGCCATATCTGGCGACTTCTTAGGCCATCCAAGGGTCGCGAATGGCCAGAGTCCCGACAGGAACCAGGTGTCGAGCACGTCTTCATCTTGTTCGAGGGTGAACTTCTTCCCCTTGAATTTGGCCTCTGCTTTGGCCTCTGCATCCTTGACGTTCTTCGCGACAATCCAGTACTCTCTGTCACCACTCTCGTGGTGTTCTCCCTCGATGTTCACAAACCACGCTGGGATTCGGTGGCCCCACCACAACTGTCTGGAAATACACCAGTCACGCAACTGCTTGGCCCAGCTCAAGTACTCGGCCTCCAGGGTCTTTGGACTGATGTGGAGCTCGCCCAGAGCAACAGCCTCGATGCCGTGCTTCCCGAGCTCGCCTTGTCTGACCCACCACTGTGGTTTCAAAAACGGCTCGATGAGATCACCTGTTCTTGTACACTTTGGAATAGCCATTTTGTTGTCCTTTTGCTCCACGAAAAGTCCCTTTTCTTTCAACTGTTCAATGACCTTCTTTCTGGCGTCAAAGCGTTTCATGCCGGCCCATTCACCACAGTTCTCGTTCAATTTGCCGTCTTCAGTGTATATGTTGATGAACTCAAGGTTGTTACGCTTCCCTGTGTTGTAATCGTTCTCGTCATGGGCAGGGGTGATCTTCACGGCACCGGTTCCGAACTCCATATCCACGGTTTCTGCGTCTGTGATAATCGGGATCTTGCGGTCCAAGAACGGATGCTGGACATACTTCCCGTGGAGATGCGTGTACCGAGGATCCTTAGGGTGCACGGCCACCGCAGTGTCTCCAAAGATGGTTTCTGGACGAGTGGTAGCCACCACTAAAGTTCCTTCTTCCCCAATGATCGGGTAACCAAAAGAAGTGATAACACCCACTTCCACTTTGTCATCGTATCCAGGGACTTTAACCAACGTTCTGCCTTCGACCTCAAGCGACTCGATCTCAGAGTTGGATGTCGCACTGCGCAACTGGACGCACCAGTTGACCAACTTGTTTTCTCTGTAGATGAGTTTTCTCTCATGAAGCACCACAAAGGCCTCCGCCACGGCCTCCAGCAACTCTGGGGAAAGCGTGAAGGCCTCTCTGGTCCAGTCGTAGGACGCCCCAAGAGAAGTGAACTGGTCTCTGATCTTCTTGTGATATACTTCTTTCCACTCCCACACTTTTGCTACAAAAAGTTCTCTTCCGAGGTCCTGGCGCGTGACCTTTTCCGTGGCCCACAAGTTCTTCTCCACGACACTCTGAGTCAGGATCCCGGCGTGGTCGAACCCTGGAACGTAGAGGACTGTCTTGCCCTTCATTCTGTAGTACCGCACCATCGAGTCCTGGATCAGCACGGTGAGCGCGTGACCAATGTGGAGCGCTCCCGTGACGTTAGGAGGAGGCAGGGGTATCACAAATGTTCCCTTAGGGTTGGGCTCCTTGCTGGGAGTAAAAAAGCCTTGTTCTTTCCACCACGAGTACCACAGAGACTCCACGTTCTTGGGGTTGTACGCCTTGAATGCAGGGTCATCAAGCAGCACAAGCGTCTTCTTGTGGCCGGGTAACGTTGGGTCTACCCAGGCAGGAACCGGCTCTGCCTTGGGCTTGGGCTTGGCCTTTGCTTTAGGCTTGGGAGCGGGGGCTTCCTTCTTCTTGGCCTGCTTGGCTAAGAATTTTGCCATTTTCTCCGCCTTCTTTCTCTCTTTTTCAAGCTCTTTGGGAGTTTTCACTTTCTCAGAGGGGGCAGTAGGGGCTGCAGCGGCAGCAGGGGTTTCAGTAGTGGGCTTAGTGGACCCACTACTAGGGATCGGGGTTGATTTTGGAATATCTGACATTTTGCGTGTTATCTGGTCAGTATTTATCAGGACTTTTTAGTGAGATATTCAGTATATGGATATGGATAAGGAGATGAGTAATATCTTTGATTGGGGAGGGCTATGAGTCACAGAAGAAGGGAATCTGGTGAAGCGGGTTTTGGTTAGATCTGAGTGGGTCTGATTTTACTTACCCTCAATAATGCCAATCTTCTGAACATCCACTGGAGTTGTTTCTTCAAATTTTTCATTTGTGTGATGGGTGCATGGGGGTGCATGGGGGTGCAGGAATCCAAACTCTCTCTAATGAGGGGGAAGGGGGGCGCCGAAGTAGTGAGTCTGGTTGCAAAACGGGTATTCTATACGGTTTTTCATACACTGCTTGGTTTCATGCGTTTTTTTGACCGTGCTAAGGATGAGCCTGCCAGATGACTCAGACTAAATCAAGAGAGACGTACATGGATAATATCTTAAAACGCGTTAGTTGAGGAGCAAAACACCACTGTTCAATCTCTTTAACGTGGTCTCCGTATTATGTAACATTCAAGTCAACCACCGCTCATAATCATTCATGCATATAGACGCGACGCGAAATGTTTTTGAAAAAATACACGCGCATAATCAACCCAGTCTTGCTATTATCCAGCTAATCCTTCTTTGAATTTTCTTGAAATTTTGCTATTCTATTCAAGTGAGAATTCTCAATTACTGGTGAGTCTTTTTGTTTGTTTCTGAGATATTTATGGTGTTGATAGGCACTGTTCTATGGACGTAATAGCATCACTATTATCTATTATTTGAACTACATTTGCCGGTATATCTTGATACGCCATATCAAAATTGTACGATATCTGTCTGCTAGCGCTTTTTTATAGTTTTCTTTACTGACCAGCTTGGGTACTGATTGTTTATAAACTTGCTTCGCTCACTCAGTTTAGCTAAGTCAGCATGCTACCACCCACCCTCGCCACTGCCTGGCTCGCCTCCAACCTTGACAAGAAGCTCTCCAAAACCCAGCTCCTCCACACAAACATCCCCGAAACAACACAGGCCCTCATCAACTCCGATGATGTCCTCCAGCAGCCCGACGCGGTCCTGAAACCGGTTGCCCTCCGCATCTCTGGCCAGCTTCTTTATGGTGTCGTGAGAATCTACGCGCGTCAAGAAAAATACCTCCTGGACGACGCTGGTCACGTTCTTCTCAAGCTCAAAACCGTGTTCAAAGCCTCCAATGGAAGAACCATCCTTCTCCCTGCCCGCAAAACAATGGCTAACCTTTCAAGAATTCAGCTTCAGGACACCATTGCCGAGACCAACATTGCCCAGCTTTTGCAGCAGCCTGCGTTGAACCTTCCTGATTGGGACGACGTGCCGATGCTGCAGATGCACTTGCCCTCTCAGAGCAGCGAGGGGGCGGGGCGGGGGAGTTCGAAGTATGGAGATGATGGCAATTTGGATATATCCATAGAAACCGGTCGCAACCGCATGGAGACTGGTCGCGACCAGCTCGACACAACCAACGCACTAGGCGAAATTACTAAGCATCCGGAAGACGAACTAGATTTGGAGGAAGGGGATTTGGTGTTGGATTTCGGGGAAGAGGGGGGGGATGGGGGGTACGAGGATGTGGAGTTTGGATTCGACGAGTTTCCTGAAAGTGTAGAGGTCGGGAGAGATTTGAGAGAAGGTGGGATTTTGGATAGGGACGTTACTTTGGGGGCGGGTATAAGTAAAATTGTCCAAGCTGAAGATGGATTTGGTGATGAGAACGATATTCAAGATAGTCAGAATGCTCAGAATGAGGAAAATCAGACTCATGATAATCAGGATACTCATCTCTCAGACCTTGAAGTGCTTGAAACTGTGACTGAAGAAGAGGCTCTCAAAACCAAAGAAAAAGCCAAGAGAAAAGCGAGGAGAAACAGAAACCCTGTGGAGCGTAAAAGACGGGTTCAATGGGATTCTGCTGTAGAGATGAGTTCTTTCAATGAGCCTGAATTGAATCATAGTCTGAGAGTAAGCGAAAAACGGAGGAAAATTCGCGAGAGTGTTGAAGAAAAGAGACGAGTGTTTTATGTTAGAAAAAGTGGGAATCCTGCTTTTTTCGCAAAGAATGAAAAGTTCTCGAGTTTATGGGACATCAACAGATTGAATGAGGGGGTTGTTCAGGTGCAGCTGAGTCAAGGAGGGGGCTTTGAGACTCGAGAGTTCGAAGATTTGGAGATCGAGATAAGTCTGGGGGAGGAGGAGGAGGAGATGGGACAAAGTAGGGACCAGATGGATACCACCCAGTTTGAGTATGCTGATTTCGGTGATGATCAGTTCGGGAACGATCAGTATGAAAATGACAATAACCAGTTTGAGGATGAGCCGTTTGCACAGAGTAAAGATCAACAAAACCAACCAGACCAGGACATAACGAACGAACTTGAACTAAATGAACTCAATGAAACCGAGCTAAATGACGACGAGTACCATTCGGATTCCCCTCAATATGCTTTAAAACCTACTCAAACCGAATTCGCATCTTCCCTTGCTGAATCGAGACGGAGTGAAGTGGAAGAGGAGGAACAGGACGCTTTTTCCCAAGTAGGAAGTCAGTATGAGGAAGAAGACCACGTGAACAATGTTTCTCGAAGCACGCTTAAAATCGCTCTGATTTTGAAGAATGAGTATACAGAGGATGAGACGCGGGAGGTAAAGTTTGACGAGTTGGTGGAGAAGGATTTCGAGGGGGGGGAGGGGTTGAGTTCAAATATCAGAAGAGAGCGGGTGCGGTGTTTTTTCGAGTTGTTGGTTTTGGCCACGAAGGATGCCGTGGTTATAAAGCAGGAGGGGGAAGTTTTTGGGGGGATTCTGATTGGTTGTGGAGGGGGCATGTTCGAGAAGTTTTAACAGGAGAGCAAAGGGCGAAGTAACGAGCGAAGCGAGTTGAGCCTGTTTGATCTATTTAACGAGGAAGGATGTTGAATTCGTTTGATGATTGAACTAGATAAGACTTCTCAAAATTTTACATTTTGATAAATCATATCAAGGATTCATCAAGGATTTATTGAGAAGCCGAGGCTTTCTCTGGACGATTAAACTTAATATATTTCTTGGACTAGGTCAAATTCAAGCGATAGTACGGAGTAATTGATGATTAGTCAAAATCTCTCCAACCTCGCGTTGATACTACTCCGTCATTTACTGTATTTTCTTTTCAAATTATGTACTTTATGAACAAACGTTCGGCCTGGTTGGCCATTTACTCAATGTATTTGTATTTGTGTGCTTGTAGAGGATACTATATATATTCTACAGGGCCTGTGTTTTTGAGGCAAAGGCAAGTAAGTAGGTATACAATAGTCTCAAACCCATTGAATACGTTCAGTTTGCATATACGTGAACATTCGTTTGCAGGGTTTTTTTCAGTTTTTTGAAATTGGCTGGGTTTCTGTGAAAAAGTGTTTTTCAGGCCGCCTGAGTCAACTAAGAAGTTTTACAGTTTCAAAAATCAATACACCTTGTAAAATCTCAAGTATTCTGGTGAAGTGACAAATCTACAATTCAATTAAAGAAGGTGTATTAAACCTGATGCTAATGAATGATGCCGCAGCAATGATTATGTATTGTAGAAGTGGTATTATGAGAAGGTAAATGATGGTGAATAGTTTTCTATAGTACAAATAGCGAGAGGATCAAAACTTAATCATCAAAGAAACTGGAAGCCCCCCCCTACAAGAGCTGAATGCCAAATAGTAAGACCCCCCCTTAGGACACGCCACAAAACCCAGGATCCCGTTGTGGGTCAAATATTTGTATTCCCCGTTCTCAGTATGACCAAAAACGTCGTCGCCTTCGGCCTCCAAAGCCATCTGGCCTGTTTTTGGGTCGATGTTGATTATTTTGCCGTTACCGTCTCTTAAAACACCGCCAAACATCGTGAAAAGGTCCAAACTTGAACCGATCGCAAGATCAGAGCCATCTATACCAACGTTAAAGTTGTGAATCGGGTGGCCCGAGCTGAGCACCATCAAAGTGAAAGGCTTGTCTATAGGCGCCGAACAACACAAAGAAATGAGCAGGAGGAGATAGAAGATGAGCATGTAGAAGTTCAATAGGTTGATTTACGGAAAGAAAACCCAAGGATTTCAGTCTTTATATATTCGCGCACAATGCGCTATTGTTCCTGACCAGGTTGACAAAATTAGAAAGCACGCTGATGCAGGTTTTTCCGGCCCAATTTCAGAAAATTTGCGTAAACATAAATACGCCCGAAAAGGGTAAACATCGTAAGCGACACCCTGAGGATATATACATATATAGTATATGGGGTATATAGTCCCACTGAGCCGCCTTGTTCTTTGAGCAAAATGTTAGCGTTTTTTTAATATTCGCTTAATATGACGTTATTTTGGTTCCCTGCGTCATCTATTTTTGGATTGACATGTCGGCAAAATAGACGAATTGATCGAGTCATATATACGATGAGATATATATAGACGCTTGCAATGGAATGACTGTCACGGGCCCATTTTTAGGGATTTGCTCTAATGTGTATAACGATTGTATCGTTTGTTGTGAGCCGATTGCTGTATGTGTGATCTTGAGAAGAAGTTTTTAGGGTAAATCTCTTTGCAGAACGACTTTTTGGTGTAGAATTACCGTTGGATTTATCTAATCTACCCTTAAAAACATAATAGAAGAATTTTCAGATTCATGCTGCTAGTCTAGTGTGCGATACGGAAGCTTAGCATATCAGCATAATGCAGCTAGACTGGTACACAGACTCGATATATGACTACTGATGTCATTTTCTTGGCAAGAACCTGTTTTTTGAGGTTTTTTTAAATATATCACCTCCAGAAATAGGGCATACGTCAGTGCAAAGTTTTGCTGTGAAGATGACTCTCACACGTCTTTATTTACAGTAGAGAGGGAGGAGTTGGGGTACTACAAATTGAGATTTTACCGGTACGCTTTGCTGTGATACGCTTTGTGAGAGAGGCTTGAAGCTGTCAAAGAGTGTTTCAAATGGTTGAGACTCATTCTTCAACTAGAAAGTTTTACGGCAAATTTACTTCAAAGTGAGAGCAGGTGAAAAATCCTAACACGAGATTCGAGTGTCGGGAGTCATTCAAGAGAGGCAAATTATATACAGTGTACTAAAAATAATATCGTATATATAGTTTAGATAAAGATTATGGCTCTATGAGATGCATGATAAGCAAGCCATTACAGAGGGGTTCCTTCAACTGTGTCAGCGATAGGGAATAACTTAACGAAAAGTAATATTTGGGTCATTTGTCTTGATTTAAGTGCTGTTTCAAATACATTTGGGCTATTAGGACATTTCCTGCTATGCAAGAGATCTAGCAGGACAAAAATCAATTCAAAGCAAAGAGAGTCACATGAGACACATTCAGAACGTTTCTAGGGCTCAGAGTGAGAATATATTCATTTCCTTCTAGTCATACTCTTGAAGTTTGTTATGAGGTCAGTTGTAAAATGAGGAAGAGAATAGTTCCATGAACACAAATGTGAAGTCATTAGTTGAAGTTAGATCTCCATTGGCCTCAATAAATCCCATTCAGATAGTACTTTCCTAAAGACTGTGTTAAGTTGCGCTCAGCATCCAGCACAATATACTACAATGCAATGTACATTGAATTCACGGTAAGCATGTTCAAGTTGCTGTGTACAACATTTTGGTAAACACTTTGAAGAATGAAGATGTGAGTTTCGAAATAGAAGTGTGGGTACATGCTTTTGGATACTCAAGTTAGTAAAAACACAAAGTGAGCTAATGATGATAACTAAGTGCGCTTTTTTGTCTATCCGACCAAGCCATTCAATCAAAATGAAAGCTGTTTCAGGTTTGTGAGCAAATATTTGAGCAGGGCGAAAATGTATTTCTTCTTTATGCTTGTGTTAGATTATATCCATACACAAGACACTGTATACAGGGATCAAATGGAAGACAATCCAGGTGAGCATAAGGCGTATGAAAGTTTTTTATTGACCCTTCCAATATTTTTGAATCAAAGCAATGTACAAATAGTCCGGTTTAGGCAAATCATCAAGTCAGCCAAAGAACAGTCTTTAAATCAGCCAATCAGCTTTGCAAGTAACTGGCGAAGAACCAACAACCAGAACCCAAGCCAACAAATTAATAGACTATTCAATAAAGTATTCTAATGTATAACACTTCCATCAACGCTCGCTTCGCTCGTGTTGATGTCGTGCTGATCACGTGCAAGTATTTCATGAAACCGCACGCTAAACAACACTCGTTGTTTGACGTGTTGTTTGATGCTCCACCCCAAAACCACCCGCAACCGGACCCTCCTGGTTGTCCAATTCCTGGACCTCGAGCGGTCCAAAATGGACCTGTCCGTGTCCGACCTCGAGACGCTCATCAAACAAGTAAAACGCACGTGGCACATCTCGGCCCAGGACAACACCAACCCCCTCGAAATCGCACTTCCCCTCCTTGACAACACTTCCGTGGGGATGGCTTACAAATTGCCTGACTTTCTCTCTCTCACAGAGAAGATCTCCCAGCTGTTACAGGTTGCAGTCAATGAGCACTACCAGGCGTTTAATAATAGCGTGGGCTCATACGACACGGTGTATAGCTCTATAAATGAGTCTCAAGAAGCCGTGAAACTGGTAAGAACGACTCTCCAGCAAATTTCGTCCGACATCTCCGCCAAAAACCTGGAGTTAGCCGAACTCAATGAACGGTCAAAACAACATGGCGAAATGGTGGAAATTCTCGATGCTGTCGAGGAATTGAAGGGCATTGCTTCGAAAATTGATTTGCTTTTTGCTGATAAAAAATTCGGCCTTGTAGAGGAATTACTAACTAGAGCTGAACTGCAGGCCACTGCATATGGCTTGTGGAGTATCCCTGCGCTACTGAACACCCATACATATATAAAAAACGCTCAGAAAATTTTGGTGGACACCATAGTAGACGAGCTCCATGCCACTGTGTACTTGAAAACCAAATCCCTGGGTCTTCTTTCTGCAGCTCTTAAGAAAGACTCTTCAGACCACACAGATTCTCTCCTGAATCTAGAGTTGTATATAAGCAACATCGTTAACATCGATGTCACGGAAAAATCGCAGGACGTGGAAAACACTCTCAAGGCTTTTCTTCAAAAAATGGAAATGCACAAAGGTGTTCATACTAGCTATCGTCAGACGGATTTCGAAAATGACCCGTACGCATACATAGACTATCTCTTGGGCATTTTAGCCAGACTCAATGAACTTCCTAGAGCTTTGGACACCCTCAGCCAAAGACACCCTACAGAATTACACAAAATAGTATTGGACGTTTCAGACGACGTTAAAACTCGGCATCCAAAGATCGGAAAAGCTGAGAAAACCGAAGACTTCGGAATGCCTGTAGGAGACTTAAATAACATTGTCCTTCAGGATTTTTTTTGGCAAGTTTTCACTCGATTTTTGTTAGTATTACAAGCCCATCGTGTAGTTTATGAAGTGGCAAAAAAATTGACCGACCTCCCTGAAGAACAGGCGGGCTACAATTTCGTAGAAATCTGGAAAAACGTCTCTTCAGAGGCTCGAAGCCTCATGTATCTGTATATAACAAGTGACGCTGTGGTCTTCGGCGATTCGAACCAGAACCAGAAAGGAGGCTCTCACACTCCGCTCTCGAGATTGGGCGACTGGAACGTGAACGCGCTATTTGACAAGAAGAAGCAGCTTCGACTGGAGACACTTTTTCAGTTTGATGAACTGCTTGGGCTGTTGAACGATGCGCATTCTGAGGAATTACGTAGTTTTTTGAAAGAGGTGTTTCCAGGATTCAAGGTTTCCCAGAACGCATCGTTGGAGCATGCGCTGCCATATCTAGACAGTGAAGAGCTTACCCAGCAGCAGACTTTGGTAGCTGGGAATGTATTCAATATGCGTGTAATTTTAGAGAGTTTTCTAGTATTTGTTCAGGGGTCCAAGAGTGTGTTTCCAAGTAAATTGGATTCTAATGAGCCGGTGAATTTCATGAACGACTTCATGAGAAAACTGTTTTTGCCCCAGTTGGATGAGACGGTGGAGTACATGTACGAGAAGAGCGTGAATGTAGAGCCTTTTGCAATAGAGGCTATTCTGAGCTACAAATTGTCGGGGGGCAAACTCGTACCGAGCTCTGAGGGGGGTCTCGAGGGGGTTAAAATATTTAAACTGTGCATTGGGTTTTTCAATCTCTTCACAAGAATATGTGGAATCCTCAACACTTGGAGTAGATATAGAGAAGAGTATACGCTGTTGGCGGTTCAATTGGTGCATAAAATATATGGCAAGTATGAAGAATTATACACTACCCTTCTTCCGCATATAAATGAAGTATACACGGAGAAAATCAATAATGACACTTTTAAACAACTCAACAAGTGGCTCAAGCTGGCGGAGCTCACCCACGTTCTGTTGTCGATTGTAGAGCTGTACGATAGAAAGCTCCTACTGACAGAAACTGGCATGCTTGTTCTGGGAGGCACAAAACTTATGCAGAGCGTAGACAAAACCCAGATTCTTCACCCTAAAAATTTCGACCTGCTCACACACTTGGTGGGCACCTTGGACTGGCTCCTCCAGTGGCTTCCCGACATGAGAAAAGTGTCTGAAGAAGAGGCTACCGGAAATTCTGTGAGTGTAGAACACCTCAGAAAGACGTGGGAACTAGCAGAGTTCAACCAGACTGCCCTCACGGGCCAGAACGTCAAAGTAACCTTCCCAGAAGGCTCCGTTTTGTTGGGCCAGTTTGACGGGAGTGTCTCCAGTTTCAAAACTCTTTTTCACAACAGTTTGTTGGCCTTGAGATACGATATCAGATTGCGACTCATATACTATGTTCTGGCTGCCATCAAAAACAATGAGTGGAATCCTAGTCTGGATGTGGTCACCATTTGTGAAGAAGTCAAGGAGTTGTGTGGTCTCATTCTGTTCTACAAAAACAAGCTTTTTGTGAACTTGAGCGAGCGCATTGGCGAGCAGATTTTGTTTGGAATTCCAAACTTGATTGACCGGCTTCTCATCATTGGGGCAGAGATGATCCCGGTGCTCAACCAGACGGGGGTGAAAAAGCTCTATCTCAACATCATCACCATCCAGCAAAGCTTGAGAACAATGATGCGGTTGCCGGAGGATGTGGATTTCACTCATTCGTTGGCTTATTTCGATCTCTTCAAGAGGGGAGTGGAGAAGATCATCGAGCAGAACCGTAATGGAAAGTCTTTGTTCAACTTGCAGGAAAACAAGACGATGGTGAGGTTGATTTATTCGGAGGGCGGAGATGGGAGACGGTGTGAGGAGGAGTTGAGAGAGTTGGAAAGGGTGAGAAGGGGGTAGCCAAAACGCGAGCGAAGCGAGGGTAATTGCTTTTTACTAGTTTCAGATTATGCTCTAATTCATATATCAATTTTTCTTCAACGTATGTACACAAAAGCTAATTTCCTTCAAAGACAGAGAACGGCTGTAGCGAACTTCAGTAGAAGTAACTCAACATAGAGCGTTTCTTGAGGCTAGTCAACTTCGAAAAATTACGCAGCATATATGAAATACTTGAGTAGGCTGGGTGTGTACTCATCCTACTGATGGGCCACTATAATACGGTTCATTGGTACGAGTGCACTCCTAGACTTAAGGTGAAATTGGGTGATTCCATCAAACAAATGTGAAGGAACACCAAGGTGAGATTTGAAAAATATCCTATGAGCCTTGAAACGAGGCTAAGGCTCCATTCCATGGAGTGTATGTGCGTTTAAATGATAGTATCTGTTTTGCTTTAGCGTGTATCAATTATAGTTGAATATGTTGTGGTTTGAGAGGTTCTCGAGAAAGAATGCCATTCAAGCAAAGAGAATTTTCAGTCTTTGGGTGTAACCAACAAATTTGGTGAGCTTGATTTCCGCTCCCAAGTTGGAATTGGCCCTTGATTCGATATACGTGCATCAAAAATGTCAGCTCAAACTTAAATACCCCGTTGGTAATAGTGTTTAAATACACAGGATTGATAATTTGACCAGACGGTTTGTACGATATGCTATTTTTGTGAACTTATGTTGGTTCTCTCACAGCGGTCCAGAGTGTCTTAAGCTACCGTGACTTAGACAGTGTGTCTATAACTAGATCTGGTGTACTGCTGAAATGAAACCTAAAGAAATGCACGATGAATGGGGTGTCCAAAGCCTCTGCCAAAAGATACCAGCACAAAGACAAAACAAACACTCTCCTCGCTCGTGATTACAAATGAATACATCAAAATATTAAATGTCAATATCAAATCATAAATATACAACCCCCTCTAACCCATCTAATACAATACTATACACTACAAATCAAACTCCTCCTCGAAATCCTTCCCAAACAACTCCCCCTCTCCCAAATCTCCCAACAGAATCCCCTTCTGGTCAAATGCAAAATCGCCCTCCAGAAGCTCAGGAATTATCATATCCATATTTTGGTCCATATTCTGCTGCATGTTTTGCTGGATATTCTGAGGCATATTTTGAGGAATGTGTTGCATGTTTTGCATGTTTTGCTGCATGTTTTGCTGCATGTTTTGTTGCATGCTTTGCATGTTCTGTTGCATCATCATTGGGTTGATCACGTTCGGAACATTGACGTTTGGAACCGCAACATTTGCGCCAGCCACAGCAACACCGGCTACACCTCCAGATACGCCGCTAACGGCGCCCCCTGCCACGCCTCCCGCCGCCGCCACGCTTGCCGCTGCAACCATCCCACTACCGCCTTCCCTCTCAAACGCGCTTCTTGCAACGCCCTCTAAAATCACGGCGTCGTTATAAATCACCAGTCCTTCCTGATTGTACTTCTTTGCATTGGCCAACATGGTGCCTATATCCCGCATGAACTGCTCCACCTTGTAGTACGACTCTCCCTGGATCTTCTTTCTAATCTCCTTCAACGAGATTGGCTCTTCGATGATCTCGTAGTAATCAGGATACAACTTTTTAGGAGGCTTTTCCTGAAAGACCTCACTTAAAATTCGGTACGGCTGTTCCTGATAACCTGTCGCTACCTGATGATCCTCCACGACCTTGAATATGCGCTCCATTTTCAACTGGAGAGCGTCTCTTTCCAGATCGTCCAACTCCACGTAATCCTCCTTTCTTCCCGGTTTTCTCCCCCTTCTCTTCCCCCTTCTTCTCTTTTCGACCAACTCCTCTTCTTCCTCGTAATCCTCCGGCAAAGAGGCCATCTTTCTCCCCCTCTTTCTCCCCCCCTCATCATCTTCCCCGTCCTCCACCAATCCATTGGCTCTCAGCCATTCAAACTCAGACATGGACTCGTCCTTGTACAGCACACGTCTCTTTGGTCTGACGCCATCCACCGACGGTTTCTTCAAGGAAGGCTCCTTTCTGTAGAAGTCAGGAAGCTCGCTGGCTTCATAAAGACGTGCCTTATGAGTCCCCGCCTCTCTGTTCACCCTCGCCCACTCTGCTTCTCTTTCCTCATCAATTCTCTTGAAAAGCATTTCCTCTTCTTCATTTCTCGCCAAAATTTGATTGAGCTCGTCAGGCCCCACTTCTTCATCTTCTTCAGCGCTCTTCTTGTTTTCTTCAGCCTCCATGAGCTGTCTCAAGAGCGCCTCCTGTTCTTCGGCCGTCGACTTGTTATCAAACTTACCGGCCTGAATAACCTTCCCGTCGATGTCCAACTTTGCGTGCGCCTTTTCCAACACCATCTCTTCCACAGAGTCTTGCGTAATCAATCTGAGAATACGCACTTCATTCTTCTGCCCAATACGATGCGCTCTGTCCTGGGCCTGTAAATCCTGGTGGGGATTCCAGTCAGTATCGAAGATGATCACCGTATCGGCTGTCTGCAAGTTGAGTCCCAACCCACCAGCTCTGGTGGAAAGAAGGAAGGCAAAGTACTCCAGATTTGGCTCGTTGAACAACTTTAAAAGCTTAGTACGATCATCCGCTTTTGTTCCTCCGTCCAACCGAAGATATTTCAAGTCCCGCATGTTAAGGAAGTCCTCCATGATCGTCATGATGGATGTCATTTGGAAAAAGAGAAGCACTCTGTGACCAGAAGCCTTGAATTTCGGCAATATCCGATCGAGGATCTCAAATTTACCGGACACACGCCAGATGAGGTCATCAGTACTCTGTGACGGGTTGATGGCCTGCTCCACTTCGTCATACACAAAGGGGTGGTTCACAATCTTCTTCAACTGCATGATTGGATTGTTGATTCCTTTGATTGGAAGAAGCTTCTTGGCTTCATCGTCCCAATAGAACAAGGTACGATACTTCATCATGTGACGATACAACTTTTGCTGTAATGCCAGCATCTTACACTTGATCACCTTTTCCACCTTGCTTGGAAGGTCCTTTTCCACATCCTTCTTCAACCGCCGCAAAAGGAACGGCCGGAGAACCTTATGTAAACGCCGGATAACCAATAGCGTTTCTTCTTCCAGAAGATCCATTTTGTCTTGGCCTCCCGCGTTAGCAAAGGGTGTGTTGAACCACTCGTCAAACAGCTTCACCAGGTTGAAGATTTTCGGAAGAACAAAGTTAAGCAACGCCCATAATTCCGGTAAATTGTTTTGCAATGGAGTTCCTGTCAAAATCAACCGGTAATCTGTATGATAATACGTTGTTAACGTGGTGCTCAACTTCAGTTTTGTGTTCTTCATTCTGTGTCCTTCATCAATAATCATGTGAGCCCACCGAATCTTCAGGAGAAGCGGTCTGTCCTTAATGATGTAATCGAAAGTCGTCAAAAGAATCTGGAAGTTCCCCGAACGGATGTCGCTGTGCATCACCCTTCTTTGAGGTGGCAGACCTTTGAAGGTGATCTTCTTCACCAGAGGCGCCCATTTATCGAACTCCATATTCCAGTTGGTCAATGTGGAAAGCGGCACAATCACCAAAAAAGGACCTCTGATTTTCTTGACTTCCACAAGATACGTGATAAGCAGAATCGTCTGAATGGTTTTACCCAATCCCATTTCATCGGCCAAGATCCCGTTCAAATGGTTGTTCACTAACGACACCATCCATTGGAGCCCCTTGAGTTGGTACTCCTTGAGTGTTCCGCCCACCAAAATGCTTGGCTGCTTCACCACAACCTCCTTGACACGATGCGCAACATTGTAGTAGTCCAAATCCGTCAGATCAGCATCCTCGCCATGTTGTTTCTTGAACTCCTCTTCACTCTCGAATGTCCGCCCTGCGTTCATGGTGTGGCCCCGCGTGTCCTGCTGCTGCGCCTTCACGGACTGCGCTAACAGCTGCAAGAAGGTATTGGTCTGCTTCAAAAGGTGTGTGATTCTCGTGTCCTTCGTTTGATCCAACAACTTAATATAAGCCTCTTCGTCGTTTGCCTTAAGAGCCTGCAAACGCTGCTTGGCGTTCTTCTCTGCTCTCTTTTGCTCCTCTTTTTCGGTGGTTGCATGGAAGTTACTCACTTGGCGGATTACCCTTTTGATCCGCTCAGCCAGCAGTCTTTTCTCTACAACCAGCTGCGTCTTGGCAAGCTGCGTGTTCACCCTGGAGCCTTCCACCTTCTTCACAGGAACACTCGTTTGTTGTGTATAGGTGCTGCTTGTTCTCAACGCGTCGTTTAAGTCCAACGGCCGCATTTTTGCGAAAAAGGTCGGATGCGTGTTAGCCAAAACCGACGTCTGGTGCCACAGAAACAGAAGGTAGCGACCTCTCACATTTTTCTGCGCTCCCAAGCTTTTCAACGCCAAGAGATCGATCTCCAACGCAGTGCGCTCTTCACCCTCGCCCAATAACGCAATTGCGCCCTCTAAGTACTCAATCGCTTCGCTAATGCGGATACGGACAACAGCCTCCCGCACTTGCAGTGCTCCCACAATGTCCAACCCCCTGGGAACCTCTCCTACCTGCAACTCACGTGACAAGGAAGTATAAGGCACGTGATCCACAGCCTGAGGCTTCACAAAGGCATCTATAGCACAACCTGCAGGGACCTGCAAGCGCTGGGCCTTTGGATAGCGCTTCTGTACAACCTCCTCTGGTGCTGGGGGTGCTGCGCCGGTCGCGGCAAGCGCTTTTCCTTGGGGCGTTTCTGGGGAGGGCGTTGGGGGGACGCTCTGGGGAGCCGGGGGTATCTCGAGGGGGCTCTTCTTTTGAGGAGGGGGATTAGAGGGGGGGAGGACCAGTTTGTGATGGGTCAAGAGAGCAGAGTATATTTGGGGGGGAAGAGGGTAATGAGAACAGAGCATTTTGAAGGCCAGAATTTGGATTTTGCTGAGTTGTTGGTCTTCTGCAGTAAGAAGCAGAGGGGTGGCCAGAAGGGGGGTGGCAGAAGATTGAGAGGGGGTCAGGAGGGGGTTTGATTGGTTGAGGGAGTTGTTAAGGGGATTGTTTGATTGCGGCTGTTGTTGACTCGACAGAAGTGAAGACTGGGTAGCCTGTAGATGTTTCAGGCCCATTTTCACGTAGTTGAGCATTTGTTGATACTCGGGCATGGAGAAGGCATTTTGACCGTGTTGGTTCTTTAGAAGTTGCATACGCTGGTTAGTTGATCTGACGGGCGAAGCGAGTTCAAGGAGGTGCGATGGTGGCTACGATGTCTCACTATACCACGGTGCGGAGCACATCTGGAAGGGGTGCGTAGAAAGACAGGAGAATAGATAGAACATGGATTGAGTATATAAGGGAGAAAGAAAGTGAGAGACAGCAGCAGAGAAGAGGTAAGAAGAGAAGTGAAGATTAAATTGGAAAGTGAGTTCGAAAAGGAAAATTAGAAAATCTGGTTTCATGGATTTGAAAATCTGATGATGGATATAAGGAGAGATGGAAAATGAAAGGGGCCTGAGACGAGTAAAAGAAGACAGCATCTCCGAGATTAGATTGATAACGGCTATCATGAGATGACATAGAGATGTAAATAAATGGAAACACATCTAAATAAAAATGCCAGGCCGTCTTTTAGATAAGTTGTACGCGGTACATAGACATTCAACGTCAAATAAACGCCAAACAAAACAAAAAATGAACGCCAAATTGAAACCATTATATATCAATCAAAAATGACTAAGGCACTGATCACAAGTAAAAGTACAGCATAAAAGCAAAGTCAAAGTCGAAGCGCACAAATCAAATACACGCGTCAAATGAAAATCCCGGAACTAACCATAAATGGCAAACAAAAGGCAATTGAAAGTCAATGAAAAAGACTAAAAGGAAGTCGATTTTGGTAACAAGAATAAACAAGAAAATTGAACAATAACTTTTAAACAACTGTTTAGCATGGATATAAGGTCATAGATAAATGAATAAGCAGGATCGTGGATAGCACGCTCCCCTCTTTCTTTTGAGATCCCGAGAACTTATAGAATGTAAAACCAAGTACTCACCTGATGCGCGGTCTGCATATTCTTCTGAAGCTGGGCGGTCTGCGGATCCATGATGAATATAGCACGCGGTCTGGCGATTTGTTTTAATTTATTCTGAGGGCGCTTAGCAGTGTGATCGAGCCAGCGATATCCTCAAATGTATATATTAGTACACTGCTAGTTCTTTCGTATATACAATTCCAATGTTCTATTGGGGTTATTCTTCGAATGCGGGGTCTGAAACTGCACGGTTGGACTTGGTTGCGGTCACGTGATATACACGAGCGAGGCAAGCTTACGCTATGAGTGAAACTATGTGAGAGAGTTAGCGAGCATGTATCTTTGTCTTTAGTTATTCTCTCCATGCATATTTATGTTTTCATCTCCGAATCAGCACTTGCTTCATTATCTTAAGCACTTTACTCATTATACTATCTATTCCTGGTAGTTTTACATAAATATCGTCCGTACGCTTCCATTTGAAAGTTTTGATGATTATTTGTGTTTTGTAGCGATTTTTCACTATTCGTACAATGATATGGTATTTTGCGTAAAGTTGGCCAGTGTATATGCTAACGTTGCTTTTGGACGTACCGCGCCAATATGAAAATGTTACTGTGATTGGCTCCTTTGGGTTTACTCTTGTAGCATTTTGATACTGTCCTATTACCATACCTTCTCTTTATTTTGAATGCATTAAACGGCACATCCTTCTAAACCACCCAACCGCAGCCTATCACGTAGCACTTGATCTTATAGGATCCGCTGAACTCTTCCTAAGCCTATGACTTGAATATGGATGACATCCAACCTCAGCTTGACAAAGAACTGAAAGAATACGAAAGCAAATGTCCTCGATTTCAATACTAAAACAGAACGCATACGAAGACTATAGTGAAAATGCCATTAGACATTATCAACTTTATTGGTCTAAACTGAGTCATCACAATCTAAAAAGTTAAAACAAGTAAAACTGTAAATAAATGCACTCAAATCAGTAACCCCCCAAAATATCACATTCATTTTCTTAAACCACCCTCTCCTTTTATTCCTCAACCATATACAACACTAATGAAATCTACAAACACCAAAAACTTGAATCAACATAAATTAACGAAAACGAGAAAGAAACAAGCAAAAAAGACTTACCGTATTTTCAAATACAAAACCCCCCATGTAATCCCCCTGTACGCTACCGCCAACACTGCCAACAACCCCAAATACAACTTCCAATTTACTCTAATTCCGTACGTATCTAGCACATCACCCCCTGAACTGAATATACACCCTCCCTGCCCATCACCCCCCTCTTCTGGAGTACACGTAAAACGCTTTTCAGCGTCAAACACTATATTGATCGACATCATCACAGCGTAGTGCACAGGGTTCACATAGTTTATCCCTTTGAAGAATTTCGGCAATTCTAACGATATCAACCCCGACATGAAAACAGCCATACTGAGAAAAGTAGATATAACGTTTATCGCAAACCCAGTGTGATCGAAAATCGTGTTGAAGAAAATACCCAAACTCTCTCCACAGCTAACCAACAACCAGCACGAGTATGCGAAGCAGAAGAATACACCTGGGGTACGCGGGAGTCCAATCGCCATAACTGCAAAAGATGCATACACTCCCAGAGCAATTATCTCGAACACTGTTTCCCAAAAAGTATAAGCCAAGAAAAATGGAGCCAACCCATAAACTTTATCTGCGTACTCTTCATAGAAATAATTGCGTTCTTCCGGGTATATAGCCACGTTATTGAGCATTCCTACGAAATAAACAGACAGGATTTGCTGTACCAAACCCAAGATGTTTGTCACGGCAACGTAATCATGTTTCAAAGGAGCATAGAATACAGCACTGATGATTCCTGTTCCTGCTGTTTGAAAGATTCTGGCAAATATTATAGGTATACGGATATTCTTCCACTGACGAACAAACACCACTTTGAAAGCAGCCCAAAAAGTTGCTCTGATTTTTTTGTAAGAGCTAAACACTCTTCTACTTTCAGAGTAATCGGGTTTTTCAAGTGCCCCCTGTTCGTTCTCTCCAGCTGATTCTACAGCTTTCCAAGAGTCCACCAACCGCGTCACCCGTTTCCTAGTTTCAAGCTCCAACTCAGGCAGCTGGACATTGACCAGAACCAAATCCAAAGCAAAGTCTGCAAAGTTGGTGAGTTCGGGGCACGTATAACCAAGTCTGTCGAAATAGGCAGCCATTTCATTTGGCAGGCCATTAAAAGCTACTGTGCCCCCTTTACACAAGAGCAAAATCTGACCAAGTTGCTGGAAAATCAGATATCGAGGCTGGTGAATCGTAAGCACAACCGTTGTCCCTTCGGCAGCCAAGTTTTCTAAGATGTTCAATATATAAAGCGCAGTAAAACTATCAAGACCAGAGGTTGGTTCGTCGAGGAAAATGATCTCTGGGTCATTCAAAAGCTGAATTCCAATGGAAACTCTTCTTTTTTCTCCTCCAGATATCCCTTTCACAAGCTCTGAACCTATCAAATTGTTTTGACACTCCTTAAGTCCTAATTTTAAGATGATAGAGGTGACTTTACTTTCGATTTGCGTTTTCGTATGGGTCCGAGAGAGTCGCATTCTGGCAGAGTAGAGAAGTGTTTCTCTAACTGTGAGAGCAGGAAGGAGATTATCGTCATCCTGGAGTACATAGCTGCATATATCCAGAAGAAGTGTTTTGTCTACAGGGAGGTCGTTAAAAAGAACGTCGCCCAGAGAAGAGTATCTAGTTCCAAAATTCAGCCGGAGCTTCCCACTAATGAGGTTAAGAAGAGAAGTTTTCCCGCTTCCTGAGGGTCCCATAATCGCGTTTACTTTGTTTCTATGGAAAGTTGCAGACACGGAATCTAGAATTTGCTTACGGTTTTGGGTATTTTGGCGGAAGAGAAACAAATTCAAAATGCCTTTAAACGAAACTTCCATCACCTTAACCGCCAAACTGATTTTTCTAATTTTCACGTTTATTCCCTCTCTCTCTTTCTTCACACCCAAAAATTCACTCTCCCCGTGCACCCCGGCTTTCCCCTTTTTGCTTTGTTTGGCCACGGCAACGTCGACTTTTTTGGCCCAGAGAAGGAGCATCGCCAACATCGTAAATAAGGCCCACACACCAAACATCACCACTTCGGGCACCACAATCCAGTTCTCCCAGAAACCAAGAGTACTAAGGATCGCCTTTCCCGTGTATGCAGTGCATATGGGGTCTTTTGGATCATTCGAGTACGGACAGTCCCCGAAGTAGTCTGTGAACTGCAGAGAGGCAGTAAGGCCGTAGCCGTACCAAACATAGCATAGATACTTTATCCAGCGTACATAAACAGGCATTGTTGCGGTGTTGATGAAGTATCCCGAACAGTAAGATTGAAAAGTGAAGTTCACGTTGCCTACAGTAGCCGCCAACGCGTAATCTCGACTTAACCCTACAGAAAGCAAGGCTGTGGCCATTGCTATTTGGTGGTTGAGAAGATTCACCAGCCAGTAGATACCAAAACCTTTCCCTGTATGACGTATACCAAGCATGGGGTAAGTGATTACAGTGAAAACGGTAGGAATCCAAAAATCTTCCGAGAGCATTTTCAGAAGTCTTCGTGATATCACGAACCCTGGCACAGAGATCAGCCCGTCGGCCCTCTCACGGTCATATATTTTGATGTCTCTATAGCACAATCTATAAGTTTCGAATACGAGCATAAGGTAGCCCTGAAGACCATTTATACAGTATATAGCGCCCGTCTTGCTTCTTATTCCCGTGAGAGAGTCATCGGGCTTGTAGAAAACCCATCCGAGAACGATGGCCATAAAAATCGCTTCTAAAATTAAGGATATAGGAGTAAGAGGGTCCCGCAGAATGAGTAAAAGTTCTTTATGGAGAAGGGTCTTGATCTCACTATATAGAGGCGGTTTGGAAGCTACAAACACACTCTTCTCAACTGGCTCTTTTTCCGAGACTACAGTACTTATTTCTACACTTTTACTCTTTTCCTTGAACAAGTCCAACCGCGCCAATGTGCGCTTTTCACTCTCCTCCGTACGGACGTCTACACTAGTGATATCTATTATGAAGTCAGCGGGGTTTGCATTTTTCTCAACTTTGTAACCCAACCCCTCAAAGTAGGGCAACACTTTTCCTGTGGCACCGCAGTACACAGGAAAGCCTCTACTGAGAATACATAAATAATCGAACATAAAGAAGACTTCAGACGGAGGCTGGTGGATGCTCATGATAACAGTTCTGCCTTTTTTCGCGAGATTTTTGAGGGTGTGTATGAGAAGGATTGCAGAATGAGCATCGAGACCGGTAGTTGGTTCGTCGAGGAAAATCACCGACGGATTCACTAACAATTGAATTCCTATACTCAATCTTCTTTTTTCTCCTCCTGAGAGCCCCTTATGCTCTCTACTGCCCACCATGGTGTCGGCACAGTCCTTCAATCCGAGCTCCGCGATGATCTGCTCGATAATCTCGTCTTGTTTTGGTACCGGTATGTTCAGAAGACGAAGGCGAGCGCTAAAACGGAGCGTCTCGCGGCATGTAAGAGTGGGGAGAAGGATATCCTGTTGAATGACATAAGCATGGCTAATATCCGCCAAACTGGGCAGACCGTTAAAGAGAATCTCACCTTCCTGAGAAAAAGAAGACTTCTGTGAAACTCTATGAGCGAGGCTGTTGAGTAGGGTTGTCTTTCCCAGTCCTGAGCCGCCCATGATGGAGAAAACGTTTCCTGCAGGGATGGAAAACAGGACGTTTTCAAGGAGCTTCGGGGGAGGGGATTTTGTTTTGGAGCGTGTTTTGAGCTCTATAGAGAGTCCACAACACGCGACCAGGACGGGGGGTACCTGGTCAAACAGTAGGGTTGGCATACGTGAAGTTTTGAGAGGAAATAAATAGAGTGGAAAATGTTAATTTTAATTTTGTTGAAATATGAAGATTTTACATTGTGAGTGGATTCATATAATTCTATAGAATTTTGTTCTATGACACTCTTTCCGAATAGAATAGCACAATTTGTTTATTTAGCTTTAAAGTCAACGGTTATGTTGGCTAATTAAGATCGTAACTAAAAGTGAAAACTTTATCAGAATGCGGGGGGATACGAGATACTAAAAAGGGACGAATACGAGATGAATTGTGCAGAGGTAATTGGCAGTTGCTATGATAGCATAATTAGAGATATTTGGTAATTCTATGGAATTTGTTTTATCAGATGTTCTAGAAATGTTTGAGCTGATGTAAAGCTGTTATAGCGATTGTTGTATTGATTGTTATGATGATACAGATACAGTTGGTGGGAATTCAGTGTTTGAATGCTTTTTTTTGACCATTTTATAGTTTCGGGTTGAATAGACGATGTTTGTGACTTTCTTCTTTGTTTCTCTTAGACTTCTTCATATGGGGTATGCTCTTTTTTTTTGAAAGATTTAGGTTTATTGGGTGTAGTAACTTGACGTGAAGAGAACATGCAGAGCATGAGCTTATACTAAATCTCAGTTTAACTCAATTCATTCAACACTATGATAGGGGGAACGGTACAGAATCTTCGGCAGTTAATTTGTAGACACCCCAGTTGGAAAGTTGTATTAACCGTCATTTCGATCAACACGTAAGAGTTCATATCAAAAATCTCTATTCCACATCGAAATTGCACTCTTGCCAGACCCGTTGCTTACATATAGATGCCCAAAATCGCCGCAAGAACACGCCGCAAGCTTAAGCAGTAATTGTACCTTTTCAAACCATCAACTTCTCTGGTGAGAAGTCTCGCTCATTTTTCCTATACCAAGGAATACCCCTGGTCATAGGTTTGGTAGAGCTGGAAAAAGCTGCTCTTGTGTTGAAACTCTACAATCTAGTCAAAGAATAAGGATGCAACCTCGTCAGACATTCACATAGACAAGCTAATCAAATCAAACGCAACACCAACTAATATCAGTTCTAACTAAAAACACAATCAACACAAAAATACAAAAAAAGAGCTTAGCGAGCAAAACGAATTGTTTGTGCGTGCGCTTAGCCAGCTCATCTAAATATCCCTCTAGTCTCTCACAAACCGTACTTACCAACCGCCCACAATAGCACTCGCTATCTGTGGATAATCCCACTGATTGACACTCGAATCATATACTATATTCTTCCCAGAAAGTATAGTTTGGTTATATACACAATCAGTGATCTATGCGTGAGTATACATGTTCATGTATGATCTGGTCATTTCTTGAATTATATGTATACCAATATATATATATGACACACATCGCATGAGTACCCTTCTGTTCTTCTTTTTCTTCCTCCAATTATTCTTGATCTTTTCAAATCCTCATCTCTTCGGCATCGCCTGCCTTTTTTGCATGCATCTATAGATGGATGCTTGAATTGGGGCAAGTCATGGAGTGGCGATGAGTTTTGTGCTTTTATAAACCCGATTTTTCTACTTAGTTTTGATCCTGTGCTTCTTACCATACTCTTATTCAAAAGTGAGTATTCCTATTCTCTTGGTTTTTCACTTGATTTTCATTTATGTGGATCATATGTCGACTGCATGTCGAGTGTATGTGGGTCTGGCCTCATGCGCTATTTAAGGATGATCTATAGATTGAGTGATTTATGTCTCTTGATTGTTTTTGGATTTTTGCTATATTCTAGGCTATTGTCTTTGTTTCTGTTGTTGTTTTGGTTCGTGCTTCTGACAGCATTCATTGTTGATCGGTCATTGAAGGTTTTTTGGTCTTGGCTTGCTTTTGACAATCACTTGCAAAATCATGATTATTTCAAACACGATACATTTATCTATTTCCATACATTGTTACTGCTTGCCATATTCTTTCCGTTGAATTCATTGCTGGCTTCCTATTCTCTGAGAAAGTCGAAATGATCTGTCTGTTGACTTCAGTGTCATTTAACCACCATTTGACTTCTCGCTCCATCTTGCTCTTATCACTCATACTGTCCATCTTTTCTGAAACTGTTCTTTTTGTTCATTAACACTTGGCCTACTGCTTATGTCACAACATCTTCTTCTGGCTCTTTCAGGTGATCTTCATTAGCTGTTTCGCTGATCTTTCTGTTGACCTGTTCCCTGATTTTTCATAGTCAACTATAAGGTACTGTCTGATTTGAGAATGATGCTCTTGGTTTGTTAGTTAGTGATGATCCGATTCAGTCAGCTCTTCAAGTTAAGTGAATAGCTCAGATAAGTGGGATGACTATTTTATCTACTATTATTCGCTGGTATACTTTTTATTCATCAAAAAACTTGCTTCACTTGTTCTTTTCTGGTGTTCCCACTCAGAAGCTGCTCCTCAAATCTCATTAAATCTTCAACTCGCTCCCTCCATCTACCGTCTGTACTTCCGTATAAACCTAGAAGGCAAATTCCCATTTGGGTTGTATAATTATTGATGATTATACCGTTTGCACGAGTCGTTAGCTTAGTAGTTGGTTAAGCACTTCATTGAGTGGTTAACTGAGTCAAGATACTAGACTGAAAGTTAATTGTTAGCCATTCTCGTGTTTTTTTTGGTATCACCTACTCGCTTAGCTCGTTGTTTGTTCGTGTTATACTAACCTGTGAAACGCAGAAAAACCTTCACCGGCTGCTGGCGCTGTCGCGAACGCAAAGTCAAATGCGATGGAACGCGCCCCGCGTGTAAACGATGCCGCGCTTCCCAGATGCAGTGCACTGGCTACGGCATCGAGCTCAGGTGGGCACCTCCCCAAAAAACAACCCCCTCCGGGCATCTTCTACCCCCCTCTGGTGACTTTGCATCTACTGAAGATGACCTCGAAAAAGGGGCTCCCAAAGCGGGTCCCTCGAGACGAAGAAATGTAGATTTTGTAAACTTTCCGAAAGACATGATGTACTCAACTTATACAGAACTAGAGCATGACGTCAGTCTGTTGAATTCACCTATAAATATAATAGATTCTGTTAAAATAGCTGGTCCGTTTGGCGTCTTTGCCGCAAACCCAAAATTGCCAGAAACCTCACTGTTTCCTGAATCGTTTGAGCCTGTATTTGGCGGCTACGGAGCTCTTCCTCCGGAGCTTGAGACAGGCCTAGGAGAATCTTCTCTATTACAAAACGAAGTAAAACCACCATTCCATCCGAAAACTAAGCTCGACACCATCTCAGAGATCGAGGAAATGTATAAACTCAAAGACGCCAAAACAACCTTTTCTCCAATAGAATTATATAGACCCAGAGATGACGTTGCTCAACACGTTCCTCCGGGAATAGGAGACGTTATCAGCGTAGCAGTGGTGGTACTACCAGCCACCAGATACTTACTCACCCATTTCATGAGAGATATAGCTCCCATGATGACGGTGGTGAGTCTTCCTCAAAACCCTTGTGTATCTCAATATATACCCCGTGCTCTCAGAGCATTGGGCGACTTGTGTAGTATAGGAGAAAGCGACTACACTAACCATTGTACCTTCAACTCACTTCTAGCTATATCGGCTTTCCACCTACGTAAACAGTTTTCCCGGGGCCTGGTGAGCTGGCAGTACTGGAACAGAGTGGCCACAGCTCTGCGAAGAACCGCGGCCCGATTCATGGTCCGGTGCGTTAACAACCAACTTCTGAGCCACAAGTACAAAGACGTCATAGTGAGTCTTCTTACTATGGCCCAGATCGACGTGGCTGGCGGGTCCATGCGTTTGTGTAGGGCCTCTTTAGACTTGTGTGGGTCTCACATGGCATCTCGTAAAAGAACTCTCTCCAAAAAGGCGGTTGTTTTGCACAGAATATACCTGTTTCACAAGCTCATCGAGGAGCTGACTCAGGTGTTTGATGTGCCAGAAGGCAAGGGAGGTGTGATCGACGATTTTGTATCGGTGATGGATCTGGAAAACGACGAAAATGACCCTCCAATGTTGATGCCCAGAGAGTCTGTTCCCGCGCTTCCTTTAAGCTTGTACAACACAAACATTCTTTTCAACGAGAGCGCCGACGAAGCTGCCGTTGTGCAAGATGGCAGAGACGAGGGCAGATTTGAAGAGCAGCTCTCAGACAGAGGTAGGGTATCTATACAACGCATTGTAGACGGAGCCGAAAGTCCCAGTATAGCTCCCCAACTGCCTCAGTTTATAGAGATGGCAGACCATGTAACTGACGATCCAGAGACTGTGGTGAAAACAGTACCCAAGTTTTCCACGGACGAGCTTTTTGGGTTACCCAATCTGCTTATTATGTTGTTCCAAGAGATGGTGCGTCTTTTCCGTATGAAGATGCGCGTGATCATAGAGATGACCAGAGAATCCATGAGCAGAAGTCGCGCCCAGTTTGGAAATAACCTCAGTAGCAACCTCATTGCGTTCAGAAAGGACGTTCACCTTTTCGAACGCAACCTTTCGCGATGGACCTTGGAGTGGGGTTTGTGCAGAGAAGACGGGAGCTTCATCTCCCAGACCCATAGAAGTGTTTACCACCATGTGCTACTGTTCAAGGATGCCATGTGTGTGTACTTTTATCGGATCATAACGCATGTGCCTTATGATTACGTTAGGGGGTATTGTGAGGAGTGTGTGCACCACTTGGTGGAGATTGAGTCTGATTTCCACGTTGTTGCGCCGCTTTTCTGGGCACCTTTTGTAGTCGGGTGCGAGACCAGAGACCCGCAGCTTCAGAGAGAGATTCTGAGGTTGTGTGAGCGTTTGGCCAGGGGCGGGGTGCTGGACTACCAGGTAGCGAGACTAGTGATGGGGAAGGTTTGGGAGAGGGGGGGGGAAGATACGTGGGTCCAAGTTTTGAGAGATTATGATGTCTCTTTACTTCTTATATAGTGAACACAGCGCAATGACCCTAACTTCTACATACAAAGATGAGGAAAAGCGAAAATTCACATGAGCAACGAAGCGATGCGAAACAGAGTTGTTCTTGTATTTACTCAAGTCTATCTACTTTGAGATAGAGTATATAAACTCAATCCCTACATGAACAGATGTTCATTGTATCTCTTGGCAGCCTCCCGCTCACACATACCAATCATTTGAATCTGACGAGATGAAACTTTCAATATATTTTCTTGCACCATTTCAAATAATGTAGTGGATATTCATCAGAATTTTGTTGCAGATATGCAAAATAAAAGAATTAATCGTTTTATTTTTTTGCGATGAGATCAACACAAAAAATATTTTTTTATTTTTTTGGTGAAAAAAGTGAACGCTATAAAATCAAAAATCGGGATATGAAGAACGACACCTCCGTTCAAGCCACGAACAGCTCTTCCATTGTTTCTAAGCGCTCTGTGGAGCTGTTATATTCAACCATACTTTACCCCCCATCCCACAAATCACGATCCTATTTTCATCATTTTGTTCCCAAAAATAAGAGACGCAGTCCTGTGATAAATCGAGGATATCTCCTCAGGCTTCTAATTATTCACAACTCGCTCAATTCCATCTTGAAGAGCGCTAAAGGGAAAGTATATGTTGTGAATTTGGGGTGTGGATTCGACCCCTTGGCTTTCGAATACCTAGAAAATGCAGAATGTGAGTTAGTGTTTATAGATGTCGATTACCACGCATTGATAGACTCTAAGGTGGCTATGATCTCTCAAAATGACCATCTCAAGAAAATTATCGGGTTCGATAAAGTTAATTCCGATTCTATATACAGAATCCGCACGCCCAACTACATTGCTGTACAGTGTGATTTAAATGATCTGAAGTCCTATGCAGCGATTTTACAGGACCTCGGATTGGCACACAAAAATAGGCAGGAGCGCACAGTTTTCATAGCAGAGGTTTCTATCACATATATGAGCCCTGATCACGCAGATGAAGTCATTGCGGCATCCACAGCGTGTGAAAATCTGGATTTCTTCATATTGGAGCATTTATTGGAAGACCCAGTGAACAAGTTCGCGCAAACCATGGTTCAGCACTTTCATAATGTGAACCTGCCCATAAAAAGTGTTGAGAATGGGTACAAAACCGTGCCTCAGCAAATCTCTAGATTTGAAAGACTCGGATCTAACGGCCAGTTCGAGATTGTCACGCTCATGGAGTATTGGGATAAATTCATTGATGTGTCTTTAAAAGCTTACATTGAAAAAATTGAAGGTTTCGACGAATATGAAGAGTTCAATCTCTTCTGTATGCATTACTACTTGGGACATTATACAAGCTCAAAAACTATTTTATTTCCAAAGAAAGATATCAAACCTATAGAACATGACTATGAGATCCTGTGCCCTTTTGAATATTCTCTCCAGGAGCCTTTCAAAAGAAGATTTGCTGCAGCTTGCGAATTTTCCAAAAACGGCGCCATCGTCAGCGCTGGATTCTCAGACACAAAACAAAAGCAAACTGTCATCTTAGGCTGCCAAGATCTTACATTTTCTAAAGAGCCCAGGCAAAGACTTTGCCATAGCATCGTTAAAATTGGGCCTCAAACTATACTCTTTGGTGGTCGCTCGGCGCCTGGAAAATTCTTTTCAGACTCCTGGATTTTAGAGAACGGTTCTTGGAAGGAAGGTCCGCAGATGGCGCACGCTCGGTCCCGTTTGAACTCATTTGTTTACCAAAGGGAGGTGTATGCCTGTAATGGTACTTTAGAGAGTTCAAGTTTTGAGAAGTTTGACGGGGAAAAGTGGATTGAAATTGAAGTAAATCAAGAATACAAACCAAGGTTTGGAGCAGCACTTGCTTTCGATGCGACTACAGGTGTTGGTTATATTTCTGGTGGTATGACTGATATGAGTACTATAGATGGTGGATTATATCAGTTTAGAGTGGAAAAAGACAGAATACTGATCAAAAAATCAGGAGACTATGACCTTGTGAAACGTTTTGGAGCACAGATGGTTTTCTATAAGGGGCATTTTTACCTTTTTGGCGGAGTGTCTAATAGATTTGTTTGCGACAGAAAAACCAGTATAGTTCAAATCCAGGGAAGCAGATTAGGACTTGTTTCAATCAGCGAAGATCATTGGAAGACTTTCCCAATGTTGATTTCTGGTAGCCTTGTTTCGTTTGATAACGGCTTGGCCTATATAGGAGGGGGTGCTGTTTGTTTTGCTTTTGGGTCTTACTGGAATAGTTGCTTGTTCATAGATAGGCAAGGCTTCAAAATCTTTAAGGAAACAGAGACATCGAAGAAAGAAAAAAACGTTAGTGCTCTTCCTTTGGTCAAGTCTACACCTATAGATGAGGATCACACAGAGTTGATACTTTCTGGGGTAAAAAAGACTGATTTGGATTTGAATGTTGATAAAGAATCTGACATAATCATTTCCGTCAAAGAAAAACCTTTGAAAGTGAAACTTTCTGCACTCTTAGATGCATCCTTTAAAGAGAAGTATACTGGGGAGCTTTCAACTTTAAACAAAATAATCCATTTCCAGGCCCAGAAGACTATCACACCTTTAAAAGTGGCTAAAGAAATGACTGTTATAACGCCTCTTCGTGGAGAAATATGGATAAAACTTTATCCTGCATCCCAACTGAAGTATCTAGACTTTAGTAAGGATGTATTCAACAAGAATCCAAAACTTGAATTCAATACAAATTCTGGTTTAACACCTTTTGAGACTGTTTTGGGGAGTGAGAAATTGGAAATTCGGGGGAATTGGGTATACTCTGTAAAAGCATTAACAAGGGCTGTTTGGGGGGAAAGTGTATAGTGATCTGTCTGTATAATAATCGATTGTTTGCAGAGGCCTTAAAGGGTTTTCTAAAGTTTTTGTAAGATTTTATGCTTCTCCAAGTTTGTGTATATAAGCTTTTTTTGATTACGCGATTTCTATAGAGAGGCTAAAATCATTCACCAAAAGACCTAAAACTTTTATATCAAAAAATTTTTACCTACGAAATTAACCTATAATCATATGATTAGTATTAAGATAGCACTTTTGGGATACTCTCTGCCCTCACTTCGCTTGGCTATTCTTTTCGCGTCGTTCACTACAAATTAAGCTCCTTCTCCACCCCCAACACTCCCTCAACAACCACATCCACCAACTTCTCGACCTCGGCCCTCGAAATACTCAAACTTGGTGAAAACAAAACGTGCTCCCCCACGACATTGTCCACCGTCCCCCCCGCAGGCATCAGAACAACCCCCCTCTGAAAAAGTGCGTCGTAAACCTTCTGATAATAGTGAAATTCCACAGGGAAAACCTCCTTTGTGTCAACGTTCTTCACCAACTCCAACAGCCAGAAACCCCCCGCCCCCCTCACATCCCCCACCGTCTTCAGATCTCCCACCAAACGTCTTCTGAGCTCTGTCCCCATATAATTCCCATTTTTCCGGATATTCTCGACCACCCCCTCCCGCTTCACCTTCTCCTGCACCGCCAACGCCACCGCCAGGTTGAATGCGTGCTGGTGGTACGTCTGCGCTCCCAAAATGTTGTTCAGACCACTGACTATAGCATCTGTAACCTTTGGAGAAACCAAAACAGCAGCGATGGTCACGTACCCGCCCCCCAAGGTCTTCCCGATGGTCTGAATGTCTGGTCCCTGGTCTTTTGGGAGAAACTGCTCCCAGGCGTGGAACGTCCCACAGCGACCAATTCCACACATCACTTCGTCGAGAATGAAGAGAATGCCGTACTTGTGGCACACGCTTCTCACCCCCTCGAAGTACCCGGGAACAGGAGGGCACGTACCAAAGGTCGAGCCCCCTACCGTTTCAGCCACAAACGCTATAATCAGGGAAGGGTCATTAGCTACAAATGTCTCCTCAACTTCCTTAACCAATCTGTCCTTGTAACTTTCTAACGACTCCCCCTCTTTTAAATCTCTATAAGGATACACAGCACTAACCTTGAGAAATTGGTCACTAGGTCCAGTGATATTCTTCATGGCGTTGGCTCTGCTGCTGTCACCTATGGAAAGCGCACCAAGAGTGTAGCCGTGGTAGCTCTTCTTGCGGCTCACAAATTTGGACCGGTGGCCTTGGCCAATCTCTTTTTGGTACTGGAGTGCCAATTTGAGGGCGTTCTCAATCAGCTCCAGACCAGAGCAAGTGATGAGGGCGGTCTTAAAGGCATTTGGGGGGGAATTGTCAACAAGGAACTTGCCAAGCGCTTCAGCCGGATAGTTCAGAGTGTAGAGGGGGAAGTTGTAGACGGACTGTTCAGCCGCTTTTTTCATGGCCTCAATGATCTCGGGATCTTTGTATCCAAGGGTGCCGACGGCGGCGCCAGTGGCGCCATCAAGGAGGGTTTTGCGCTGTTTGGTGACGGGGTCTTCGATGGTTATGTACACGCCATGGCCGTCAACGACACGGGGTTTTTCATCGCTTACGTGGCCCTGGATAATAGCAAGGGACATTGTGGTTTCTAGAGAGTAGAGTGAGAAATCTGGGAATTTGGTGGGTTTATATAGGGTGTATGCAGGTTTATGCATGATAAGAATTCTCCTCTCGAAGAGGGGGAATGACACAATTGATTTTCTTGCTGAATAGAAAAAGGATCTTGTGAGCATGAGAGTAAGATCTCACGTATACGTTCCTACAGTATATATATAAGCATGTACTGCATCATATCATAATACTGAATAATGAGCCACCTCATCTCATCTCATCTCATCTCAGACACAGCACTTAATACACTTAGTATACCCTTGCCTCAGCTGCTACCAAATCAATTGAAGAGCGCATTACTCAGCAAAACGACTGATCTTTAAATCATAACTTATTACTACTGCTGATGTGTATGAGCATAGTTGCATACACTATAGTGATTGGGGGCGCGTATGAGACACCTGTCAATGGACATCGATATCTGTTGAGTTGGATGATACTAAGATTGAATGTTTAACAGATGAGCGACTGATCTAAATGGCTTGAAGAGGATCAAATATAGAAGTATATGTGTCGGGGTAAATGCGTGTGACATGTCAACTATTGCGCGGGATTTTCGGGGTTGGGATCCCGTGGAATTTCTTTATACTACTTTCGTGTTTATGGAAAGATGTTGAATTAAAACCTGTGCAATTAATCATTTGAACCGTTCTCTACGAGTAAATTCGTATACTTTTCGTGTATATTTGTGTGTATTAAACCCCCCCCTTAAGGCCTGTTTACTGCCCCTCTGAGGGGTCGGGGGACTCGGGGAGGATCATAGCTAACTCTTTCTTTTCCTTAAATCTAGACTGCGGCTTTATGGAGCAACATGCGAGAAGGGTCTGGATATGTAGTTCACCAGAGAATAGGAGTAGTTTATCTTGTCTTTTAGTATTTGCGGTAGCAAATAGATTAACAATGTATATGTGTACTTGTGTGGTTAGTACAGAGTGTTTCAAAGTTGTTTTGTAAGCTATCCTTTTAATGTGATAGTCCGCATAATGTATTAGTTGAAGGGAGAGGACGTAACGTATATAGCATGCCAGGTGTCTGTGAGCGAGCGAGCAAGATAGGAGGTTTGGCAGTCTGAGCTGGTTAAAATGAAACTACATACTGTTTTCTTCTCACATTTTAGCACTTTAAGTCTCAAGGAACTCTCTTGCCTCTGAAAAGTCTAAATCTTTTATCTGCAGTATCTATACCACTAATCTTTCAAACTCTTTCAAGAAAACGAGTAAATATGATACTTCTTATCACACTGGCGTTTTCCTTTGTTCATATTATTCGACAGGCTATGAAATTGTTGCGTGTGTGTAAAAGCCTTCTGTGAAGAAGTTCACCAACCGTAAAATCGTGAGTATGAGTGCTGTGAAGTAATCGGGCAATATCACTAAGCGAGATTTTTACCCTTCACTTCTAACAGGTGACTCTTCTACTTAATAAGACCATAGATAGGTAGGTGTACTCATCTCTTTTCTGCACATCTGTTGATCATAAGCACCAATTTCACCAAGTCTCACTCTATCCAACCTTTTTTTATGAAAACCAGATGAGCTGATCTGTAAAGAGTTCCATGATACGCTGGTTGTATGCTCTGTTATTTATGGTACAATGATATAACAGAATAGGTGGTATCACCTTCTACAATAAGCACAACAAACTTTTAATTGTAGCTACTTTTTAGTTACTTAGCTAATTTTTAGTATCTATCAATGCCACAAAAATGGCGGGATTAAATAGATAATGACACAACCCACGTTTTGCTTCACTCAATGTGAAATCGCCTTCTCGATCATCCCCCTCGCCTTCTCGACCCCCTCCTTCGCTCCCCCCACAACGATCACATCCCCCTCGTTCCCCGGCACATAGACACTCACTCCGCAAGCCTTCCGGATCTCTCCAACAACTCCCCCACGCACCCCCACAACCTTACTAAACACCCCCCTGTCCTTAGAATAATAATACCCCACAGTGTCATACTTCTTTACCCCCTCCAAGTCCTCCAAAATCAGCTTCTTAGCAGCTGCAGCGTCCTCAGCCTTCCCCACAATTCGCCAAGGGATAACCCCCTCCTCCTCAGGTAAACCGCCCTCCACCCAGTTCAGCTCTCCCTCACGAACCCCCTCCGGCACGTGCACTCCAGAAAGCTTTTGGGCGAGTCTCCGCATCTGGCCGTGCTCCACAGTCACGTGGTGCTTCTGTCTCAACTTTCTGAAGTAGCCGCCATTTTGGGCCAAAAACCCGTGGAATTTCGCGGGAACGTCAACAGACTCGCTCCACTTGTCTTCTGTAAGCTTAAGAACGTGTGCCTTTGCTTTTTCCACATTCTCAGGAAGGCCCTTAATCGTGATCTTCTCAGACTTGTCACCAACTCTAGGAACGCTCACAGTCACTGAAAAGTCCAGCTCAATCGCTCTGCGGATAGAGCCCCCAGGGCCAATCAAAAGGCGGTGTTTTTCCTGCGGTACAACCACATCTTCAATGATCAGAGCCTCTTCTGCTGTAACAATAGCCTTCACACGCGCAACAATTTTATTCACAATCTCCAGAGGTCCAGTGCTTGTGATTACGTGAGCGCTCAGTCCCCTGTCTGGAATGCTCAAAAGTCTACGCCATTGGGCAGCGTCTTCTGAGGCACCCAGAGAAACCAAGATTTCGCGAAGGTTGGATCCGCTAGGCCCAAGAATGGCGCGGTAGTGTTTTGGATCGACTTCCCATTCCACAGAGATGGTGTTTTCCACCTCGTTGGCAATGGCTTTAATGTGTTTTTCCACATCCTTGATTGCGCTTTTTGTGCCCACAATCTCCACCAAGCTCTTCTTCTCGCCGTCGCTAACATCAATCTCGACGCCGTACTCGTCCCGAAGCAGGTTCAAGTGCGCCCCACTCTTACCTATGATGCGCGACACCGCACCTGAAGGCACTTCAACGGTGACTTTGTGTCCGTTTTCAATTTCGTAACTAAGCAACTCCCGGAGCTCTCCGCTGGCACCCTTCACCCCTTTCAGCGGCCCTCTGACGCTTACCTCGTCCCCCTCACTTGGAAATTTGATGCGTACGCCGTATTTCTCCTGTAATTTATTCACATACAACCCCTTCGGGCCGATCAAACGTCTCTGGTACTCTTTAGGAACCTTTACGTTAGATCTCACTTCGTCGGCCCATTTCTCGCCGTTCTTGGCTATGTGGGCAGCTGCAGCATCTGCCTGGCGCTGCACGCCCGTTATGGTCACCAAAACCGTGCTGCCTCCTTCTTTGGCCACGTCAATCAGAACCCCAAACTCACGGCTCGTTTCCGCAAGCGCAGCGCCGCCTTTGCCGATAAGTCTCAGCACTGCATTAGCAGGAAAATCTAAGGTGGTAGTGTACTTCAGCGCAACCGCATAGTCTTCGGCGTCTTTCACGGCCTGTCTGATTTCATTCTCAGCCTTTGCGACGTCCTCGGGTTGTCCCGAGATCTTTAGGGCGTTCTCAAGTTCGACCACTTCGATCGCCTCCGAAGCCGCCGCCTGCGCAGCACGCACGCCCTGGTCGATGACGTGTTCTTTATGCGCCTCTGGGAGCGCGATGACGGTCTCAGTAACCTGCTGGCTGCGTGCGTACACACCCTCGAGTGCTTTTTCAAGAGCATCAAATTTAGCACTAATTTCCGCCGCGGACGGACCAAAGTCGTCCTCTGTGTCCAAGGCCGGGTCCAGCACAAGCACAATGGTTTCTGAAACGACTGTCGAAATCCCGGCTTCTTTAGCCTCTTGTAGCACTTTTTGGGCCTCCCCTTTGTAAAGCGGATGGAGAGATGGTAACCCCCGGACCCTCAGAGGAGGCAACAAATTGACGCGATCAATAAGAGTTTTTCTGGCTTTCTTGTAGTCGGCCTCGTCGTCGTAGACAAACTCGACGTTGGAACCTTCCACAAAGTCCACTTTAACTGGCAAATCCTCAAACTCATTTGTGTGTTTGAAGAACTCCGCCAAAAGTGCCCCATGCGCAGCGTTCCCGTCGTGAGCCCTACCTATGTTTAAACCAGCCACTTTGTGACGGGTGCTGAGTTCTTTGGCGGTCTGCACTGCGGCGTCGATGTTTTTAGCTGGACCTGCGAAACGCACTGTCTTTTCATCGTCGAACAGCACTACCACGTTGTGGCGCTCCAAAATCTCGGCAGGCTCAATGAAACGGCGTGCCGCACGTGGCACCACCACGTCGCGAGCAGTAAGGCTGTTTCCAAGAGCGGTAGCCGTGCTCATAACGAGCTTATAGAGCATAGCCACGCTTTCGCGAGGCCCGGCAAGCGATACCACGCTTCCCACGACACGCACGTCTACGTCATCACTTCCTGGAGCATCTGCAAGCGCACGAGCAAGAAAAGGCGCGACCCTCGAGTCCACAGACAACTTGGCGGAGATCAGCTTTGTGTGCTCGTCGACAATGGCAAGGATGGCGGCTTTAGCGGCCGCGACTCCATGCGCATCGCCAGAAACCAGCACAGTGGCAGTCTCACCAAGGATGGGGTCAGGGGCTGCGTCAGCAGTCCGGGCAATGTCTACTTTAACGTGGTATTGATCAATTATAGACTTGACGTTCTTACCGCCGGCACCAACAACGGCACCTCTTACCAGCTGGGGAATAGGGAAGGATTTCTCGATAGGTTTGGCGAGTCGGCGCACAATTTCTTTTTTGGCACCTGCCACTTTAGTAGGAGGGCCAGAAATGAGGAAGGTACGTTTTCTCGTTTGCTGGGAAGATGTGCACTCGATTGTGCAACCAGTTTGCAGTTTGACAGTGGCCAAAATAGCCGAAAAGTCTGCCTTGGACACGTTGAGTTGGGCGTCAAAATCGAGAGAAAAAGCCTCTTGAACCAGCTTCAGACGCATTGGTGCGGCGAGCGCAGCACGGGGCCAGGAGAGCGGCGCAGAGGTGGCACGGGTCAGAAGAGCGGGGAAAGCGGCGTCGTCGGAGAGTTTGGCCTGCAGTGGGGAGGGGGAGGGAGGCGGAGAATCGTCCCGGAGCGCGGCACGGTGGGCGGCAGCAAGGAGTTCGGCAGGAGTGGCCATATCGGAGGTTTCACAGGTTACAGGAGGCTGGTCGGAGAGATCGGTTTGGTACGTGGCGGTGTACTGGGGTTGAAATTTCAATTTTTTTTTTTGGGGGGGCCCACTCAAATGACGAGGCCACGAGCGTAGCGAAGAGTTTCGCTACTCGAATGACCATCAGCGAAGCGATTGGCTGGGATTGCTCTAGGATCTTTCATCTTGTTATTGATTTTTTGCATTAATTTTGGTTGATCTGGTCAATACATGAGTTCTTTACTTCTAACTGTTGGTAACTTGATTACTTTGTTCTTTCTTTCATCTTGCTGACTGGCTCAAGTTGTATATGCGTTGTCGGTTTCACAAAACCGAACCGCTTTCTCCTCGGAATTCCTCACAAATATGTGTGTGTGTGTGTGTGTAGTGATCACGTAATACCTGACTAATAATTACCGATCACGAACTTTTCCTCATTTCTAAAAGTCAAAAAAGTTCGGAAAAATATTTCCAAAAAGGTAGGAAAAGTGTGTTTGGGGGTGTCTCACCCCCACCGAACAAAGGAACAGAAAAGCCTCTCATGTTGTTTTATATTTCATTTTTAAGCTAGTCTGGGGAGCATATATCTAATTGTGCTAAATATACTAAGCAAATAAGGACAAGGAATACACTTACAAGGAATTGAAACAGCTTTTTTTGTCTCTTTAAACGAATAACCAGTGAGGTGACAATCCTGTGCTATAGTTGGCTGCTCATGATGTGTTCTACTATCCCTCAGTTATTTGAAATCATAATCATTATGTTAACTCTTTCGCTAGGTTAATTATTTAGAACATCTTATTGCCTTGCGTACCTCCATTTCAGCTTACGTTTTTGGCATTACACTACTATGCAGACTAAATGTCCCACGTCAAATCATCATCACAAGATTTCTAGCTTTAATGATCTAGCCCATGCTCATCAATAACCAATCGAAAACTGAAGCCCCCCCAATCCAGAAAATGTACAATTGTAGCCTCACACAGACTAGACTCCTTTGCTCTGCTTACACACTTGAAAAATCACGAGTCACCAGAAAACCAAAATTCATTCTTTGATTCTACATATCCACACTGAATTATTTTTGCATATTCGGGTCCAAAAAACGGATTCAACTTCTACTGTATACGCTCAAGCAATCAATATTGGTTGCTTAGATAAGCTTAAATACAAGTGAAAATTCAAGCGAAAGCCACCTTCCTTGAAATGCTCACTATTCACATTGGCGACTCAGCAAACGCTGAAAAAGTGATTATTCTCTGCGAACTTCTCAGTCTCACCTACCTGCTCAACGCCATAGACATCTCGAAACCTCGCGTTCCTGAATACCTCCAAATCAACCCCACTGGGTTAGTCCCCTCTATAACACTTACAAGTGATGAGAAGTCTATAAATCTCGGCGAATCTGGGGCAATTTTGGAGTTTTTGCTTGAAAAATATGATTCTCAGAACAATGTATCTTATCCTCAATCTGAGGACCGGTATATAGCCCAGAAATACTGGACCTTCGCAGGCCTCGAGACTTTCACCCCAGCAGTGAGATATTTATACTATGCAAAGACGAGAATCCCCGAAGCAATGGGGTTTGTGAAAGGATTAGATGATATGTGCATGAAAATTCTCCACGACTTGGAAAAGCAATTGAGTACACAAGACGGGTATATTGTCGGTTACAAGCCTACTATTGCCGATATTGCATGGTACTCGTATGTCAAGCTTCTCTGTTTCACAAGGGGGCGGTTCGGTTTTGAGAAGTTGGTAAAAGTGAGTGAGTGGATGGAGCGAGTAGGGGATGAACAGGGGGTTAAGAGGGGTGAGGAGAGATTCATGAGAGCATTGGAGGAGGTTGGTGGGCTGAGATATGAGAGGAAGTATTTGTGATACGGAAGCATTATGCTGTAGTATTTTGAGATAGGAGGGGGGCAGAGGGGATACAATAAACGGGTGGCTGTTGGTTGATTGTTCCGGTTGTTTTTGCTGTTTTGTAGTTTCTTGGTTAGTATCTGTAACTGCTATCTTTATTGTTTTGCTTGTAGTTTCTTATAGAGAATGGTGCGTGGTCTTACTACTACGACGACGCATCGTTATATCCATAGTAATCAAAGAACTTTTGACTTCAATCAATTTAATGTATTGTTTCATATCGTAAGAAGTAAGAACGATCCGTCTGCATAATTCATATATATGTTAACTATAGAATCATAGTTCATATGGTATGATATAATTTAATTGCCCATTTTGTCTACAGTTCGGAACTTAATGTCTATAAACCAATGTATTCTAAATCTATCGTGTATCAAAGTAATCACCATCCGTTGGCGTCCTTGGTGTAAGCGCCGTCGTCCACGGCAGCATTGACAGCCGAACCAGTCGCTGCACCAGCTACAGATGAAACGGCGGCAGACGTCACACCAGTTGAGACAGCGGCAGACGCTACACCTGTTGAAACGGTGGCAGCAGTTGGGGCGACAGCGCTGCTCAAGCCGCTCGAGTACACACTGTTGACGTACTGTACGTTCTGAGGGTAGCTTCCCGGAACGCTAAGGGATGCTGATGGGGAGGCGATGGCAGCTGTGGAAAGGGCCAGATTAGCCGAGTTGAGGGCGGTCACGAGTTCGCCAATGTCTTCAGTTGCAGCACCGACGGAGCTAATAGAAGCTTTAGCGGTGCCAGCAGAAGCACTAGCGGAGCCAAGAGAAGCACCAATTGCGCTAGTAGCGGTCGCAGTAGTGTTGGAGGTAGATCCAGATCCCATCTCTTTCTTAACTGCACCGATGAAGTCGGCGTTGGTCTTAGCACTCTCGGCGTCCCAAACCATGAAGCCGCCAAAAGCAGGGTCCTTCATAGCAGTGGCAGCCTTTGTTGGCACCTCCGAGGCCTCAATGTAGCCTCCAGCAGGTGCAGCCAGACTAGAGCCTGGCAATCCAACGTACATCTTCATCTTAGGGTTGGCGAAGCTTGCAAGAGCGCTGGACCACTTAGACCAGTTGAAGTTCTTGTCGAGCGAGCAGTCGTTGTTATAGAACTGGATGAAGATCATGTCAAGGTCACCCTTAGACACACCCTCCCCAATGTGAGCGTCTGGGTATACACATTGTGGGGCGGCAGACACCAAGAAGTCGGTACCAAAGTTCTTCTTGATCTCAGAAATGAGCGTAGGGTACCCCGCGACCAGCGCGCCAGTTCCCTGCTCGATATCCAAGTCGATACCGTCAATGGTAGCACCACTGAAAACAGTGCCCTTAGGACCAAACATAGTATACAATTCTTTGGCAGTGGCGGCCGCGGAGTCTGTAGTCGCAGAGTAGTTTCCGGCACCTCCTCCAAGAGAGAGCATGACCTTAACATTGGCAGCCTGACAAGTTTTGATGTCTTTGGCGATAGTCGCAGGCTGGTTTGCGGCAAAGTTGTAACTGACTTTAGCACCATCGAAATCGTTAACAAAACTGATGATGATAATGTCAATGTCACCGGACAGACAGTAGGTAGCGAGGGAGTCCCCGGTAGACTGGCCCCAATAAGCGACCATGTTAGGCCCTTCGGCAGTGTAGGCAGCGAGAGTAGCTTGAAGGAAGGCGAGGAAGGCGAGGAAGGCGAGCATGTTTATGTGATGATGTTGTTGGAGTTGGTGGCCTTTTTATACTAGAATTTGTTTGTAAGGGTTTTACATTATCAATATGCTGGAACGTGGGTCTATAGAAGGTTTCTGATTGAAGATCGGTACCCAGTGTTACATGCAGGAAACCTTATGTGCTCTTCCATTCACCACGCCAGCTGATACTTGAGTTACTTTACTGCAATTGTTTTACTCATAGCATCCTATGAGTTATACAGCTTGTTAATGGTGGTCTAATATCTTGTAGACAGTATTTAATTTTATGCGTTATAGTCCATCTTACCAATCTGCAACATTTACCATGCACACTTAAAAATCAGGGATCCAAATAAGATTTGACTTCCCAACACAGGTTATTCTCTCTGGTTTGGAAAGTTGTTTTGAAGAGGAAATCAGAATCGCCAGGATACACAATCTTAATCGGTGATGTACCTTCTCATTCTATGGTTCATGTAAGAAAATCGCAAGTGTTCATTCTATGGATGTATTTTGCTCGAAATCCGTCGCACCAGGACTTGGACGGTCTGTGCAGGTTTTGCAATCGATCTGATAAGCCTAAGGGTTCTCATGGTAAAGTTCCCACGCTATTCCAGGCTTAGGTGAGTACCTGGTTGTCACAGCATGGTTCCCATTGGGGGTACAAAATACCACATTAGGTCATTCAATACATCAGGTCCAAATTATGTAACCCTTGAAATAAAGTTTGACATGTTTTCGAGCTTATTGGACCTACAATACAATTATGGAAAGCATTCTCAGATGACGACAAGGGTACCCAGTATGCACCTTTTCCAGGCTGAATAGAGTCTTATCTCTGGGCTCTTAGCAACAATTTTGTGAAAAGACTCATTATGTGGCTTGGAACAAAGGCCAAGAAGCATTCCTGCAGCTTACATATTTTAGGGTTCCAGGGTAGCAGAGATCACTCTGAGCATGGAAAGGGTGAACAAACTTTGATTCAATTCTAGACGTCCTGTTTCCGGTTTCGAATTGTGTTTGGAGCGTCTGATGTATGCAAGAGGAAGTTTATCTATAGTTAGTGCATTGTAATACTTGTTTGAACGATCAGATCATACGTGAATACGAACGAAGTACATACACAAAGTTGATGTCACCAGACCCTAGATGAAGTACACAGATAAATGCAAACGCTTAAGCTCAGGAGGATTTACAAGTTTGTGTTCGAGTTTTTGTGTATTCAAGTTTCTTTGAAAATAAGTTTTTGAATAGCTTCTCACATAGTAAACCTTTTTTAGTGAAAATTCGAGGTGTCATTCAGGTACTCACTTTGAAGGGGCTGACAGCTTTTTTCTTATCTGTGAAGGGTTCATATCTGCGAAGAAGCTGCACTGTATAAGACGGCCAACACAAACAAAAGTATATACGTCTAGCGAAGCCTCGAAAATAACAGTACGTAACAACATTTAGACTCCTCCTCAAACTCATTATCAATCTCCACAGACCCGTAGGTCAAGAGCTATGATAATTGAAAGCTACTCTTCTCAAACCTCTGAAGCAAATGTGATCCAAAACTGGTTAAAAGCAAGTAGTTCATGAATTTATAATATAGTTTATATCTAAAACTAACTCAGTTGATGAGCATCATTTCATATTATCTAGAATTACACTAGAATCGTGCTACATCATTTCTCGACCTCTCGTAGCTATTAAAGGATACCCATCAAGTAAAATATTTTGCTCAGCAAATAACATTCTCTCTCTTCTCGAAGATGACTCTTTATTCTCAATATATGATTTACAGAGACCAAAGCACTACGAGTGAGTTGGAGAGAGACAGAAAAGCTTATGAAAATTTGGATGAGGTTGATGAATTAGAGTTGTCTTCTTTTCTATACCATGGATTGCCAAAATTCGAGAACGAAATTCAAGGAAAGGCTACTACCAAGTTTGGATTAAGTCTTTTAAAATCGGTGAAGGAAAATGAAGGAAAAAAGATGCTCTTTCATAAAAATTGTGCGCACTTAGCTGTATGTGCTGATTTATCAACTGTTCCTGATCGTCTGCGGTTAGCCCTTCGGGCCCTAGCAAATTGGGGTAAGTCGGAGGTGTCCCTCTGTCGCCGCCTTAAAAAAGCCCATTTCTCGCTCTGCGGTAGTCTGATCGATACGTTAGTGGAGAACGAATAATATGTGCGCGCTGTTTTCGATACATGTGCTAAAGATATATTGAAGGGCCTGACGACGATTTCCATCGAAGATTTCAAAAAAAAGCTTGTCAAGGATTTCGAATTCTTCACTGGTCTTCAGAATTTAGATAGCGTTGAAGTAAGTCATACTGCGTATTCTCTATCAGAAGAAAGTTTGAGGTCTCTTGGTCTTCATATGAGATTCGACTCTGCAATTGCGTTAAATTTGAAATTCCCAAAAATCTCCGGAAATTTGAGGATTCCACTAAATTTGATTTTAATTGAGTATAAAGCTGCAAGAGCTCTTAGTCAAGATGACGGTGAGACATTTGAACCTTCGGAAGGTGAGGGCAAGCCGGAAAAGCTCAAAACTGATAGAGAAACTGTCCACTCAACTTTAAGCCTTGATGCCGGTGCTCTGTTAGGTCTCGACAAATTAGCACTCAAGATGATTTATTGTGGAACCAGCAGAGGAATATACACAGATTACTTCAACTTTTACTTTTTGAAGGCTCTGAAAATCTACGAGTTGACTTTGAAGTTGGATTGGAAAACAAAGAAGTGCCACTTGATGGGTAAGAATCTACAGAAAGTGTCAAAAGAGGAACTCTATTTCCTGTGGGATACTAAAGAAAGGCTAGTCATTGTTGACTTTTCCCAATTTACATTTGAATCTGACGGGAAAATCCATAGATTATTCACAAAGGATAAAAAGTTTGTAGCAGAGCATGAACAGGTAGAGGTTGATTTTTGTGCTCCTGTTTGTGAAATAGAGCATTATCTCTATAACACACCAGGAATCCGGTTAAAGTTGATTGAGTTTGCTCGTGTGGATGATGAGTTTGTCAAGGAGAAGGCGGAGTTCATGAGGTATGCTAAGGAAATCATACCTGAGATTCCAGTTGACCATCTCGAGGAGAGCTCGAAAGAAGAGGAAGAAGAAGAAGAAGAGCGTGATGATGAAGATGATGAGGATGATGATGAAGGAGGAGTTCCTAAGCGAAGAAAACCGTCATATGATGATTCAAAAACTCGCCAGAGAGAAGCATCAAGCCGCAGCAGGCAGTCTAATAGGCTCCCCAAAAATGCATCGGTTAAAACAATATCAGAAGAGAATTACAAAAAGCACGTTCTTCTAAAGCTAAGAAATTTCAGCAAAGGCCTATTTGCCGAAGGAAGAAGCGTTGTATTCGACTTGGATGTGGGCTTTGTGAAAGCCCTTTCTCCAGGAAACGTGTTGCGCTACCCAGAACCCCAAACAGAGTTGGTTATTAAAATCATGGATGTCGAAAACTCTGCTGCATTTCGTAATTCACTTATCCATGTAGATTACAGAGACTACGATTGGTACAGAAAGCTTAGAAAGATCCTAAAAAGAGAAGCTTTCGAGGAGATGTACGAGGAATTCAAGACATATATGGCCCTCATCGAAGCTGGCTATCCCTATATCGTTAATTTGTACGGTGCTGGGATTTTGTTGGATCAGACCATCATCTTGCGTCGTGTTGGGGGGTTCCTTGTTCTCGAGAAGATGAAGGCTAAAAAGTGGAGTAAACTTACTGTAGACGAAGTGGAGACTTACTTCAAAGAAATTTTCAAAGCCTATGAAGAACTACACAGACTTGGTATTGTTCATAACGACGTCAAACTAGACAACATTCTAGTGACAGACAAGGGAGTCAAGTTGATTGATTTTGGTATGTCAGTCATGGATGCTGATGAAAAGGCCTGTGAAAAGGAGATGGAGATTGTTAAGAAGCTCTATGAACAAACTTTGCGTAAGTTGGGGTATGATTAGATGTTACTGCTTTATGATTAATGCTATTGTAATCTCATATAACTGGATCCTCGCCTACTTTTGCTCAATTTCAAGATAAATTCGCGAAAATTATTAATGCACACTTTTACGAACAAAATGCGGTACAGAAAATTGACTACTCTACAGATAAATCATATAATTTTTATGATACAGCAACAATAAGAGTTTCATAGTCATCTACCTGTATGGTACACAGCTAGTCTTTACTTTCATACTTAGCGAATGTTCAAGGCAGTAAAGGCGGCACTTCATCGCCACTTAGAGCGGTACTAGTGGACAGGAAAGCTCCATTTTGTGTGGTTTGATGCGTTGGTACTGCATGCAGTTTTCGCCTCGAGGAAGGTCTTCTGAAGGTATGGATGGTAGAGCATCTGAGTTCGTGACTTTGCTCTTACGATGACGTGCCTTTGCGTTTACAACAGCTACAGAGTGCTTGCCTTCAATTATTATTGTAGAGTACTGTGTTGTTGTATTGAACATATTCCCCGATTCCCCACGATTCTATTAAATTCTGCAACGAACCTATCAGCAACAGCTTGATTATTCAGCTATATAAACAACAGATCCATATACGTATATACATATGCTCTTATAGTTTGCAAAATAGATGCTGCATTGCACAAGTAGTGTATAATTTCTGCTTAAGCTGAAGTATAAGCCATCTACATAATATAGCAACTGCTGCAGGAACGTCTATAGACGAGCTGACAACAAACTACAAAAACCCCAATGAATAAACTAGAAAATACACACAAATATTCTAAATCTCGCGGTACAAAAAATATACCTCAACATAATTACCTTTTTCACATACATTTCATGGAACCTTCTAGCACCCTCTAGGCCTACCCACTGCAAGTATAAAAGCGGGCAGACCCCCAGAAAATGGATTGAAAAAACTATTGAAAAACTGATTGAGTTGCGCACAATTCAAAAAGTACAATGGTAAGAGAAACAAAATTATACGATCTTCTTGGTGTATCGCCAGATGCCTCTGAGGCGGAGATCAAGAAGGGGTACCGCAAAATGGCCCTCAAGTACCATCCTGATAAGCCCACCGGGAACACTGAGAAATTTAAGGAGATTTCCGAGGCGTTTGAGATTCTTTCCGATAAAGAAAAAAGAGAAACGTACGACCAGTTTGGTACCGAGGCGGCACGCCTGGGCGGTCCTCAGTTCAACCCCTTTGCGGGCCAGGGCGCGCAGTCCGGCGGCGGTGCTGGTCCACAATTCACGAGCTTCGGGGGCGGCGCGGGGCATCCATTTTCACAAAATGACGCATTTAGAATATTCAGAGAGTTCGCGGGAGCGGGGGGTATGGGGGATGATTTTGGCAGTTTTGGTGGTCCATTTGGTGGGATGGGGGGCGGAGGTGGATTTGGTGGAATGGGGGGAGGAGGGTTTAGTGGCATGGGAGGACAAGGAGGACATGGCTTCCACGACGAACCAGAGCCAGAAACCGTTACCCTTCCTCTTCCATGCTCATTAGAAGAATTATACAATGGAAAGACGAAGAAGCTCAATATTCTGAGAAAAAACGCGCAGGGCCAACCAGAAAAGGAGTTAGTCAGCGTGAGTGTCCAGCCAGGATGGAAGGCGGGGACAAAAGTTACTTTTAAAAACAAGGGAGACTGGACTCCCCACGGAAGACAAACCATCCAGATGGTGATAGAGGAAAAGCTGCATCCTGTGTTCACCAGAGACAACAACGACTTGATTGCTGTTATTCCTGTGAGTTTCAAAGAGAGCTTGTTGGGGTTCCGCAAGGAGTTGAAGACGCTAGGAGGTAGGGTATTGAACTTGGACCGCAGCACTCCGATCAGCCCGGGGACAGAAAGTAGGTACCCAGGGCAGGGGATGCCTGTGAGAAAGGGTGGATGGGGGGATTTGATTGTGAAGTTTAAGGTGGATTATCCAGTGAGATTGAGTGAGGGGCAGAGGGAGGCAATAAAGAACAACTTCTAACGAGTGTACCAAACAGGACACCCAACTTCACACAACTTTCTTATATCCCCCTCCTGTGTATACTTGATTTCACCATTTGCTTCGGAAAGTGTTCACTCACTGAAAACTAATCAATCTTTCTCGATATAACCACACTTTGCGAAGCTAAAAGAACTCTAATATTGCTCTTACAAGGTGTTTACTTAATTTGACCACTCACTTCGTGTGGTGTATTCTCTACTTAGTTTATATTCGTGTAAGAAGAGTATACTTAAATAGAGTGTTTAAATACTCAGAGTACGCTTACTATGCTTTCTGGTAAGCACACTTTCGAGTAAGATGATTGTATGAAAATATATTTTTGTTTTAAGAATTGTAGAATTGATGTACTTGTAGTTCTAAAGCATACAGTGCTCTGTCGGCTTCTACTTTATGTAAGCATATATATTTAACGCAGCTACACCAAGAAAAAGTCATTATTAACCTATAGGCCATACAGCAAAGCTGATATACAATGTGAGTGGCTAGTGTATACACTAGAGTAAAGAAATGATCACTTCTTCTCCTTCTTCTCCTTCTTTTCCTTCTTCTCTTTCTTTTCCTTCTTTTCCTTCTTCTCTTTCTTCTCCTTCTTCTCCTTCTTAGCCTTCTTTTTCTCCTTCTTCTCCTCATCCTCTGCCTTTCTCTTTTTCTCCGGTTTTTCCTCCTCCTCAGACTCATCGTTTCCTGCCTTCTCCTCCTCATTCTTTTCAGGCTCTGGCGCAGATGCCGGTACTGCAGCTGCAGGGGCCGCGACATCTCCCTCGTAACTCACGTACTGCTTCTTCCAGTCGGCTGGAGTGCTCTCGTTTTCTCTCCCGTACTGGTCCAACTTGCCCTCGCTCTTCAACTGCTTCTTCTTGGCAGCCACAGGCCCCAAACCCCATCTTCTTGGGTAAGTGTCTCTCTCCATAATGCAGCGCTTCACCTTGGCCACGACACCGTGGTCGCACAGAGAAAGGTCCACGGAAGCCATTTGAGCAATTCCCACGGCTATAGCTTCACCCTTGGTCGTAATAAGTACAACTTCATCGTACAATTCAATGCCCTTTTCGTAGCGCAAGAGTCCTGGGATCATCAACTTGGCACCGTAACAGACACTGTTGACGGCAGAGTCCTTGACCACAATTCTCTTGTACCCAAGGAGAAGCCCTTCAAGTGGCTGGATCACTCTTCTAAGATACAGCTCATCTCTGGTGTTGTCGAACACCCACTGGGCGTCAAGCACGTCGTGCAACGTAACCAAGTTGTCGTTCTCACTGAGAGCACCACTTCTAACACGTCTCAACTCCTGCATGTGGCCACCGACACCTAGAAGCATGCCCAAGTGCACACAGAGTGTCCGCATGTACGTCCCAGCCTCACACAGTGCCCAGAAAACACCCAACCCGCGCTCCTGGTCAAACTCTATAAGATTCAGCTCGTAAATCGTTCTCACACGAAGCTGTCTCTTCACAGCAGAGATAAGTGGGGGTCTCTGGAAAAGGGCCCCAGTGAGCTGCTCAAGGCCTCTGGCAAGCTCCTTCTCGTCTTTAATCGCATCATGGAGTCTCACTATACACACATACTCTTTTCCCGCGCCCTGCTGCGACTTCACAAGCCGGGTAGCCCGGTCCACGCACACAATAAGACAGCCGGTTACTTTAGGGTCGAGCGTTCCCGAGTGACCGGTCTTTTCAGCACGAAGAATTCTCTTAACCCACGCAACAACCTCGTGCGACGAGGGGTTCAGCGGCTTGTCGAGGTTGATCACACCAGAAGATATGTACAGCTTGAGGTCCCGTGTGAGCGGCGAAGAACCCGCTGGGATTGGGGTATAATGGGCGCTACGGACCTCAAGTGCCTCGTAGTTTTTGAGAAGAAGAGGATACGACGAAGTGTCGGGCAGGGGGGCCACGCTGGAGGGGGTTATTTGGGACATGGTTTGGTGGTGAAATTTTTGAAATTTTTTTTTTTCATATTAATTTTTCACAGGGCCACCCACAAATTTGTATGGAGAAAATCAAGTGCGTTAAAAAATACTACTAAAGTGAAGTTTTTCGAAGAGTGATTAATAGTGTTTACTTTTGCGCGGCTCCTGAAAGTATTAGTTAAATTCGTGAGGTTAGGCAGCCAACACATTAGCTAGTGACTAACACCGACTTTGTGTTCTTTGGTAAATGTGCTTTGGGTAGTGCTTGTTTAAACTATGAGACAGGCCAAATATATACGATCGCAGTTGCAACTACAAAGCTGGTACATCACTCCTCTATCTTAAGACAATCAAACAAGATCAATTTACAAAGTTCCAAATGAAATGATATTATGATAGTCAAGAAAACAAGGAATAAGAAAAATGTCAGTTTCAGAAGAACAAAAGTGTCCTAACAAGCCAACTAGACTAATCAGCCTTCCATTTCCACCCAGGGATAAACAATTTATTGTCATCTCTCAACAGAAACAACACCCGTCTACACCCCCTCAATACCTCTTCCAACTGGTGTCTTCTTGGAAGGAGATTTTTGAAGACTATGGTCAACTCTTTGTGAGTCGCTCTGATGATCACCAAGTAAAATATCACCTGGAACCCATCGAAGGCCTCCATAATTACCATATCTGACACTTCGGAGGTACGCAAAAAAGTATCCACTCTTCTAGCTCCACTTAGAAAACCGAAGGCTGGCTTTGTGGTTGACAATTCCACTCCTATATTCTTCATAACCATAATAGATTCCTCGAAATCTGCTTGGAACACGTAGCCATGCACAGCATTGGCCACTATAAATACGCTTATATTAAACAAATTCTTTTGAAAAGTGGCAAATTGGAATCTCACAAGCTCTAGAAAACTGAGGTCCAAAATGTAGCTTCGTACCACGGTTGCGTAGAAAGCTAGACCAATGTAAAGAATCACGCATAGGGTCTTCGCATATAGAGGGACAGGAGACCGTTTAATGATTTTGTACTTTTTCGTATTGGACGCAGTATTATTAGGAGGCCAGACATGGAGCGTATAATCTTTACTTTCAGACATGAAGTTCTCACTCTTTTTGCTGGTTTTTTGCAGGTTATCTGTGGGTTTTTTGTCTGTGATTTGGTTGTTTTTGAACCTGGTCTAGGCAAAATTATTTTTGACGTAGGCTAAAAACGTTAATTTTTTGTAAATGATTTGGTGGTAATGGTGGTCCTTTTCTGAGTGCTTGGATTCTTGTTCCGATTCGGAAATGACCTGTCTTCTCTTTGAAGTTTTTCTATTGTTCTCGGTGGAGATTTTATATCCTGCTTCGCGAAGTTTCGTACTATGCGCACGCACGTTTTTATATATCTTCATACAAGATGAAATAAAAATCATTTGTATGGTTTGATTGTTTAATAGGCTTTTAATACACATTTGTCAAATTCGTACATTCTTTAAGGTAGCTAGACTCACAAAAACTGCTTCACAATTGAATTTTGCCTAGATCCAGATTTCTCTCTGGGTTCACCTTATTCAGGTGAATTTCACAATTTTCGTGCTCAAAAGCCGAAATAACATGAAGGGTTACTTACAATACTATCGGAGAGAATGCGTTATATTCTATTTCACTCACACTAAGCAAAATTGTAGTGATTTATAGATGGTGGTACATGCTTGTGACACCTGCATATTTCAGCAGAAACCTGCATAATCATTGAGTCATCTCAATATTTTTTATTCAAAAATAAGCCCAAAACAACCTAGTATGCTTAACCGTTTTTCAAAAAAAGCCTTCTCTGGCACTAGAAGCCACAGTGTGAGTATTTAGCGTCTGAGTTACAGTTTGAAGTAGGAGCTGAGGATTACCTGGAGACTGGTAAAGTGTCAAAGTGATATTTTGAAAAAAACACTGAAATGGAAAAACCGATAAATGAAATACCGATTCCTATCGACTTTTAAAGATGAGAGGAATAATTTCATAAAAAAGTTTTATCAGTTTTTCAGTGGTTTTGATGAGTTTCACTGCTTTTGGTTATTGTGCTATACGCACTACCGGAGTTGAGGGTGTCAAACCATACACATGAGGCACTTTTTTCTGAACTTTTTTCGACATTTTTGTTTTAATGTTATATCGAAAGTATTTTAGATCTTCCAATTGCGAAAAAAAGCATTCTTTGACATCAAAATAGCATCACTTAATGAGCTATCTTTTTTGAGTTTATCTGTGATTTTCCATGAGTATAGAACGCTTTCTTTGTTAGTTTTTTGATTTAAGCTAACTTTTATGTCACTCCTATTCAATTTCTAAGCCTAAACTGATAAGATTTGGTGTCTTTAGCTAGCGTACTACCTTATAATTTAGCTGATATTAAACCTGATTATGAGCTACAAATTTCAGGAATTTGTTATATCATTTTGTTCCAAGTACTGAAAAATACCTTTATACTCTCTTTTCTCACCTCTTTTCACCAAACATCCCCTCAAGAACCACGACACAAGCTACGACATTTTCTTCTCACCAAAAATATGTTTTAAACTTTGACACTGTCAAATATATGAACCCAGCATACACCTGCACAAGCGTGCACACCTCAAAAAGCTTTCTTTTCCCGAAAAAAATGATATCCTCAGAAAAACGATCAATTTCTTTTGATGGTTATATATTTGTCTCATTTCAAGACGCCTGCCCACCCCATCCCTACTAACCAGTACCTTACCCCCACATATTCCCGTCCTCCTATAACTCTCACCTCCGGAAAAAATGCACACATCTTTGACTCTTCCGGCAAAAAATATATAGACTTTAGTAGCGGCATTGCTGTGACGTCTCTTGGTCACGCAGACCCTCAAGTGGCCAAAGTCATTGCCGATCAGGCCACAAAACTCCTCCATCTGTCCAACCTTTTTCATAATGAACACGCAGATGCTCTCGCTAAAGAATTGGTTGAAAAGACCGCAATTTTCGGCGGCATGCATGCCGAAAGCGTCTTTTTCTGCAATTCTGGCACCGAAGCCAACGAAGCCGCTTTGAAATTTGCGAGAAAATACGGTGTCTCCAAGAGCGCAACTAAGTCTGAGATAATCACATTTGCTAGCTCCTTTCACGGGCGCACGCTCGGCGCGCTATCTGTGACGCCGAATGTGAAGTACCAAAAACCTTTTGGGCCGATGCTCGGCGGTGTGCACGTGGCCACAGTGGGAGACCTCGCCACAGTAGAAAGTTTGGCGTCCAAAAACACGTGTGGTATCATCATTGAGCCTGTGCAGGGCGAGGGGGGCGTGAGACCGGTGGAAAACCTGTTTTTGGAGGAGGTGAGAAAAATCGCCAACAAGGTGGACGCGGTGCTCATCTATGACGAGATCCAATGTGGGATGGGGCGTACAGGAAAACTCTGGGCCCACAGCCATCTTCCGGAGTCTGCACACCCGGACATCTTCACGTCGGCCAAGGGATTGGGTAACGGCTTTCCTATTGGCGCTACGGTGGTGCTGAAAAAAGTGAATGACGTCATGAAGGTGGGGGACCACGGAACAACTTTCGGGGGGAACCCTATGGCGACCAGAGTTGGTCGTCACGTGTTGAAGAGAATCACAGAGGGCACCTTCCTCGAAGACGTGGAAAAGAAGGGCGATTTGCTCAAGAGGGGGTTGTTGGAGATCCAGAAAAAACACTCTGATAAGATTTTGGACGTCAGAGGGAAGGGGCTCATGATGGGTTTGGAGTTCAAGGAAAGTCCAGAAGAGGTGATCAAAAAGGCTTTGGAGAAGGGTTTGATAGTCATTGGTGCAGGTGGGAACGTTGTGAGATTCGTTCCTGCATTGACAATTGAGAGGGGGGTATTGGAGGAGGGGTTGGCAATCTTTGAGGAGTGTATATGAGTATTTTTGGAGAGCAGTTTATTCACATTATACTTGATTGTAAAATTTCCGTTGGTTTGAACGTAGAATGGTATGAACATTTCGACACTAAAACTTAAACTTACATCACTTATGCTAAAGAATATAAAATATAGTACTCTATACACTTTTTGAAACTCCTCGCATACATGGACATCATCAACTCTCATGTTAATCCCACACATTCCACTCTCTTCTAGTGAGCCTTCTAACAGTTTCCAAGTCTAAAGGCTCGCCATCCGGAGAGGTTTCTACATACTCATTTTCATCGCTCTTTTCAATCCCAGAGTCCACGTATATGTAGGTATCTCTGTAGCTGCGCCAAACCCCATCTGAACCCATGCGAAGATCGGAGCACTTTATGACGATTTTCGAGGTTTCGTCTTCCGAAAACGAAGGCGGGCTTTCTAGTCTAGTCATTTTGAAAAAGTTGATCTCTTGAGCTGTTTAGAGTGTATGTACGATATATTAAAGGAGAAAGAAGAAGGAGTGAAATTAAGATTACAATCGAACAGGCCAAGTTAAATTCTTAAATTTAAGGAAATAGATACGGTGGCTGAATTTTACACATTTTGGTTGTAGTGTGAGTCTTTGAATCATTTTTTGAATCTCTAATGGAAGTGATATTGATTGAATTTAAGTGTAATATTAAAATGTGTACAGTTTAGTGTAGTAGGAGAATGCCGTAGTTTTACGGCTGAAAATTGTTTCTTGAAGATAGAGCTATGTGCTCTTAAGCTACAGAAAACGTTTTTGATAATTTCATCTATGATTTTCTCTGAAAATTGTGTTTAAATGTGTATCGTGCATCAGTAGCATAGTCATGTACCAATGAATCACCGTTCTTGAACGCAAAAACTCGCAGAAGTCTGTGTGGCATTTAGAGATACATTACCCATTTTGTAGAATCGCCTTATATTATCCAAAACCCGCTTGCATAGCCCTTAAGTACTCCTTTAGGTACCCAACAACAACAAAGTCAATCCCTACAACCAGCTCGAATGTACATTCCGACAACCTAAAATGTTTTCTTGTATCAAATAATACTCTCTACGGCCCCTCTACTCTACTGCGCTTCTCCGCCTTCTTTCTTCTTTTGGCTCTTCTCTTTTTTTCATTACGTGCAAATTCCGCCGCCACCTCAACCGCCAACGCCTTCAAAACCATTCTGACGGTGTTAATATCCTCCTCTTTTATTTCTACACTCTTTTTTTGTTCCTTTTTTGGCGCTCTGTAGGCGTTTCTACGACGCACTACGTTATTATTCTTCTGGTTTCTTCTCTCGCCTTTTCCACGAAATTTTGGGTAGATTGGTGGATTTCTATTAGACTCCTCTTTTATGTCAAGCTCTTTGAGCTTTTTCGAAACATCCGGAAGAAATAGAAAAGGTCCTGGCATTTTTTTCTGTGAATAGTTCACGAGGCGTACAAATTCGCTCGCTAGAGTGTTGCGAAGGAACTCCCGGTTACCTTCTAGAAGCTTTGGCTGGATCTTTAGCATCATCGCCGCTAGTGGCCATCTGCCACTAAAGTAGCGCCAACGTGCCTCTTCTGGAAGTGTGATCTTAGGGAAAGTCTGCGCAAAGACTAACGCTTTCAGTGCCAACTGGTCGCGGCTAAGGTATGACCTCGGAGCAATGAGGGTGAGAAAATCATGCGAAAACTGGAAGCTGTTGGTCATTTGACTTTGTAAGTGTTTGTGTATGGATATGCATGATAATAATGTGGGGGGTGAGGGGGGCATGGCAGGAGGGGGTGAACCAGGGTAGCTTTTTTGAGTAAAGTTAAGTACAAACATTCTAGGTGGGGTTAGGATCAAGACTCTGCTGAGGTTTGCTTATCACTCTTGGTATTTCTTGGGTGAGAAAGGTCTAAGTCCCCTATTATGACTTCAAGCCTCTTTTATTCAATAGTAATGGTGAAATTTATGGGCAGAATTACCTGTGATCTTTTCTCATGTTTTCCAAAAGTGCCTCTCACAATAGAAGGAGTGTATAGATGCATGTAAATCCTTTTGGATAACCATATAAAGAGTGAGGCTTATAAGGGGAGCGTGAGAACAGCAGTTTTGAATGATATGAACGATACTATTATTATATGATAACTCAGGTTTTGCTGTGCTCGCCTTTTCTGTGGTCATGTGACCCACGCGAAATAAATAAGAGTAAATTTCAAGGCTACAGACAACTCAAACACCTCCAGCGAAGCAGTCAATATTCAAGATTGTTGGTAATTTCGAGTTATTGAGATAACCTACCTCCCTCTGTGTCCAGGTTGATATAATTTGTTCTTCTTGTTTATTCGATTGTCTTGTTGAGTCAATCGTCTACTCATCTACTGTGATCTAATCTCACTTTCAATTATACTTGGCTTTGTCCTTTGCACTGCGGAGCCTAGTATTGCTTCTATACATCAAACCTCTACTTCCTCCAAGTTTTAAAGCTATTCAATAGAACACATTCTCGTTTCGCTGGAGTTAATCGTCATGGAATCCATCTTTACGTTGCCCCTTGACCCAAACGACCTCCCCCTCACTCACGACCCTGCACTCCTCTCGGCCTTCCTCGAAACCACCGAAAAGAACTCTGAAGGCCCCATTCTTGCAGCCAACCTGTGCCATAGATGCCGCAAGCTCAAAAAGAAGTGCACAAAACACAAACCAAGATGTCTTTCCTGCTTCAAGAGCGGCTATGATTGTGTCTATGAGAAAAGGGAGACACCTTCGTCCCCTAGAGTGGTCCTCCCCAAATTTTCTCACGCCGAAGAACTCAAAATTCAGCAACGGTTACAATTGCTTTCCCAACGTAAACACGAACAAATTATCCCTAAGCAGCCTCCTAGACCTAGAGGCCGGCCAAGAATAAGACCACGGACGCCGCCGCCGGCACGTGCACCTGTACGGCCTGTGGTGGTCCCTCCTAAGGAAGAGCCCGAGGTTGATTTGGAGGCAGAGAAGCAGAAGAAAGAGGAAGAAGAACGCAAGAAAAAGGAGGAAAGGGAAAGCTTTCTCTACAGATATCCTTATTCTGAGGTTGTGGCGGGGGCCATACCCCCTCCTTGGGTGGTGTTCAGAGAAAGAGTAGGGGAGGAGAAACGGGCAGTGTTTCCCGAGGAAGAGGTGGAGGAAAGGGGGGAGATGTGGGGTTATTGGTCTAGTGATGAGGAGGAGGAAGATGAGGAGGAGGACGAGGAGGAAGGGGCCGAAGAGAAGGTGAGGGAGAAGAAGGAGTTTTGGACGGTATTGGATCCGGTGCTTTTCAATTCACAGGCAATTCATTGAGCAATTTATTAAACAATTCGCTGAACCTAGCGAGGTGAATCTGTTGAGTTAGAGAGATGTACTCATTAAGGCGAGCTTGTTCAGCTCACTTTATCAAGGCGACTCCATAGAGAAATTTCATTGTTCAATGCATCTAGTAATCTCTTACTATTGAGTAGTTACACTACCAGGAATCTCTGAATTATACTCCTGATATGCTTTTCATATACACCTGTTGATATGCAAAAGGAAGTTGATCGAGGAAAGCAAACTGGCATCTGGACAATTCACGGGCAAGGTTTCTATCGGTAAGCAGCGACGGGAATATCGCTACAGATCTCCTCCACACTGAACTTGAGCCACGCGTGTCAGATCCTACCTCTCAACATCCTATTCACGGTATACCTCATAAAAACTTCAATCAGCCGTATAAGCCTTTGCTTGGTATATGTGCACCGGTGTTTCCTTTCTTGATACGAATTATATTCGTCTGTATCTTAGTTGTATCTTAGTAGTAATACAAGTGTTATCGATTGCTGTATAATTCTTTTAAAACGAGCTAATAATCTTGAGTTCATTGAAACACGAATCCAACTTCGAAGGTTGACGCCAATCAAGAGCTACATATATGGCACACAGTTCTGCAAGCTCTTGCCCCCACCATATCGCTCACGAAATATGAACACATAACCCTACAAATAAAAGCGAAAGATTTTATCTTAATAACAATGACTATGCTGCTATATTAACGTCCTGGCCATCAAAGCAACTGCTCCCTCAACTTTCCCCCATCCCACACCATCCAGACATACCACAAGTATCCTGGAACAATTGTCGTCAAATGCCACAACGAATGAGCGTCCAAAATGTCTCTCCAAGGCGGGAAATCAAACAACTCGAAAACCAAGCCCAAACTGACCCATATAGACAAGCCAATAGGAGCAAGGCATTTGACATTTTCCCAGTTTGGCTGGTAACGCAAAAAGAACATACTCCAGGAGTCGTGTTCCAACCGTTTCTCCTCTACGTACTGTTTCTTAGTGAAGTCGCGTTTGAAAAGATACTCCGAGTACTTTTTGTACCCCAAGACAGAAAAGGCAGCCCACTGACCATACTGAACAACAGCCCATGCTACATTGATTTGCATGTTGTAAGTGTAAGACCAGTCTACAAGCAATCTGATGACATGGCAGAGATAGACTCCTCCTATCACTAATCTAAGCATATATACTCTGGATACAGGCCCCTTGTAGAGCTTGAAAAGACGAATGGTGGCCACATACAACCCAGATAAAACCGTGGCACCTGCGAAAAAATAGTCTAGCTTTTCAGTTATGTCTAAATCTCTGAAGTGGAATACGGTGGAGCACACCCAAGCACCCATGGCGATACGACACATGATTTTATAGTTTTCAAAGAGGAAAATGAGGGAATCTACGTATTTCAAATTGTTGATTAGGTTCAACTTTCTGAGTTTGATGGTTTCTGCATTCAACATTTGAAGCCCAAGGTAGTGAGACACCAAATTGAAAAACAGAAATATACACAGTGCTGGCTCTTGGATATTGAAATATCTGATGAAAAACCACTTCCCGTGGAATTGGTACAATTCTTCTTCATTCTGCTTACGAAGCATATTGATGACATCCTGACACTGGTAGTCGCAATTCAGAGGACAGTCCCAAAAGAGAAGCCGGAGAGAAACAGGAAGTGGCATCTCTTGAAACTGAAGAACTAGAAATTCATTGTTAGACGGATTCTGGTGGAGACTCTCCCCACAGGTGTTCTGCTTACACGCATCCACACACCGTACAAACTCGTCTAGTTGGTCTCCAGTGGAGGCTAAAGCAGTGGTTAAAAGAAGGGGACAGAGGAGAGAATAGAAATTTTTGGCTAGCATTTTCTATTCTTTGACTGAGTCTTTTGGGTTTCGCAAATTTTCTTGAGAAATTTTAGGTATCTTGGTAGGTTTTTTGATGGAGAAATTTAAAAGCCTATGGTGGTTGTGAAAATTAAAGCCAAATTATTTGACGTGCCAAATTGCAGGACCTCAAGTGGATTGAGTGTCATCGTGTTAAGTGTACAAAAGGTTGCTTTATATCATATTTATTGTTTGTCACTCTTCTGGTCCATTAGGAGCTACTGCTTTCTGTCTTTTTTTGAGTAATATGGAGGTCAATTGAGAGTGCTGTATATTCTGTTAAAGTGTCCTATTGAGAGTACTTATCAAAGCCTAAAACTGTTCTACTGTTTGGTAATCATTTGATGACCTAAAGAGTGCCCTCTGAAAGCAAGAGCAGATTTCCTTGACCTTTCTAGTTAGATAGATCTACTGCCATAGCTATCCGAACAGTAATTTGCTTGTATGAACCCTTCTGGTTGTACTTGTATGACTATACTTTCTGAGTGGCTAGGAAAAGTATACTATGCCAGTCATTCGAGTGAATTTTAATTAATGGTTGTTGATAGATGTATAGCTATGTCAAGCTTTCCCAGAGTACGTTGAGCGTATAATCTGAGTGTGCGAACTTTCAATGACTTGCCTTAGTAGTAACAGTTCTTGAAGAGTGTTAGTTTGCCTCGATTTCATTCTATTGAAAAGTCGCACAAGAAGCTATATAGACCTAGCGGATCACAAACAAAAGGCAGCCCAGGAATTGTGCACCTCAGCCAAAATACTAACTAAACTGAACCTTTGTCTACTCGCAATAACCAGTAGTGCAAAAAAAAAAAGTGCCCTCACTCAGATTCGAACTGAGGATCGCTACATTACTAGTGTAGCGCCTTACCAACTTGGCCATAAGGGCGAGTACGAATTGCTTTTTATTCGAAAGTGTCAGTATTTGATATATATTTTCGCTTTTTTTTGAAGAATAAGGTTTATTAACTGAATATCCAGCTTTCATTTATATCGCGTGTTGACTTTTATTTTACTCGCATGCATGAGCGCTCGGTAATACTCATTTTAAAGTTTTTCTTGATAGGGGATTCAATTTCAGGGTCTCAAAAAAGCTCTTTTGCATTCAATGGGACAATTTTGAGATAATAAAACTTTATCTTCCCCATAGAAACCTTTTTCAATCAAATTAACCCTCAAGCTCATTTACTCAATAAGTTCCTCATGGCGTGTTTGGGGCACACGTATTGAATGAAAAATGTATTATAGAGTCCTATAAAGTTCCTTTGGTTGATTTTAAGTCTATAAAGACATTTTTTATGTACTTCTCAAATTATTCATCAGTTAGATTTCTTGTTATTCATGCTTTAAACCATTACCAGTTTCCATAAAAAATATTGAAATAAGTGGAAATGGGTATACACAAACCTATAGAAATCAGAGACACGAAATTAGTATACCAATCAATCAGAAAAAAGTATAAAGTCCTCCTCGAGTGTTTCTGAGGCTATAAAGCTTTCATAAGTGCATTTGCTACAAGTTGCGCCTTTTACAAAATATATCTTAGAAGTACGTCATTAATTAACCATCCAATCTGTAAATTTGCTTATGGAACCTGAAAGATTTCTCAAATAGAACTTTGAAATCAAAATGCTCGTCACTCATGGTTTTATAGCTGCTTTAATGAAACCAAAAAATATAATTCTCTATAACTCATTCAAAAAATGTCTTATTAACAATAGAGGTTTAGAATATACATTAGAGTATATAAAATAGATTTATAATATGTTCAGAGATAGCAAAAAGAGGTGTTAGTCCCAAATAACACCATCAAAGCACTAAAGTAGAGCATCAAGAATAACTTCTTAAGGAACGGCTCAAGATATCTGAGTATTATTTGAATTTAATAAAATGACTTGAGTAATTATTGTAACAAAAGAATTGACACTCCAGCTCTTTTTAAAACAAAATTATCCCTTTTTAAAAATTACCAATCATAGCCGACCTTCTAGAAGACATGCCAGGCTTCGGGTTACAGTGGCCGAGTGGTTAAGGCGATGCCCTGCTATTGATTCGTCAAAGTTGTTAGGCATTGTGCTCTGCATGCGCAGGTTCGAATCCTGTCTGTAACGCCATTTTTTTTTCCACAATTTTTTATATTTTTAAGTAAATAAATAAATATACGAAACTAAAAATAAAGGCCTACTGATAGTTTTTAAGCTAAGCAAAGGGAATAACGAGAGGTATGTGGATTTTCATTTTGAGTGGGTTTCGAGTGGTTTTGGTGTATTATATAAAGCAACTGATCTGGAAAGGTGAGAAGAGTGAAGATGAGTGGTGAGATGGGTGATGAGATGAAGAGGTGATGAATTGGGATGCAGGGTCAGTTGAACAAAGGGGCATACACAACTGTAGTATGGTGGTTGGCGAACTAGGGAACGTCGGTAATTTCCTATATCTTCTGGTCTTCGTACGGAGAGGAGAGTCTAGTATTTGATTTGATTTTGCGATCTTGGAGTGATCTGGAATCTCGTCTACTTTCGATGATTTATACATATATAGCTCACCCTATATAAATTGAATACAAGATGGCCTATATATAATATTTCCATCATAATTTGAAGCTCAGTGAAGCTGTACACATCAGTAAACATTGCTTCATCTCTTATAGCAGAGCAGAGCACCAAAGAAAGTATGCTGTAGTGCTCAAAAATGAAAGGAATACTCAATAAATTATATAGGTTTGTAAAGAAGCTATTATGATAGAATTGTGGTTAAGTGAAAGTGGCGATATGAAGATACTAGAGAATGTGAATATGAGAATGTGGAGATAAGTAGAGGATTATAATGAGCAAAAAAAACCCACTTCAGTTGCTCCGCTCGTGAAGTCTTAATGAAGATTACTAACTAGATGGGTGTTCCCGATCTCTGGGACGTTATAAAAAATGGCCTCGACCAACGCATACCCCTCGAAGTCTTCGCTGAACGCTTCCTTGCAGAAAACGGTAGACCTGTAAAACTTGCTATCGATGGCCACAATTGGCTTTTTGAGGTGTTCAAAGGCCACAAAGATAGCGATAAAGTCAAAAATTTCATGAGCCGTGTTAGAATTCTCCTCAACTTGAAAGTGTCATTTGTAGTTGTATTCGACGGGCGCTTCAAACCTGGCTTCAAGCGCAATTTCAAAGGTGTAGAATTTCCTGATGATGACTACTCAGAGACCTATAGACTGGCTGTTTGTGAGATTCACAAACAACCCACAATGGATGTAGAGCCAAGAACAGGCAAAGCGGAGTATGACGACGTGTTCAAACGTATTAGGGAATTATTTAGGGTATACAATTGCTTTTACATAATCAGTGCTGGAGAGGGAGAAGCAGAGTGCGCTTATCTTCAGCATTTGGGGGTTGTAGACTATGTGATGACAAACGACGGAGACAGTCTTTTGTTTGGGGCCACCAAAGTACTTCGTAATTTTCTGGACTTTTTAGAGGATGCCCCTCCAGGTGCGAAAGAAAGTCTGTATCACACCGACAAAACCAAGTGGGTGACGCCTGTCCACATGGAAAAGGTCACCAAAATCACTGGATTTGATCGGTGGCGTATGATTCTCTTTGCACTTCTTGTAGGCTCAGATTACAGTGGGGGCATAAGGCGTTTGGGAGCTGAAAGAGGAATGAAGATCGCTTTGCTTGGATCACCAAAACAGACACTCCACAGAAAAGAAGATGTGGATCTTGTTCAACCCGACGATTTTTCGAAGAAGTTGCAAGAAATATACACTAGCGACTTTTTGTTTCACACTCCTTCAAGATTAAAGCGTCTAAAAGCATTCATAGATGACTTGCAAAGGACAATAACAGAACACTCTTATGCAATCTTCGGCATGAATTTGCTGCTGATGAACTTTGTAGACGAGAGTGGAAGGCTTATAGGTCCTCCTCAAGATAAAGTGATTCTTTCTTTTGCATTCCCCATCATCAATCGCACCAATATTTTTCGTTTCGTCAACGGAATGGCCAATTTGGCGGAGCGCAAATACATTTTAAGGCCTGAAGAAGTCAAAGTAGCGGCTCTCAATTTGGACCATGTGTTAGACACTTTGGAAGCAACCGACAACACTGTGAGAATACGAGGGTGTTCCGGAGCAGGCGATCTCTCTTTCGTTGTGTGTGAGAGTGTTTATAAGAAAGAGTTTGGGAACTGGAAACTCGTTTCAAGCAGTGTAAATGAGAGCGTGTCTGATGATGAGAATTTGAGGTTTGATAGAGACTTTTCAGACGTTTACATAAAACTCACAGAAAGGTTCCACTACGAAGGATCAAAAGTTGTAGAGTTTCTTGATCGGAGTCATTTGATGTATTTAGCACAAAAGGAAACAAAGTTCCAAGGTCTGGACATTCCAGATGCGATTACGTTCGAACGGTTCAAACAGGTTAGCTATCCAACCGTAAGCACTAGCAAGGAGTTTGCGGAAGCCAATGGAATAACCTACCTTATGGACACTGTCATGGTGAAGTATAACAAACGCCTATTCTTTGAAAGCAAGATTGAAAGTTGTGTTAAACAAAAAGATTCACCAACCAAAAATGGAGACATAGCTTCAATTAGAGTCCCTACAGCTGTAGCAAAGTACTATGCTCCAGAGCTCCTAGAAGAACTGGAAAAAAGGGAGTTGGAAAGAAAACTGCCAAAGAAGAAGCTGCCAAGGAAAAAATTAAAACAGTCTAATACTTTGGACAACTATATCAAGAAAGGAATCAAGAGAACAAGGTCCCAGCCTCAGAATTCTGTCAAGTTGGTCGACTCAATTGACCTAGATGACCAAGAGAGTCTTCCAAGAGCGAAATCTATGAATTTGAGCAGAAAGGCGGGCAGAACAAAGAGCTTGGTTGTTATTCCTGATTTGAGAAAAGACGAAATCAAGCCGAAGAAAGTGAAAAGGCTAAGCCAGCCTGGGGATGCTGAAAGGACTGAGAGGACTGAGAAGACTTTGATTGAAAGTTTGAAAGAAAAAGAGGACTTTGACTTCCTTTCGACTCTAAATTCTTTCAGCTCTGATCCTAACAAGATTGGACTACCTCAGAATCCTATAAGTCTTGATCCGGATGTTGACCAGGAGATCAATGAAGCAACTGATAATGACCAGGACAAGTCCGTTCAAATCATCAGTCGCAGAAATTTGGCAACAAAATCTGAACTGATTTTGGATTCGATTCTCCAAGATGATGATGAGGATGACGAAGACATAGATGTCGAAAAAGATAAAAATGAAAACGATGGTTTGTCCCATGAGGGCTCATCCGTCCGAGAAATCTCAGTAGAGGTGATATCTCTGAGTAATGTGCCAACAAACATACGAACAAACATACCAACTGGAATATCAGCCAACACAGTAGCTGATCTAAGTGAGCTCACCGCAGACCCCTCGGAAGACTTCTCGGAATTCCTGTCGGACATTGAACTCGAAATGCTGAAGAAAGCTGAAAAGGAGACCAGGAAAACAAAAATGAAAAGTCTGATGCTCTTGGACGAGGGCGAAGAAAAGGGCAACGACGAAGTCATAGAGATTTCTGACGATGATATGGCAAACAGGCTGTTGTTTAAGTGATCACGGCTTATAATTGAGTGATTGTTTTCGTGTGTTGGTTAGTTTAGTTGGTTTAGTGGAGTAAAATTAATGTTGCTGTTATCTTGCAACACGTAATTGACAGTTCTTAGAGAGTCAAGTAGGTACACATTAAGTTTATTCGTGAATAATCTGAGCATTATATCAATGGTGCTTTTGGAAGTGAAACCTAGGTATGATGCAGTAGACTGTCTTCTATTTAGGGCATTTAGTAGGCATACGAGTATACTACGAACAATTTGTATACAATTGCTTAGATTGATATCACTTCTTGGAGCTATTGATTCTTTTTGTCTAACCTGGCCCTGGATGTATGAGAACTTAGTACTTGGAATTCGTAGTGTATGTTCAAAGGCAAGCTGCTTCATCTATCTATTGGCCAAGTGAGCATTAAATAACAGAGAATGGATCTGCTTAAAGCTAGAAAGGCAATAGGATAAGTCTATGTAGATTGAAAGAGCAACTCAACTATACAAAATTTGTAGAACTGATCACATGAATTAGCGCGAGTTAAGCTATATACCTCGATTGAAAAGAGAAGCACTGAAGTCTTCATACAGTGAAACAGATCATAAAAATACATTAGCCATTGTCTTTCAGATAACAGACATTCTTCAGATGGATGGCTACCGCCCCCCTGGTATACAAAAAATTCAAGTGAAAAATCGCACAACTCCACCAACCAACTCCAAAACCACAACCTCCAACAATGTTGCGGACTCAAATTTCTCGGAAAATACCCCTCATAACCCCCAGAATACGTCCATTCTCTTCTTTCGCTAAAATTCGCGCGCCAGCCAATGAGAGCGAGCCGATTGATAAGCAAGGCGACTCTTCGCCAGCCGAAATGGCGCGCTTCCGGCGCATCGAGGTCACTAAAGGCATATTCCAGAGCTTGGGATTCCTTATAGTGCTCTTTGGCGGGTTCACAGTATACAAAGATTACCCATATTATAAGCAGAAGGCCAAAAGCTATTGGGAAGGCCAGAAGGACGAGGAAGACGGGAAAAAAACCGCGAAAAAGGAAATAGAGTACTTGGACATGGGAGAATTGAAAAAATCAACCGAAATACCGGGTGTATACCTCTGGGGCTCAAATGTTGACGGGATAGTAGACCCATACTCCAAGACACGCATGTATAAAGTACCCAAAAGACTCGGGTTCTTCGACGGGATGAAACTCAGAGACTTGAAAACAAACAGTAAAATGGAGGAGCGTGTAGACGACCTCAACATCTACTTGGACGAGAAAACACCCGAGTACGCCCCTTCTCACTCTTCTGCATTTGCCATAGACAGCAAGGGAGACTTGATTCAGTGGGGGAAGGGGTTTAGTGACAAGGACCCGAAGCCTAGATACACTTTGAAAGGCAAAAATTTGGTCAGAGGCGAGTTCAGTGATCATACCCTTTACTTATACACTAAGAAGGGAGACATCTTATATATGCCTATTGACGAAAAGACACAAGAAAATATGAAAATTACGAAAAAAGGATACTTTCTGAAGGGATACGAAAACTTTGTCGGTAAATTGGATCTTTCAAAAGTAGGCAGAATTGAAGATTTTCGCACTGGAACAAACCATTTAGTGATTCTCGGGAAAAACAAAAAAACGTATATATGTGCTACTGGAATTCCTGGGGTGTATGAGAATAGTAAGAATTTCGGGCAATTTGGACTTTTGGAATATTCTCAATTCGAGCCTGCACCTAAGCCTAACACGCTCCATGAAATCTATCTTTTGAACAATGAAATTTTGACGAAAAAAGACCCTCTTGCTATTCCTGGAAGAGACAGAAAAACCAAAGAATTGACAAAAATCGTTCCTAGAGAAATAGTTCAGATAGCTACGGGTAACTACCATACTCTAGCTAGAGACTCATTGGGTAATGTATACTCTTTCGGAAAAAACACGTTTGGCCAACTTGGATTTCCCGTAACGTACACCACCGAAAACGTTCCTATACCTCGTCAAATCGATTTCTTTACGAGGTATTTTGGAAGAATGAATTTGTTTCCCGAAGCTTCAGACATCCAGGCAGACTCCCACAGCAGTTATGTGACCATTCGCGGTAAAAATGTCGCGGAAATGCTCAAAAATAAAGCAGACACCGATTTTTTTGAAACTTTCTATTTTGCCTTTGGAAAAGGTTTATATGGTCAGTTAGGCCTCGACTACTACACACACGCCAATCTGACGCCCAAGAAGATGTCGCCTGTGTTGCACACTCTTCTGGAATACGACGAGCTGGCGAACCAGATGAGACGGATCGGGATATCCGAGTGGAGCATAGGCAAGAACCACGTGTTTGTGACGCTAGATAATAAGGATATCATGGCTTTTGGAAATAACAAGTTTGGGCAGTTAGGGAACGGCAAGTTGACCAATCAGGCATCCCCTGGGACCATCTTGAGCATTGTGGAGAAGGAGGACTGCATGAAGAATCCGGGTAAGTCTGGTTTGAGCCGGGTTACACTGGATCTGAACGTGGTCAATTTAACACGGTATCAAAATAAAAAAAACAACCGGATGCTGTTGGAGTCAGGGCTTGAGAGAAGAATTGTGGCGGGGAATGAGGTTAGTGGGGTTTACACATGTCTGTGATTGGTATATCCAGTTTCACTTTGAGCAAACATCACCTGGTATGTTTAGTAACAAAACTTTAGTATAAGGTTCTCTTCTACAGCTTTCAGCTTATTTCTGTATATATGGGATTTGATTCTTGTAGTTGAAATTTAGGCTCTAATGTTGATCCAGAGTCTTTGATGTTTAAGGATAGGTTATTAGTTGTACAAGGCTAGCTCTTTTGGAGTCAGAGCTGCTGAGCCATTTGACATGCAGATTGAGGTGTGATTCTAAGCTAAGGGTTTGATTTTTGTGGTTATATGTCTCCTGATAAGCCCAAAAAATTGAATATTGAGATTATTCGAATGATTAGACCGAGAGAGAGCTGGTTCGAAAGGTAACTTGAAATGTTGTATTAGGTTTTTGAGTTGCGCTTATAGGGCCATAGCTTAGTAAATAAGTTAAAGTAGGGAATTACTTGGATCATCATTAAAATGCACTTGCTTAAATGCCCATCGAAACACACCCAGCTGAATTCAAAAAAGATATCCGTTAGAAACTCAACGTCACCAAAGCACCAACTCAATTACAATAGTTTTGATTCCACCATGGCTCACAAGCTCAGCTAAGTAGCTCAAGCCAATGTATTACCTTATACGTTTACAAACAACCAGATCAAACCCATACTGAATACCTTATTGTCTCTTGAATACTCACTAGCTACTCAAAATGTACACAGATCTTCTGTTTGCAAACACATCTTTTGAGAAGGTTTTGTGTACAGATTTTGTATGTGTGTATACACTTAAATATGGCCAGGGATGTAAAAGTGGTATTCAGTAGCTATACTATAGTTCCCATTATATCGGTGATGAGGCCTTGAATTGAGAATGAGAGAGACTGTGTATTCTTCGGTCTCATTATTATCTTTGTGTGTACAACATACATTTATAGTAAATCAGAGATCAGCAGCCCATGTTCATAGCTGTAGCTATGGCCTTCAACTGGGACTAGTAAATGAGGATCACTACAAACTATAGCACTATGTAAACTGACAAGTTTTATATATATGCTCATATAATAAAAATATACAAGTTACACTGTATCAACAAATGCTCGATTTGTTCTACTCGCTCAATCATATTAACCATATTTTGACACCTGCATACACCCTTACACACATACCAGCACACCAACCAGCCAAACAAGACCGACCAACCCAACCAGCCTGCAAACCTTAAACTACCCAGTTATATAATGGAATCACGTTCTGATTCATAACTTCATCACTTATAAAATATAAGCAATCAAGGATACTTGCTCGCTTAGCCCACGTGCTCGCTTATTTAAAATTTCTTATCAGATATTTGACCTCAAACGCCGCATTAATCCCCCAATTTCACCCAAACTTCTCGCGAATCCCTTAAAATGGACTACACCACCGTTTCCAGACCACGCGAAATAGCCCCTATCCCCGAGGACGGCTCGCCCGCCCTGCAAAAAAAAGCGATGGACACTATGGCCCCCTACCTTGAAAAGTTCAGTCCTGTGACGCTGTCGCTGGAGCTGACGCTGCTCCAAGGCGCCCAGCTTAATCCGCCGGTATTCAATAGCCAGGCCTCTGAAGACGGGATTCGTAGCGGTACTGAGACGCCCAGAACCAGCGATCGAAGTACTAACGCAAGTGAAAAGAGCCCGCCTCCTTCCCCTTCCTCGTTCTACGGAAAAATAGGCATTTGCGCCATGGACCTGAAAGTATTGAGTAAACCGTGTCGCGAGATTTTGAACCGCCTTGTTCGTTCTGGTGAATTCGAGACAGTGATTTTTGGTGAAAAACAAATTCTCGACGAACTGATCGAGCTGTGGCCTGTTTGCGACCATCTCATCAGCTTCTTCTCCAATGGGTTCCCTCTAGACAAGGCCATCGCTTATGCTAAGCTTAGAAAACCTTTCATGCTCAATGATCTAATCATGCAGAAAGTTCTTTGGGACCGCAGACTCTGCCTTAGGCTTTTGGAGGCCGCTGGGGTGCCGACCCCCGACAGGCTCGAGATCTCGCGTGACGGCGGCCCTGTGAACTTCATCAGCGAAGATTTGAAACTAAAGCTTATAGAGAAAGGAGTGGATGTGCTGCCCATTCCCGAGCCCAACTGGCGCATGCCGGACTCCGACACCTTGTTGGTTGATGGGAAGGTGCTTAAAAAACCGTTTGTTGAAAAACCCGTGGACGGAGAAGACCATAATGTATATATATACTACGCATCTTCCAGTGGAGGAGGAGGCAGAAGGCTTTTCAGAAAAGTTGGCAACAAGCTGTCTGAGTTTGACGCCTCTCTTAACATGATACGGACCAACGGACTGTTCATATATGAGCAGTTCATGGACACTGATAATTTAGAGGACGTCAAAGCGTACACGGTAGGTTCAGATTTTTGTCACGCGGAAACACGTAAATCGCCTGTTGTTGACGGCATAGTCCGTAGAAACACTCGAGGCAAAGAACTTCGCTATGTGACGTCACTCTCTACCGAAGAGAAGGAAATTGCTAAAAGGGTGAGCAAATACTTTGACCAGACCATTTGCGGATTTGACATTTTGAGAAAAAACAACCGGAGCTATGTGATTGACGTGAACGGCTTCTCTTTTGTTAAGGACAACTCGGAGTACTATGACTCATGTGCCAGAATACTACGTGATCTATTCAGAGAGGCCTACAGAGCCAAGATCCAGAGCCAGATGCCGGTCCTGACAGAGCCTGCAGCAGAGCAGTCACATGATACGCCAAAATGGGTTTTCAAGGGGTTAGTCACGGTGATTCGGCATGCCGATAGAACGCCAAAGCAAAAGTTCAAGTACCTGTTTCGGTCTGCTATATTCTTATCTCTTCTCAAGGGACACAAAGAGGAAGTCATCATTAGACAGATCAAAGATTTGGAGATTGTGTTGGAGGCTATCAGAGTTGCGGAGGAACAAAAGTGCGAGGCTCCCGAAAAGTTGCGACTTCTTAGAACGACTTTGGCAAAGAAAATCAACCTCCCGGGAACCAAGATCCAGCTCAAACCCGTTCTCAATGACGAAGGCGAGGTGGATAAAGTACAGTTCATTCTCAAATGGGGAGGAGAGCCAACGCATCTGGCAAAGTACCAGGCAAGCGATTTGGGTGAAATCACAAGACAGGACATCCAGCTTCTCAACAAGGAAGCCTTCCGTAACGTGACTGTTTATACGTCGAGTGAAAGACGGGTGATTGCATCTGCTAGGCTCTGGGCAGGTTCGTTTCTTGAGATGGAGCCCGAAAACCTCCCGTCAGACTTTTTGAAAATCCGGAAAGACTTGTTGGACGATCTGAACGCGGCAAAAGATTTGATGGATAAAGTGAAGAAGAAGATCAAGCCTCTCTTGCGGCAAGGAATCAAACCTCCAAAACAGTTTGCATGGCCACCAAAGTATCCTGACCCCTATTACGTCACAAAGCGGGTAGTTGCTTTGATGAACTACCACCACAAGGTTTTGGATTATAACTTTCGAAAGTTCGCAGACTCCCTAGGAGACCTCCAGTCTCGGTGGTGCTGCGATGAGGACCCTTACCTCTTCAAAGAAAGATGGGATAAGTTGTTCAAAGAGTTTGCGACTTTTGAAAAGGTTGACCCGAGCAAAATCAGCGAGTTGTACGATACCATGAAGTTTGACGCGTTACACAACCGGGAGTTTCTTCTGCGGATATTCGACCCCCCGGACTTGGACGAAAGCATCCATTCCGAAGATGATGAGGACTTAAAGCAGTTCACGGAGGACTTCTTCAAGCTGCCTGTTCTTTGTGACCTGTACCCCATCAACGTGTTGGCCATGAACAACTTCCAGCTTCTGAAAGAACAACGGCTGAAGCAGGACCCGGGTCTGTTGGGCTGGGTGTTGAAGCTGGACCACACACATTACGAAAGCCTGCTGTCAGAGTTTGACGGGCCTCAGTATAACCGGTTGAGAGAGCTATACAAGTTGGCCAAGGTTTTGTTTGACTTTGTGTGCCCACAGGAGTACGGGATCGAGAATGGAGAAAAGTTAGACATTGGGCTCTTGACGTCTCTTCCTTTGGCCAAACAGGTTTTGGGAGATATCACGGAAATGGTGGAGACTTCGAATCCAGCAACTGTTGCTTATTTTACTAAAGAGCTGCACATTTATACGTTGCTTAACATCATCTATGAGCTGAAGCTTCCTATGCGGATAGAGCGGAATGCGTTGCCTGAATTGGACTATCTTCTGCAGATTGTGTTTGAACTCTACGAGTCTGAAGATACGGGGAAAAAGAAGCATCTGATCAGATTGCTGTTGCTGCCGGGATGCCATACACAGGATCCTTTGGATGTTCAGTTGGACGAGAAGCACCTGATTAGCAATATCCCGAAGATTCTGTTGACTCGGCATTTGGATACGGATTTGTTGATCCAGAAATTGAAGCTGCGGTTCCTGAGGGTTTCGTTGCCAAAGAAGTTTACTGCGGTTAATATCAGTAGTCCGTTGCTGATAGAGGGGGTGGCCAATGAATGAGCTCACCAAGCGCCAGCGAAGCTGACTATTATCAAGTTTGATGAATCAGCTAGTGTGACTCGCTTCGCGAGATATCTCACACACCCTCAAATACATTTATATATATATACCTTCTCACCAAAAAAAAATACTCAAAATATAAAGTTCTCTCCCTCTAACTTTTGAGATTACTCGTCCTCTTCTCAAGGTTGCATTTGGGGTGACTGAGTAACCCTACACTACTTAGAGAATGACTTAGCATAGATTGGAATAAACGGTTGCATTAATTTGTAGATTTTTGATTCTATTTTTGATCTTTGAGCTGTGTTCTTGTTGAATACATGTTTCAATGCCAAATAAATATGTGAATATGTGCTTTTATATGTATACCTGGCTTGCAAACAGTTGCCTTTGCGATTGTCATAATATAGATAATGTACTATTAGGGACTAAATATGGACACTCTGCTTGAGGCCAGTTATGGTTTCTGTATGCCCACGGTATCCTATAGGGCATATAAGCTTCATAGAAATTTATAGGTTCTCAAAAAACTCTTCGAGTCTCATTTTAATCAACAATCCCAGAATATTAGTGCAATAATAGGCCAGCCCCACTTAACATATTGGAAGAACACGTAATCGCCAAGATAAACACCCCTTTAATAGGCTAATTACAGGAGAAGATGATATACAAATTACACATTAATGAACGAACAGCTCACGCACATATAGATGAGCGTATATAAGGATAAAAGCATATACTTACAGACACATTAACCAACTCTATCGTTCATTTGCAAAACTGCAGGCATGCTTTGGTCTTAGCTCATAGCTAAGCAAAAAATGAATCCCTACGTAATTCTGCTTTTACCAAGAAACTATGTTTCTGGGCATTCCATATTAGTTGACCAATCCTTGAACAAATGGTGCATCTGCTGATATTCCTCTTGGCACTAGGTTATTATGGTTGCAATGTCATCAAAACATCCATAGCTGGTGATGAGATGCTAAACTTGTAGATCACTTCATACCTGCAAAAATTGATAGGTTACATACACTCCTTGGGATATTTTTCGGGGTCTGTCCCCAAGAGTAGGCTCCAAGGCAAAGTTCGGCGAGAAACACTCAGTGAGCAAAGCCAATGGAGTTGAAACTTTCTCAAGAATAAGGGGTCTCTGAAGTGGTTAGCCTTTAACTTAAGATTACAGCATGGCAGCTATACATGGTCGCTGTGTATGAGATCTCACAGCAACTGAATAAAACTGGATATTCTATCTGGCTTGTTCTGAAGAATCAATAAGATTAGATAACCCGTATCTAAATCGATTTCTGAGATAATTGGAAGTGTTGATCTTAAATGCGATAGGATATGTGATAGTACATGTGTGAAATCATTTATAGGTGTATACACTAGTACTCAGTACGTATCAGTTTCCAAAAAGTCGGGGGCACGAACTATACCCTGCTTCCCCGAACAGTGCGGATGGTTGCCGAGATGCCGAGTAACCGCTTCGGTTACTTTTTGTGGTTCACTGATGTATGATTTACTAAAACTATGCAAGATGAGCTATAGAACAAAAAAAAACAAGGTAAAACAAATGTTATGGTTTGAACTCTATCGATGGTCCCTGGTAGCACAGCATCTAAGTATATCTATCAACAATTATTGTATATTCACGGTTGTCTAGCTTGAGTGGTGCCAGTGCTAGCTCATACAGTATAAAGACAAGCAGACTTTTATATAGGTATATATACTCGAATATATAGATGTATACGACAAATCAAGGTAAACAACTCATATCTTGAGATATAGTTTTATTGAAAGTGTATATGCTGACCCACTTCTGTTCACCTGTCAATCTCAGGTACAAAGTTTTGGAGCTAACTCATGACGTGATACCCATATATATATCTAGCAACTCACACCTATGAGTATGGTGATCCTGCGATTGGCTCTTGAAAGGCTGAATATCAATGAGCGATGTGGCGTGATCTGAGGTGTAGAGTATTTCGTCTTGACTGGCTCAGGAGTGGCTGATATAATTTCATACGAATACGACTTGTGGGGTGACCGGAGATAAGTCGATCTTATCCCGTATGACTCCTACAGTGAGATGAGTAGAATGTCTTATTATATACATATGGTAAATATACATACGCGCCGTTTTTTATAATAATGACTAAATAGTATACGTAATGAAGTAAACATAATAAATAGATAAAATGTGTCAGTGTGTAAAAGAAATTAAAGCAAGGCTACGGATACAAGCCGATCGATCCAGATTACCTGTGACTCGGAGTTGAGCAATATATGATTCGACACAAGTAAGGATTATGTAATAGATCATAGCTATAACCTGCGCAGTACGATTACCTACAAATACACCTAATACAAATAAAAACCAACATTTGCTTATCATGAATACAGCTAACACTTACTCGGCCGGCCCATCATTATTGTGTGGTCCATTTCAGCTAGCCTATAGAAGTGCCAGAATATCCCTCACACACAACTAAGGACTTAGGCATTGATTCCGAAGTGATGTAATGAAGCATGAGCTGTCAAGTCAAGCATATCATGTAATTTATAATATCATCTATCACACACACACACACACATAGGTCCATAGATATTCAGGTATAAACTATGGGTTGTTTCGTTCATTCCTTCTTTGGTAATTGCTGGCAACCAGCCACCCGCAAAAATGGTACTGCGTCATGAAACAGTAGCCCCTGATCTGATACCATAAAGGAAAACAAGTGTACAATCAGAGTAAAATTAGACATTGAGTGAATAACAAGGGATTCAATGATTCTGAATAAAAATTAAATAATGTCTTGGTGTACCATGTAGAAACATTCATTTTTTACTATGTGCGAATTTATATATATATATGTGTCTAGTGTGACATCAATTACAGTACTCATATATATATTATTTAACAACAAAAACAACGTATGAATCGAGCCGCGCGATATCATCTCAGGCCGCACTGTACCAATGCGTTGGATATATCTCGCAGTTTCTTTCAAAAAAAAAGAACTCTAACCATAACCAACGGACCCATCCCCAAATCAGGTACCTCAATCCAACCAGTCGAAAATTTAAAATATCTCAGTTTCATTGATTATCCGTTCATAATTTTAATTGTACACTCTACTCCAAACTTTTGGTCTCCTGCTAGAAACTTGCATCGGCTCTGACCTGCATTTTTCAGCCCGTTTTAGCGAATCCCGGATTGTCCGAGCCAGCAAAGCAAAGTGGAGAAAAAGACCCAAAAAAAGGGGAGCCTACTCAATTGGCAACGGCAAGTAAGAATGTGTCAAAAAATAAGGACTTTTCCACCTTCTTCAAAAACATACACACTTCTTATCAGCTGCCGGCCGAGCCGCTGCATCCGCTGCGCAGCCGGGTGACATTTCTGTTTCGGGCCAAGTGTTTCCTCATCAGGGCGGGCGGGTAAGCGAGAAAAATCGCTCAGATAGGAGTGGGGGAGAATCCCTTAAAGAGTGAGAACATGAATTGGTATTAGATCGATGGACTACAGCAGTCATTTAAGGAACAGGGAAAAAAACTGTTATCGAAACATTTTTTATTTACATTTTTTATCACGCTGCGCGATGAAAATGGACGCTTCCCTTTTCGTCTGTTTATTTGTCCACCCGCATATCCCGCACTTTACTTTTTTCGCCATATAAAATCCCCAATATCCCCCAAGAAAAATCATCCATCATGGCTGACACAGAGAAAGCCACGGCGCCTACCAAGGAGAAGGTTCCTGTCGACGATGACGATGAAGACATTGACCAGTTGATCGAGGACCTTCAGTCGAACAAGGGCCTCGATGAAGAGGAGGAAGAGGAGGACCATGCGGCCACCTCTTACAGACCTGTCCCTGAAGAAATGTTGCAGACCGACCCTGCCTCTGGTCTTTCCGAGGAGGACGTCAAGAAGAGACGTAAGAAGTACGGTCTCAACCAGATGGCCGAGGAGAAGGAGAACCTTATTGTCAAATTCATGGGTTTCTTCGTTGGTCCTATCCAGTTCGTTATGGAGTCTGCCGCTATTCTTGCGGCCGGTCTTGAGGACTGGGTGGACTTCGGTGTCATTCTTGGTTTGCTTGCTCTTAACGCTTTTGTTGGTTTCATCCAGGAGTACCAGGCTGGTTCCATTGTCGACGAGTTGAAGAAGACTCTTGCCAACTCTGCCTTTGTCATCAGAGGCGGTGCTCTTGTCGAGGTTCCTGCCAATGAGGTTGTTCCTGGTGACATTCTTCAGCTTGAGGAAGGTACCGTTGTTCCAGCCGATGGTCGTCTTGTTTCCGAGGACTGCTTCCTTCAGGTTGACCAGTCTGCTATCACTGGTGAGTCTCTCGCTGTTGACAAGCACCACGGTGATGACATGTTCTCTTCCTCTACTGTGAAGAGAGGTGAATGTTTCATGATTGTGACTGCTACCGGTGACAACACCTTCGTTGGTCGTGCTGCTGCCCTTGTCAACAAGGCTTCTTCTGGTACCGGTCACTTTACTGAAGTGTTGAACGGTATTGGTACTGCACTTTTGGTCTGTGTTATTGCGACTCTTCTTGTTATCTGGACTGCTTGTTTCTACAGAACCGCCAAGATTGTGAGAATTCTTAGATACACTCTTGCCATCACCATTGTCGGTGTTCCAGTTGGTCTTCCTGCTGTCGTCACCACCACCATGGCTGTCGGTGCTGCCTACCTTGCCAAGAAGAAGGCTATTGTTCAGAAGCTTTCTGCCATTGAGTCTCTTGCTGGTGTCGAGATCTTGTGTTCCGACAAGACCGGTACTTTGACCAAGAACAAGCTTTCTTTGTACGAGCCTTACACCGTTGCCGGTGTCACTGCCGACGAGCTTATGCTTACTGCCTGTCTTGCTGCTTCCAGAAAGAAGAAGGGTCTTGACGCCATCGACAAGGCTTTCCTTAAGTCTTTGGCTAGCTACCCACGTGCTAAGGCTGCTCTCATCCAGTACAAGGTTCTTGAGTTCCACCCATTCGACCCTGTTTCCAAGAAGGTTGTTGCTCTTGTCGAGTCTCCTGAAGGCGAGAAGATCATCTGTGTTAAGGGAGCCCCTCTCTTTGTCTTGAAGACTGTCGAGGAGGACCACCCTATCCCAGAGAACGTTCACGAGGACTACGAGAACAAGGTTGCCGAGTTTGCCTCCAGAGGTTTCAGATCCCTTGGTGTTGCCAGAAAGAGAGGTGAAGGTCACTGGGAGATTCTCGGAATCATGCCATGTTTGGACCCTCCAAGAGACGACACTGCCCAGACTGTTAACGAGGCTAGATCTCTTGGTCTTAGAGTTAAGATGCTTACTGGTGATGCCGTTGGAATTGCTAAGGAGACTTGCCGTCAACTTGGTCTTGGTACTAACATCTACAATGCCGAGAGACTTGGTCTTTCTGGTGGTGGTGACATGCCAGGTTCTGAGATTGCTGACTTTGTTGAGAACGCCGATGGGTTTGCCGAAGTGTTCCCTCAGCACAAGTACAATGCCGTTGAGATTTTGCAAAACAGAGGATACTTGGTTGCCATGACCGGTGACGGTGTGAACGATGCGCCATCTCTTAAGAAGGCTGACACTGGTATCGCCGTTGAGGGTGCCTCCGACGCTGCCAGATCTGCTGCCGACATTGTGTTCCTTGCTCCTGGTCTTTCTGCTATCATTGACGCCTTGAAGACCTCGAGACAGATTTTCCACAGAATGTACGCTTACGTTGTCTACAGAATTGCCTTGTCTCTTCACCTTGAGTTGTTCCTTGGTTTGTGGATTGCCATTCTTAACCGTTCTCTTGACATTGATCTTGTTGTCTTCATTGCCATTTTCGCTGACGTGGCCACTCTTGCCATTGCCTACGACAATGCGCCATACGCCAAGAAGCCTGTCAAGTGGAACCTTCCACGTCTTTGGGGTATGTCCATCATCCTCGGGATCATTCTTGCTGTGGGTACCTGGATCACCCTTACTACCATGTTCATGAAGAAGGGTGGTATCATCCAGAACTTCGGTGCCATTGACGGTGTGTTGTTCTTGCAGATTTCGTTGACCGAGAACTGGTTGATTTTCATCACCAGAGCTGAGGGTCCATTCTGGTCTTCCCTCCCATCTTGGCAATTGTCTGGTGCTGTTTTGATTGTGGACATTGTGGCTACCTGCTTCACCCTTTTCGGCTGGTGGTCCCAGAACTGGACCGATATCGTGACTGTTGTCCGTATCTGGATCTGGTCTTTCGGTGTGTTCTGCGTTATGGGCGGTGCTTACGTGATGATGCTGGAGAGTGAGGCGTTCGACCGTTTCATGAACGGTAAGCCAATCAAGGAGCAGGCGCCTCAGAGAAGCTTGGAGGACTTTGTTGTTGCGATGAGAAGAGTGAGCACTCAGCACGAGAAGAGTGGTTGATTCGATACCATGAACTCCTGATTACTTGAGCGGAGCGAGAGTTATCAGCGAAGTTTTATGTAAACAGTCTTAGATTGTTTTTAATAGTAATATTTAATATTGATATTGTAGACGAGCGTAGTGAGTATGGAGATGGAAGGGCTAACTAGGGGGATAGTTAGGTTGTAGGAAGTTGGCACAAACAAGCGATGATTCTTTGTGGATCAGCACACGTGATAGGAAGTTGCTAACGTAAAGAGAAACTGAAGTTATTGGTTTAACAAGAGTGCATTATATGGGACGATTTGGTACTATGACAGTTAATAGGTATTTGAATAGATTTTTTTCTTTCTTCAAGCGTAGTGACCGGCCGGGATAATTTCCTTCTTTCGTTTTATTTCCTGCTTTAGTATCATATATATATACTTGTTGAGCATTCTGTTGGTGCTATTTATGATATTTGGTAGGTAAAGCCATTAGTGCGCCTAGTGTGGTTACCTTTGTTTTCTTGGAAGTTTCTTAATGTCTGTTGGTTCGCTGTTACAGCTATAGCTTGGTAGTACTGGGATGTAAACGTCCTGCTTATTGAAAACGAGGGACGGGATGGAGACCACGACCTCGAGTTACAGATATTACTTAACAGATGTTGCTTGTCTACATTTATTTTGAGTAACACTGAGCGTTGCATTGATAGCGCATTATTACCTGTTTGTTGGCAGTTAGGCGGTGTCTAGGACCTTACCCTAGCAGCTATATATGTTATGTAGAGCTCTAAACAGGGCAGCGTTTCTTTGAATGAGGTGCGTGGACATTATTATCGGGTACTTCAAGTTATATACAATGCAATATTATTTGAAGGCAAGTGTGCTCCCGACTAATGCAATACGGCAAGCACGTACTTTGGTCACTGTAGTTAGATATTGATAAAGTACCTAATTTGATTGCTTAGGCTCCTAGTGTGTTTGCTGGTGACGAGTTAAAAGAGCAGAGTATTCTGGTAGAAAGATTGTACCAACAGTTTTTAATGAGAGCAGAAAATAGGCCTTAACTTCCTTATTGAGCTCTAGGTATTATCTCAGTTGGTTTGCAGCCAGACCTTTCTTTCTGTTTTAGTTTGCCTTGGTCATAGTAAGCTTAAACTTACATCCGCCCGCATGTCAAAGGAGAGAAATGCCTAGAAGAAAATCATATCAATGACTTAGATAAACGTTGGCTTATAATCATGGAAAATAGTTGAAGAAGCAAAGCAATGTGTAGAACAAAACATGTATTCATGTTTATGAGTTGCGGCTCATCAAAAATATTGATGAGAAGTTGAAATAAATACATTTGAGAAGTTGAAACAAGAGATGAGAAGTGATTGAGATGCGTAGCAGATAAGAGTTGACAGATTAGTTTTTGGCTCATATGCGGTTGAGTCTTGGCCGGTATTTGGCAAATAGTAGACATTGTTGTGGAGTGATTGGTTTACTTTACTTTTGATGAACTAGCTAATCCTTTTTCAAAGTATTTCAGTACTCTGACTAAGTCTTATGATATATATAGAGTCTATGAAATGACTTTAGTGTGAAAAAGTTGAGTGAAGAGATCTTCACCTAATTTTGAACAGAAAGTGAGATTGGAATCGTCAGAAGCAATTGCAGAGACAATAAAGACATAGAACTTCTAAAGGTATTGCCAAGAAACTTAGAATTGAAAAGAATGAATGTTATGGAGATGTGTAGCTTATCTTAGCATCGGTCATGAAACAACTATGGGAGCGGAGAAATCTCATAATTCGATCAATACATTATTAGCTAGCTAAAAAATACAATTTTATCAACACTTGCTTAGTGAAGATATTCAAAGTATGGAGACCCTCGGCTCATCACACGAGTCTGTCTGATAACTGTCAAATATGTCCAACTACAAAGAAGACTTATTGAAGAACCATTACTAAAGTTGGTCTCTAGTAGTTTGATGAGTGAGTTAAGTAGATTTGAAATAATTATGAAGTTTCCCATTGGCCATAATTTCAAGTTCTGGCGATTATTGGGCAGTGAATTGAACTAAGAGGTACAATGCGAACATATTCGATACAGAGTGCCAACTGCAGGAAAAGGTAGAAAACAAACATTTCCAGTGATTTCAACTCCTCTTTCTTACGAGAAAAGTTCTATGTAGGGTATAGTAGCACTCATGACTATAACTATAGCACAAATTTGATGCTCATCCTTTTACAATGAAAAAGAACTCAACTCCTACTTACATTAGAACTGCTAGAACATGACAGAAAGCCAGAAAATCTAAGAAATTCTTAGAAGACCTACAATAGAACATATGAGAAAGTTTAAGAAAGTTCAAGCTAATAGTAACTATAGCATTTTACCATCAAAGTGAAATACTACACTACACAATATACTCAAATACGCTTCTAAGAAGCTCCAAAACACTCCAAAAAAGTCTAAAATGGTCTAAAAAAATCCAATTTCACTGTAAGAGTCACAACACTATGGTTTGAAAACTTTGATTTACACAATAGACCGCCACTATTTCCAACACCAGCCAATGACAGCGCAGAAAAATAATCTTTAAAAAAAAAATATTATTAAAGTGGAAATTTTTGATGGGGGCGCATAAACGATAATACGCTCCAGAATCTGCACTACCAAAACTAGATGAACTCGAGACCATCCGTTTGTTCCGAGAAAAATTTTCATTCAATTGGTATGGTACTGATATTCTCAAAATGAATAAATCAATGAGGTAGTGAAGGAAATCGAAGACAATTGAATATATTCATTGCTATCTATCATGCCATTTCATATTCAGCCGCACATGGATGAATGCAGTGAAAATGCAGTGAAAATGCACATTTCATGCACCAACTTTTTGCCAAGTCTACGTCACTGATCGGCTCGAATTTGTCTCAGTTTCATCCCTGCATTGCTTTATTTTTTGAGGGATTTTATGGATCGGCACGTGGCTGGTTGTTTAGTGAACCCCATTGGCTGATGAGATGGAATAGCACGAATCACGTCAGCTGAGCGCTTATGTCATAAACTTCGTGCCTTAGCGTCAGTTGATAGCGAATGAAAAATTTTCAATGGGCTTTTTGTCTTTATTGGCTGTGATGTCTTCGGCAAAATAGGTGAGATTTGGCAGTGAAAATTTATAAGAGTACCAATTGTAAATCTTCTATAAATGATTTATATATTGATTCTGTACATGTGTATTCGAAGCTATATGATACTATCACATGATGAGTGAAATTAGCGATCTTGGCCAGCTTGGCTAGCTCAGTTTCTAAAGCCCCTGAGCTGAGTTGTGAGTGAGACCTGAGCAGTTCTCGATCATGAACTTAAAATTTAGAGCGATAATACTAAATTAGAAGTTGAGTTCATAATTGATCATTTGACCATTAGATCTTGTTTATTAGTCATAGTTTCTATTTGTAAAGATAGTTCTGCTGAAGATAGAGGGCTGAAGATCTGTACAGATCATGAACACTGATATTAGATTGAGTAGATATTCAAACCACAAAACAGATCCATTCACGTTTTTCTTGTCTTTCGAGCCGAAATTTAGAAGCAGGCATTTGGCGAATTCGATTCGCTTGTGCCACTTAGACTTTAGGTCCGTAGGGTCACTCAAGCTCGATTCTGAATCAAGGGGAATATTCAAGGTTCAAGTCTCGATTCAACTATGTGATTGCCAGACATTCCAGAGAGATTGGTGCTATTATCATCGTAAATCTAAACCACTGCACAATGGATAGGTCTATACATATCAGGTTCTGGAAATAGAGTATTCTTGACACTTGCCGAACGAACACTGGGCCCAGGCATTATTGTCACTATTTTCAGATTTGAACTGAGTGACTATAAGACTGACAACAGCTTCTATTAGTGTCACATACAGATCGACTCGATGTACTACGTCATAAATGACATACACCTGTCACAGTACTTCCGCCCGTGACTCGTGGCATACGCCTCTCCCTACTCTCTAGCCTGACCCCCCCTAGAGGGCAGGTGTATATCTATATGTCATTTAAGAAGCTTCGGGAATACACCCTATAAGAATTTGCCATTATAAAAGTGAGTAAAGTCTTAGTTTGAGGGAGTTGATTTTGACGTATTGTGACAAACTTCCGAATCAAGTAGCACTTTCACTCCTCAATTCTTTGAGCTCTTTCAAGCTACCAATTATCTATGTCTCCTCAACCACTCCATCTTATACATCCTTCATACATCTAAGGAAATGGCATCTAACTCAAGTACTCAAAAAAGTGTATATATGTCTCTGGAATTCACCAAAAGACCTTTATATGATGAAAAAAAAAGTACATTTGTTCATAAAGCTCCAGTCATTCTACATACAACGTCATTGTACGAGTAATGCTTCGCATACATAGGTTTTGTGTGTCGCATATATGATCCATTTCACATTTATTACTCTTGAGAGTGTATAGTGGAAATCCAGTATCAGTGTGCGCACCATCAGTAAAAATCACAACTATACCGCATTAAAAACCTCCTAACACCCCCCCCAAACTCCAGTATCCACTCTAAACCCCCTCCTCCACATTTTGCACCATTACAAAACAATTTATCATATAATTCAACTTGTATTATAATATCCCCTCTCTCATTCGCCATCGGCACGTGACCGAAAAATAAGCGAAGAGAAAGCTCATCACTAAATCCGAATCATTGAAAAAAACTTGATTCAACGAGAATAAGTGAAGACAAGAATTATACTTGATATATTATAAAAAGCATTAAATTTTATAATATTCTATATTATAATTCTAGTTGAGGATATTGAATAGCCTCAGTATTCAAGTTTGAAAATTCAAGCACCCCCATATCTGCTTATAAATATCACCAAATTACCCAAACAACAAATCCAATAAACAGATCTTTCCAAAGAACTGCCAAAAGAATAACCAAGGAACTACCATAGCACTAGGAAAGAACCATCCAAGAGCCACCAAAAAGGGACCAAAAAGCTCATCTATTGAATAATATCCTACCCAAAGTATACCTAATTTAAACAAAAAAACAATGAACAGAATAACAGGTCCCCTCATTCGCCCCCTCATTCGCCCCCTCACATACACTCCCTCATACACCCCTCTCCGAACCCTCTTCATACGCACAGTAACAACACCAAATGAAGACGCCCTAAAGTTTCTCCCCTCGACAACCATACTCCCCTCCTCTACTAACCGCACCCTCGAATATCTCAGTGGCAGAGAAGCTTACAATTCTCCCTTGGCACGCAAATTGTTCCAAATAGACGGGGTTCTGCTGGTGATGCTTGGTCCTGATTTTGTGACCGTCCTGAAGAAAACCCCTATCAATTGGGCGTTGCTCAAGCCCGAGATTTTCTCAACGTTGTCGGAGTTTGTTGCCTCTGGCGAGCACGTGATCGATGAGGACGCGGTGATGAGCTCTGATGTAGAATTTGACGAGGAGGACGACGATGTGGTTGCGATGATCAAGGAGTTGGTCTTCACGCGGATAAGACCGGCTATCCAGGAAGATGGGGGGGACATCGAGTTTGTGAAGTTTGATGAGGGGGAGGGTCAGGTGACCATCCGGTTGAGAGGTGCGTGCAGAAGTTGTGATTCGAGTCTGGTGACGTTGAAGAGAGGGATCGAGGCGATGTTGATGCATTATATCGAGGAGGTGAAAAGCGTGGTAGAGGAGGGGGCGGAAGGGGGAGAAGAGGAGGAAGTGGGGCAAGTGGAGGGGTTGAAGTTGGATGCGGTGAAGAGGGGGGAAGAGGAGATGCCTCCGATGTTGTAGACTAATCGCAATGAAAGAAACCAGGCAACTATTGACCAGTGAGCTGCTAGTTAATAGTGTGTTATGAATAACAGAAGAAGATCTGGTCATTCATTAGTCTGCTTGATCTCAGTGAACAAAGTGAGATAGTCGTCTTGAGCATAACAAACAAAGTGGCTTGATATAACTGGCTAATATGAGATTATATTTGCTCGTTAGTAGTTGGTGTGAGCATCACCAAAAGTATTATATACCTGTCTTAAAATCGGGCACATCGAATTAACATTTTCATATAATAAATGATCAAAATGCTGGGTAGTAGAACAAGAAACATAAATCAACTCGGGGGCATAATTTACAAGTTCAATGAATGACGGTTTATTCACTGAACTCTGCAAAAACCAGTCAACTCACAGCCAATCACACTTCAATGCACTATAGCCTGTAGGACTCATTTACCTTTGCTCATCTTCCAGACAAATGTACATCCTCATTTCCCGGATTCGTGTATCCATACATCAACTTCTCTGGCTCCACAATAATCCTAATTCTCTTCAATTGAGTATCGTATGGCACTGCTCAGTAGATTGTCTGTTACATTTCTACTAGATGAAGCAGTCTGTGATTCTACTAAGGATTCTACTAAGTCGACCTGACCTGCATTTGCATCTGCATGACATAGAAAATAGTTTTTAATGATTGCAATTTTTAGATCGTAGTATAAATTCTCTATATGTACCATATCAGATTTCATTAGAATCGTTCTTGTGGTTTTGTGAATGATCTCCAAAAACGAAGCTTAACCGCTCACTTTATAATCAGCTAGATGCAAGATTACAATTCTGACTCAAGTCACGTGCACATATCTCATGCTTATCAAAATTTTCCATATAAGTAGAGAAGCCTATAAATCAAATTCCATAAAGTTATTCAATTCCATAAAATGACAGAAGCTCATATTCACTCCTTCCTCAAGGAGCTTCCAAAATGTGAGCACCACGTACATCTTGAAGGGACACTTTCTCCTACTCTTCTTTTTAGTCTTATAGAGAAGCACAAGGTGACGCTCCCCTCCGATTTTCCGAAATCTGCTACTGAGCTTGAGGACCGATACAATAGATTTACTGACCTCGACGATTTCCTCCATTTTTATTATATAGGCATGGGTGTACTCAAAGACGAAGAGGACTTTTATCAACTAGCTTACCAATATTTAAAGACTGCGTCTGAGCAAGGGGTAAAACACTTGGAAATGTTTTTCGATCCTCAAGGGCATGTGCCAAGAGGCGTGACTTTCGAGACTTTCCTTGCTGGCTTCACTAGAGCCTGTGACGATGCAGAGAGAAATCTTGGAGTGTCAACTAAGCTCATCATGTGCTTACTCAGACACATGCCTGTTGCAGACTGCCACGAGACCTTGAAAATGAGCGAAAAGCACTTTGCCGACGGCAAGATCCATGGGCTCGGGTTGGACCTGCTGGAAAAACCTTTCCCTCCAGAATTGTTTATAGAATGCTACGAATCCGTCAAGCTGAAGTTTCCTCATGTAGGCTTGACGGCGCACGCGGGAGAAGAGGGCGGGCCGGACTTTGTGATCAGTGCGTTGGACACGCTTGGGGTTACCCGGGTCGACCACGGCATCAACTCTGCAAAAGACGAGGAGTTGATGGTGCGTTTGGCCAGCAACAAAACCATGCTTTCTGTGTGCCCAGTTTCGAACACGAAACTCCAGGTTGTGGAACATGTGGGCCAGCTTCCGTTGCGCAAGTTTTTAGATGCCGGAGTTCCTTTCAGCATCAATTCGGATGACCCGGCCTACTTCAATGCCTATATATTGGATAACTATTTGGAAGTACACAAACATTTTGGGTTCAGTATGGAGGAGTGGTGTGTCATTGCGAAAAATGGGATTGAGGGAAGCTGGATTGAAGAGGGGCATAAGGAGCGGTTGGGGAAAGAAGTTGAAAGAGTTTATCTCAAGTATAAGGTTTGAGCTGATTTATACTCTCCCAGACAGATGGTTCTCTTGAGTATACTAGTCAGTGTGTTTCATTGATGACAGTGGTAGCTGAATTCTCAAGTTTATGAACGAGTTCACACCAACACATTAAGCGGATCAGCATACTCATTCTATTCAATGCCTGTATTAGTAAAGATCCGTATCTTCAAAATTAACAGTGAGATGAATATTATGAGTTCACAACCCGTAACATACAGTGTATCTAGATCAAAACTGGCTAAGCATAGCATTCAATCTACTATTAGATTCCGACTCTACGATGTGACAGATATCATCGATTCATAACTAGAAAATTAATAGCAAATTTTAAACATGTATAAGATGCTTAACTCATGTTTCATCTATCTTATACATAACCCCCCCCTCCCTCACCACTCCCACGCCCTCAATCACCCCCACCCTCCCAACATCTCTGCACCACCCCCTCTCCTTATCTCCCTCTCCAACTACGTAAACGCCCCCCCCAAACAGCATCCCCACCCCCCTCACGTAATCGCACCCGACCTCAAGCCTCTGAACAACTACGTACCCCTCTACAACCGTCCTCTCCTCTCTATAACAAATAGCAATAATCAGGATGATACGTCCGTACTGGCTGTCGTCCCCCCACACACAAAAGTCCCCCTCGAGAAACCTTCCCTCACCATTCTCAAAAGCAGTTACCCGCACTACGCCGGCATCACGTCTATTTATACCCCTTTTGGCTATATAGGCGCTTACGAAATCGCTATCTTCTTTGGTTAGCCGCACCTTTTCCTTTGTGAACAGGTACACCACCCCCTGCCCCTCGGCGCGTGACCATTCCAGGGGATATATACACTCCGAGAGGTTTCCAAAAGATGATAATTGGTCAAATAAGTGGAGATGGTATCTATATGTGAGCTCTGAAAAGCCTGGGTATACTTTGACTAGTTCCAGGGCCAACACTATGAATTCGTGTTTTAACGCAGCAACGTCTTTCTTCGGTATCGAATGACATATAAACAATTTGATGAAGTAGAGGTATTCCAAGAAAAGAGCTACGACTTTGAAATGATCTGGCGAGAGAGTGTTGCCCTGCTTGAGAAGGCCCTGGACGATGATTGGTAAGAAGTTAGCTAAGGTCTTATAAGCTGAAGGAGCTAGATGTGGCTTGACTACAAAAAATGAGGTAATTCCTTTCAGAACTAGGTACGATGACTTCCCAATCTTTGAGCTTATGAACTCTGAGTAAACATCAAGGATTTGAGGATTTTGAGAGTATGTGGATACCAAAAATTGCATGCTTCTTATGAGAACGTTCTCCAAGGTCAAGTACCGACTGTAATCCACAAACCCATTCAAAGGAGTGATCCCCAATTGGGAGCATATGTACTCGTTTTGGGAAAGGCGGTCATACCCTTTTTGGTTATAGTGAAGCCTACATCTAGCTCCAGGAATGAGTTCTCCCATTAGGGAGCACCCTGGACAGTTGTCTTCCTTAACAGACGAGATCATCAAGCAACTGCTAAATATGGCACCTATTATGATAAGGCTATACTGTTTACCATTTATAGTATAAGTGTCTTCGATAGTGCTTAGAAAACGTTTGATCGGAACTTCCCTAGGGAGAGTTGCTAAATGTAACACGTTTCTCTTATCGTATCTGAGGCGTCTAGGAAGGTTAAGGAAGACTAAAAAGTACGAGTCTTTCTCTTTTGTATCGTAATGAAGGGTGGCATATAGTGTATTTTGATTTGGCTTGAGGGTCCCATCAAGGAAGGATGAGTAGGAGAGGGACGGGGAAGGGAGACGGAATAGTTTTTCTTTAGATTTGATGAGGTTTTTGAGAAATTTAAGTATAGTCTCGGGGGTGCTTTCAAACATCGTCTCAACTTCCTCATTAGTTGTGTTTAAGATTCCATTGTTGACATTTTGATAGTCACTCTCATGACCGATTTTGTTATATGAACTGGTATAATTGGTATAAGAATGCGAGTTCTTGAATAAGGAGGTTGCGTTATGTTCCTTAAGAGCCTCCTTAGAAATCACCTTAGAAGTAGAATCTTTGTATATCAAAGGCATCTTATACAAAGAACTCTTTTCTTTGGGAAGAATCTTATTTGAAAGAGGATTATGAACTTTAGGCGTATTCTTATTCACTTCATCAACATTAAAATCCTCAAAAACGCCGGAACTAGGTCCACCAGGCACAGCAACGTGACCTGTGTTAGTTGCAGTCCCCCAAACACCCAAACCCCTTAGAACTTTGACATCTGCCTCCGCCTCTATATAAACCCTCTCTATATCGATCCTCAACTCTTCCAAAAGAGAGCACCCCCTTTTCCTCTTCAAAAGCCCGAGGATCACGGAGCGCGGAAGCTGGATTGAGGCCCATCTTTGGATATCCAAGAGGAGGGCGGCGAGCTCATTCGGGTCAAAAGGGATTGCTGGCCTTTTCAAAAAATGGTTTAAAGCATTTTTATCTGAAAAAATGGGCGAGCTTGGTTCCAATGAGGCTAACTGTTTCACGACTTCGCCTATTAGCACTCCTCCAAAAAAGCTGTTCTTCACTGCGTGGAAGAAACCTAATGGGGAGGTCTGGTACCGCGAGCGGTATGCGAGGACCACAATCTTCAAGACCGCAGATTCGAGGAGGGGATTGGGGGATCCAAAGAGGTTGAATAGGCTAGTGCAGAATTCGAGGGTAGGCGGAATGCGAAGAAGGGCAAGGAGGTGGGGAACCAGCCCGTTGGCGGCATGAAGGAGGTATGTGTGAAGACGGCGCGTGAATGGGGTGAGGGGGGGATGGCGGGATTGGAAGGAGGAGAGAGAGGGGAGGGATTGGGGGAGAATATGGGGGGGAGCGGGGTGATTAGAAGGAAGGAGGGGAATTGAAGGGCTAGGGGGGCTACAATGGGTAGAAAGCGGAGGGGGAGGGGGCTGTTTTTTCGCTATTCTAGGGGGCATTGGGGGGTTAGGGGTATAACTTTATTGCCCAATACTAGACTTCCCTGTTTACTTGCCTACACTCTAACTCTATACCTATTTGCGAATGTTGACTTATAGGTACAGGGAGTGGTTTACTGAGTAGGCACTCAGTGATATAGTGTAAATCTAGTACCTGTCTCTGCTTCAGTACTTGAGCTATAATGATTGCTGCTTGGAGCTTGTGGAGCTCGAAATATGTTGGGTTTGCCTAGTCAGTATGACTTTTAATGTTGTAGTAAAAGTATTGGTGGGGCTAGAGGTTGAGAAGCATTGATGCAAAGTGTCATGGTGACAGGTCTGGATCTGATTCTCTTCTGCTTTTAGAAGTTGTGTGGATAACAATAGTTAAAGGAACGAACAAGAATGATACACAGAACTTTAAATTTAGATCAGAGGCCATTTATTTTTCGATATCCAGTAGCTCTTCAGTATGATATTTTTAGAGGCATAGAAGCAACTCATATAAGCAAATCATAAAAGCAGACCACTCAAACATGCTACACCAAAAAGCACAACTACTCACTGGTCTCCGTTGATAGAAAGTAAAGTTTGCAAAAATTTTCAGATTAAGGCTTCATATATGCCTCTTCAATTAAGGACGGAAGGAGTATAGACTCTCCAGGATGAACCTAAAATGGCATATGGTAGCGCTTTAACTTTATGGTACCTACACTGAAATATTCAGGATGTAAATAGTACACTTTGCAATCCAAGTAATGAGCATTCTCCATAGAATCTTCGCTGATTCGGTGGAACGTAGTTATGACTCTGAACTGAAATTTACTGAGGGCTCCCGGAGACGGTTAGGGAGGCCTCACAGTCTACTGCGGCTCAATAAGACAGTGCCCTAGGTTATACATTGAGACGCTTTAAGATTCTTAAGCACCAAACGATCTCTGATTCTTTTTTTTCTAATGCACATAAATAGTGAATATTTAAATTTATTACTGTCAAAGTAGTATTCGTAAAATACACGAAAAAGAACAGAAACAAGAACACCCATAAAAACGTCAAAACCTCATCAAAACCCTCAAGAATCGCAAAATCACAAATTATGGCCCATATAAACAACTCAAAGTAAATGTGTTATCCAAATACCCCACCATACCCTCTATCTCCCCTAGACAATGGTTAGTAACCTTGGCACCACCAATCTGCATCCCGTAGAATGTAATCACTCAATTAATCCACGAATTCCTATCCGATAAAAAGTCCGGACATCTGAAAAGTCTATCAGAAGGTCTGTCAAGCGATCCGATTAATCGTTCAGTCTATTTTCCTTTTGAAATAGACTTTCCTCCCAAAGATTGGAAGCCTGATTTCTTGAGTGAACTTTCGACACACAGAATCCCATTTCTCTTGTGATTTGAATTGTCAGTTCGCAAATTTGGCTAAGTGAACATCCACTAAGAATAGAGATCCTTTACTATACTTAAACACTGCAAATCTGTATCATAGGATATAGTTTATGAAGCTTAAGTACTTTAAAAGAGTGCAAAATCATTGACACATATAAACATTCACACAAACAACCAATAGTACTTCCTCCATGTCGATGTTCTCTTCAACCATAGTAGGTGCCCTCGCGTGCCAAAAAAACCCCTCCCTTCGTTCTCTCACCACGTCTGTAATTTCATGTACAGAGCACAAAACCCCCAAAAAGTCCCCCTTCCCTGCTCCTAAATACTACGAAATTGAACTCCAAGACACCGTTCTTTTCCCAGAGGGAGGAGGCCAGCCTTCGGACCTTGGAACCATTAACAAAATTCCCGTGCATTTTGTAAGAAGAGACGGTCTTCTAGCCAAGCACGTGACCGCTGTGCCTTTGAAAATTGGGGACCAAGTAGAGGTGGTTGTCGACTGGAAAAGACGGTTTGATCACATGCAGCAGCACACTGGCCAGCATCTTTTGTCTGCAGTTTTGGATCAGTATAAATTACCTACGCTTTCGTGGAAAATGGCAGATTCGAGCCAGCTCCTCAACTATCTTGAAATTGAGAGAAAACTAAGTGACAGTGAGATTTCTGAAATCTCAGATAAAGTGAGAGATATCATTCTTCAAGCATTGCCAATCACGGTGGAGATCCCTAAAGAATTGGAAAACATAACACACAAAGTTCCAGATGATTACGATTTATCCAAAGGAGTATTGAGAATCATCCATATAGGAGTTATAGACCTGAATCCGTGCTGTGGGACCCACTTACTGTCTACTGCAAGTATCCAATGTGTAGCACTATTTCATCAACAACCGGTCAGAGGTTCTAATTCCAGGCTCTATTTCACTTGCGGAGACCGGGTAACGAGATACGTGACCAAGACACATGACGTTATCCGGAGTTTGGTAGGCAAACTTTCATGCCAACCGGAAGATTTAGCAGCCAGTGTAGATGCGTTGAATTTGAAATTAAGAAAGGCCACATCGAGCAACAAAAGTCTCCTGGAAGAGTTGGCCGAGGGGGTTGCAAAAAGAATCAAGAAAATGAGTTTGGAAGAGGATCCGAAAGTTGTGTTGGTGTTCAGGAAAAAAGGGTTGGATTTTTTGACAGATGTTTACAAACAAACCAGCATCTTGTATGAAAAAAAATTGGGCGATATTGGGAAGCCTGTTGTTTTGGTGGGGGGTGAGGGGAAGGAGGGCTGTGTTGTTGTGTTTGGGGAGAAGGAGGGCGTGAGAGGAGTGGGAGAGATTTTGAAGGAGGGAGGGGTGAGAGGGGGAGGGAAAGATAAGTGGCAGGGGAGGGGGGAGGTGAGCGATGAGCTATTATCGAAAATCTAATTCTGAAGAAGCAAAAACATAGGTTTTTCGATAAGAGTGAGAATTGATATATTTTTCAACCCAGACATACATTTGTATATGTAAGTTCTCATACGAAAGGAATGGGTAGCTACAGCCAATTAAAGCTTATATACACTGTACATGAAAGCTGGAAAATCATTAGTTCAAAGCATATATTTATGCTACATTTGTTGGCTAATTGAATCTCAGCAACTAGCGTAACCTAGAGAGTCATATTGACCACGTATAAAACACCTGACTCACTAAATCTTCGAGAATGAGAATAAAAAAGAGAGTGCTTACACAAAAACTTTATATTTGATTATCACACTCTCACCAAAAGTGCCTCTATACCTACCAGGCTTCTTTCTCTAAGTACCCCACATAATTTCTATGAAAAGCATGAACTGAAAAGACCCTGGGCCCAAGCATACACTCCAGCTTATTCGAAATTGACTACTTTCCAAGTCCACCAAACTTCAACCCCCCACTATACTAACCGCACTCCCTCTAAAATTTCAGCCCTTTGAGCTTCAAGGACAGTTATAGCTACATTAACTTATGAATGGCTCAGCTGTATGAGAGAAAAAAGTCTACAAATATACTAGACGATAGGTGCGAGAACAAGTATCACTGGTCAGTGTCAGTAACTGTATAAACAATAAGCGCTATAGCTGAGTCAAACATGAAACTTCCTATATCCTCCGTTTTGCGCGGCAAAAAGTTTGAAATACAAACAAAAGATCTTTTAATAAAAAGCCTCCACATAGACCCAGACAAAATATCAGTCTGTGGCGGCGCATACGACCAAGGTATTGACATAAGAGCGTCGTGGGATATCGTGAGGAGTGTCAAGCCGATTTCGGAAGCAAAAGGCATATATACCAAAAAAAGCCTTCTGAAGAGTTTGTTAGCACGAAAAATTGAGTCCGTGGAGCTTCTTGTGCAGTGTAAGACCTCTCAGAAGAAAATTCCTGCAAAAGTTGTAAGAGAGCTTGTAGGAGCGTACGCACGGAACGTGCCGAACAGCAGACTCCGCGACAGGGTCATTGCATTCTTGGTTTCGAACCAGCCGTTGACGGCCGATGGGTTGGTTCTGTTTCAGGACTCGCAAGTGCCAATGGTCTATGTAGAAATGAGAGAGGGGGAAGAGGGCGTGAGGGGCTTTTTGCGGAACCCAAAGGGAAGGGGCGTTTTGGAGGGACTACATTTGTTCGAATAGGGGTGTGGGAGGTAATTAATAGTTACACCTCAGTAGATGCTTTTAGCGATGTGTTTAAAAATAAGAGAAGTGGTAAAGATGTTTAACGTTTATCTTTTTAATATAAAGTTATATTCTATAAAGTTTTTTGCGTAGTATCTATGGGTTTCACCCGTGGTTAGCCTAACTTTTATATGGTCAAGTTAATCAAAAGCAGGAAAGCACGAAAAATCGTCTAAGCTTGCCAATTCACGTTAACTACAAAACTGATCATTTGTTTCTTAAAGGATACATAAAGGGTCAAATCGCTTGCTCGTCCTCTCACATAACTTGATATAGCACATGTATGAAGTAGCTCGATGATGCTCGAATTATAGTACTATTCCAAACCCAAAAGTCAATTTTATAGCCCTCAAATAATACTCCTCGAAATTCCCCTCCACCTTTTCCTCCTCTCCAATCGGAATCCCTGTAAACATAACATCCATCTTGGTTTCCCCCTCTCCCTGGTAAAACTTCATTTCCAATCTCGCAAAATGCCCCTCCTTCCAGTCTCTCAACCTCCAAGTCATCGTCAACCCCTTCCCCTCATCCAACTCCAAGAATTCTCCCTCAATGTTCCCGTGGAAAAGCGCATATTTTCCCCCTACTTTTGGCTCAAGTACAGGCGGCGCGCGAGACCACGCCGCGACCCTGGCGGGGTCCACAAATGTCTGGAAAAGTTGGTCGCTGGTTGTTGTGAAGGTCGACTCGATGTGGAGGGATGACGTGTTTGGGGAGAAGCTTGAGCTGGATGAAGACTTGGTTGCTGGGTTGTGAGACTTGGCCGTTGAGTTGGCTGTTGAGCTGGTCTTGGCCTTGGTTTCCGTCTCTTCAGGAATCTCAGGCTTCGAACTCTGATTCTGGGTCAGAGTTTCCTGAATATCCTCTCCATTCTCCCTTAACAAATCCCCTCCAAATCTCTTCAATGCCCCCCTCAAAACCGGCTCCAAGTCCCCCCGGAATTCCTTCTTGATTTCAGAACTCTCCTCTTTCAACGAAATATTGAACTGGTACTCACTCTCTTCCGTGTCGTAAGCCACCTCGGGCACAGTCACTGAGCCTACCTCTTTCCCGTCTTTCTCGAGTGCCAACACCAACTTGACATCGAAAAGAGAAATCACTTTTCCTTTGCGCTGGCAGACTTCAACGTCACCTTCCACAGAACGCACTTTGGATATTTTCAAGCCTTTGCCTAGGCCGGGAAGCTTCTCACCAAAGTAGCGTTTGGACCAGTCGATGCAGTTTTTATCGACCCAGTGCCAGTTGTTGGGGTTGTTGACGACCATTATGTTTGCCAATTGGTAAGTAGAGAAGCAATTGGTTAAGCCTAATTTGGTGACCTTGTGCAGGTGAATAATTTATATGTGGGGGAGAAGTTCTAGAAGAATCGAATATCAAGCGAATATCGAGAGAAGCGCGAGGTCAGATATTATATACTATACTTACACACAAATGCCATTCCTAAATTTCCTAGATATACGATGTTATATCTAAATAGCATAAACACCCTATGGAACGCTATTATAAGTGGCAAAATAATGCCCGAGTTCTTCGGAGAGCCAATCAAATACTCGCTCTCTGTTCCTACTAAAACGTCAAGTGGAAAGACGAATACAAAACTAAAGTGTTTCTCTCTTAGTAAAAATGAAGAAAGCACAGATGCGCATGCCTACGTTTACACTTTAAGTGATGTATCTGTGCATTGACTTGTACCTAAAATTTGATGTACTCCCAGACAAAGCCCTATTTTTTGTCCGGATTTTGCTGGATCAGAACACCATTTTACGTCGTGATGGGGGGATTTTTGTTCTTGAGATGATTGAGGTTGAAAAGCGGAGAAAGCTCACTCAAGACGAAGTGGATGCCTACTTCGAAGAGATACTCAAAGCTTTTTAAGAACTACACAAATATGGAATTGTTCATATTGACTTCACACTAGGCAACGTCCTTTGGACAGACAAGGGAGTCAAGTTGATCGACTTCGGTGTGCCATCCAGGAACGCTGTAGGAAAGGTCTGAAAACATGAGATGAAGATTGTAAAAGAGCTATACGACGAAGCTTTCCAATTTGTAAGTCATGGCTGATACTGATAAGAACATTTACAGAAACAAAGGACAAGGTGGACTCTGAATTTAAGATCGATAAAGTTCTTAGCCCAACTCCCCAAAAAAGCGAAAGGTGTTGCTCTCTCTCTCTCTTCTATGGTCAACTAATAGTAACTATGCGAGCTTAGATACTAAAATCCTAGAATATCAGTTAAACCTCGCTCTTATCACTCTCTCCTTTCTCGGCATCCTTCCCCTCAACCTTCTTGTTTTCATCGATTTTCACAACCTTCGTCATGGCATTGGTAAACAAAGGCAAACACAGCACCGCGATAAAGAAGTATCCAGCATGGCGGTAACGCAAAAACAACTTAAATCTGCTCTCTTCGTCAGTAGCTGGGACAATATTTCCCATGATAGCTGCCAACACCGCGTTCGTGATGCATACCCCCATCTGACCACTTGTTTGAAAAATGCCCGTAATTAGGCCGTGCCAGTGCTGAGGAGCATTTCTGAGAATCAAGTTCATATAGACTTTGTAGTATGAGTTGGCTCCGAGACCTGAAATAAACAAAGGGACGAAAAAAAACTCCCAGTATTCGTTTTTCTTGCGATAGTCAAAGCGCAGTACCCAGATCGAGCTGACTGCTACACAGACCGCACTGATCATCAAAGAACCTTTAGATGTTACCAAATTCACGTACGCTGGCAGACAGAAGAAGGAGCTAAAGATAAGACCTGCAGAAAGAGGGAAAACTTTTACACCAGACAAAACAGCAGAGTTGCCTTCAACGGCCTGAAAATACAGCACAAAGATAGCAATTATCAATATCATGTGCAGGTAGAACAGGAACATTGAGACCAAAAGTGGAAGACAGTTTGTGATTTTGAAAATGTCCACTGGAAATAAAAGCTCAGTCTTTGCACGCCAACCCTCATTGTTTGGATGCTTCTTTTTGAAAGGTCTTAAATAAGCGTTTTCAAAAAGCCCTAGTGCGAGAATACACACAAAACCCACTGGAATGGTAACATAGACTATTGGTCTGTGCCATCCATTTGCAGACTCTGTGAGGCCTAAAATGATCAAGAGAAGACCAGAAATCAATAGAAATACTGCAACGTAGTCTATGTGACGCAAACTCATATTATTTTGGCGCTCAGTTTTCTTCACAGGCACTATAGTAAAGAACGCACCGAGGAACAGAAACATACCAACTCCAAAACTCATATAAAAAAACTGTGAGTAGCCAAGAGCACCTCCGATGATTGATCCGAGACCAAGGGATCCGGTCAATACTGCTGCAAACAGAATTAAAGCGGTGTGAAACTCTTTCCCTTTAAAGTATCCCATCATGGTTGCGTAGCCCAGAGGGATGATCGCAGACCCTGCCACCCCCTGGAGAGCTCTGAAGATAATAACAGCAATAATGTTTGTTTTCACGCTTGCCACGAGAAGTGCGAATATACTAAAGATAAACGTGCCTCCTAGAAAAATTCTATGAGCGCCAACAATATCGACAAGCTTTCCAAAGGTGATGATAAAGGAGCAAAGAGTAAGTGCATAAGCTGACACTACCCAGGACGCTGTCAGGGAGGGAGCATCGAAAGCGTCCTCAATCGACTTCATATTAGAAAGCATCGAAGAGAGGTTTAAGTTATCTAGTAGAACGCCGAGAAGAACGAAGGCATACAGAACCCATTTCTGGGCGCTTGGTATGTCTGTTGTTCGATTGTCAGGAAGGGTGAAGTGCATTGGGCCTCTACAGAATTATGTGGGTTATTTGTAATAGACCCATTACAAATATACAAAGCGTGAGATTAATAAGCTTGTGGGTGATTGGATATGTTTTCTTGGGTGATTTCTAGAGTGTGGTATATACTTTTGTAAATTGTATTTTGCTATATGATCTATTTTTTTGACATGTCTATTTTCTTGGCTTGCAGATGTAAGTTGGCTTTTTTGGTGGCAAGCTACCCCTTTTTTTTGATAAATATGTTAACTTGATACCATTCAATTGATTTATTTCTATTTTGGCTCTTTGAAATGATTGCGTATCAAGATATTTGGGGTTGAAAAATGTCCCTTTTATGGGGTTGTCCCAAAATGGAAATCGGCCCGACGACGGCCCGACGGTGGGAAAATTGTACGTAGAAAGAATAAGCTATGTGTGGTGCTATATAGTGATATAGGGTATAAAGAAGCTTTGAAAAAATAGCCTGATAAGCATTGTATGAAAGAAAGTGTATTCAGGCCTTCCTGGTATTCTGTGTCCTTTTTCTTGCATGAAAATTCTCTCTTTAGCAGAATAGAGTGTACGATGCTTCAAACGGAAACGAAATTTATCTTGTGGATCTTCTATTGTTTTCTAACCTCGAACAACAGTTTCTAGCCAAATTTGTCATTGGAGAGAAGAGATGATGGTGTATTCACAAGCAACTGAGGAACAGGAAAATTGTAAATCATCAACAAAATGAAGACAGAAGACTATTGAAAGCACAAGTATTTAATTTGGCAATGTCAATGTCTTTATGACACTTCTGCATCTTACTGTACTCCTAGCCTCTTCAACAATGACTATAAAGATTTCGCGGGTTTATGAGCAAGCTGATAAGACCAATACCAATACATTTGTAAGTGAAGTTGTTGTTTAAATCTTTGTAAATCAGATAACCTGTGAAGTTCTTCGAATACATGAGTTGTACTTTACAGTAAGTTTACATCTCTGAATATGAATACACGTGATGTGCAGTTTTATTGGCTACCTAGAGCAACATCCAGATACAAGATAGCTGAAATTATACAGGTATATCAATCAGATATGAGCTATACTAGTATATCGTGTATACGTCCATAGTATACAGTATACAGTACGGTCCATCAGCATACACTGTTTGTCAATTGACATGTCTATGTAGACACCCCATGGAGTCAGTTTCAATGAAAACTCATATCTGCCTTCTTAACAGATCATGCGGAAGACAGATTTCAATGCCTGTACTTAAACTTGATTAGTCTTAATGCCTTATGTGCTTAAGTAGACTCAAGTAGAAGTAGACTCGAACAAACTCGAGTAAAACTTAGATCTCCACCCCGTTCTTCTTCAAGTACTCCTTCACGAACTTCTCCTCTTCTGGACTGGAAGCCTCAATCTCATGGGTCTTTGCAACTTTCCCCCAAGGCTTTGGAGCAGCAAGGAAAACAACGCTTCCAATGGTGAAAGCCAGCAATTGCCATGGAAGAACTTTTTTCCCGAGAATAGTGTATGCAGAACCCATTATTTATCAATATAGTGTATGCCTTTATATGAGGTATTTTTTTCATTTTTATTGGCCAGCCAAAGTTACCCGGGTTCAAACAGGTGCGGTTATTTGATGGATATTGGTACTTTCGAGAATAATCAGTTTCACAACCTTATTTGAAATTCTCGAATTAACCTACTCTTCAACTTCTTTCTCTTTGAAACAACCTGTTTATCGTTGTTACGCCTCTTTCTGTCTCTCTTGTTATGTAAGTACACGTGAGAGCTTACGTCAGCCAAAATACTCGAGTGAAATTTGTGTAGCATTGACAACCTCTACTAAAACCACCTTTAAAAGCAGGAATTTGATACAGCAACCTCTTCTACGTATAGATACTCTTTCCTTTCTCCACACCTCGAAAAAAGAGCTTTCAAATCACATTCTTCATGTCAATAGTGCCCTGGAAAAAAAACTCCGATGTCATTGCTTTATCGACGCTTTTCTTCTCTGAAAACTTGTCAGATCGTCTTGAAGCAGTTGACATTACCCGGGTATACCTTCTTCGAGGCCGAGTACCCCCTTCCATCGAGGCAACAGCGCTCCTAACAGCGGCCCAGCTCCAAGACCGACCGGGTGCCGACGACCTCTGTGTGCGGACCTCGTACAGCTTTGCTGTGATAAGGTTTGTCAACGGTTTACTTGATCCGTACCAGAAATCCACTCATGCTATTCCTCTTCATCTGATAGCCCGTAAGATTGGGTTGCCCTCTCTGTTCGTAGAGGCACGGCATGTCGCGACACACGAGCAACTTCCGAGTCTTGTTTTCTTAAGGAGAACGGCTTCGGATGCTCTTGCTTGGCTCAAGACGAATTTTTGGCAAGAAAACGTGTTTTCTGAAAAAAAGGAGTTTGAGCGTGTTTTCGAACACGAAAAAAGTCTCACTGCGATCAAGGAAGCTTTAAGAGTGTATAGACGATTTCATAGAGGCGGAGTCAAACTGGCAGTGGAGATAAGTGCGGCAACAGAAGAGGCTGCAGAGTACAGAAAAAGCATGGAACTTGTAAAGAATGAAGAAAATGAAACAGTTATTTTGGATGTCCTTGTTATGAAAAATGTATTAGTTCCAAAAAAAGAGGTAAGATTTGCCCAATTGAGGGCTTTATATACACCTCTTTTAAGTGAACTTAATAAGTCTAAACCGGGCTTCACAAGGCGTCTTTTTGACCGATTTTTGGATACCTTATCTGAAATGGGCATCAACGACGACAGCCTGTTTCTGAGCGCGTCACAGGCTCTGGTGGCCGTGAAATGGTGTGTTCAGTTGACGGTACCTAAATTCTCGAAGTCTGATATTGGAGCGGATTACGCGAAGTCAAAGGTGGAAAGCATGAAAGGTGAGTGGATAGAGAAGGTAGTGGAAGCATTGCAAGAGAAGGGGGTTGAGTTTGGAGAGCGAAGGGGTGATTTCAAAAGACGGAAAGTAGAAAAAGTTTACAATTGGGAGGAGATACCAGGGTATGTTCCTACACCTTTTGGTGTTGCAATATAGCTCTTATATGTATTATTCTTGGGTTACTTTTATGGTTGACATGCTTTTATTCATACGCATTGTAGCATTTATCATAGTTGGTAAGTAGGTGATTTTGAGTGGTGAAGTTGGTATTTTTGTCGTATTGTTATCCCTAGCACATTCTCCTGCAGAACTAGTTCGTGTATCATCTGCTACTCATACGGAGCCTGAAGCGACCGGTTGAAAAAAGCCTCGTAACTTGTAGACTTTTTGAAGTTTACAGGAAAAACTCATTAACGTTTATTAGTACGATTATAATGTTTTTAAGTAAAAGACGGCGAACACAAAATACGAGAAGCGTGTACTTTATGCTCTTACGTATATATTCAAAGAGTGCCAAAATAAACAACACAAACATTCTCTTATCATATTCAAACACAAGCAGAATACTCGCTTCGCTCGTATTCGCATCAACTCTTTCTTCTATACCGTATCACCACATCCCCCAGACTCCTCCAAACCCTTGTCTTTATAGTAACCAACGTCATATCAACTGGCAAAACCTCTCCATTACACAAAACCTCCAACCACTCCTCCACCCCCTCCCCCCTCATCTCCTCTGTTCTTTCCTCAAACTTTTCCAATATATACCCCATAATCTTCTTCACTCTAATCAACTCATGCGCACTCAATCGGGTAACTCCCGCCCCCAAGCCCGGAAGACCACTACCCTCCTGCTCCACTATAAAGTTGATTTTGACCATTGCTTTTTCCGCAAACTCATTCTTGAGCATTGCCAATCCCACCCAATGAGGAAGCAGCTCTGCCAACTTTCTGAACTCGGAGTCCGAGAACTTCTCCTTTCCCGAGTCATACTCGTACTTAGTGATCGTGCTTCCCTTGGCAACAGTCTCGTTGATCAAGACCTTGATTCCTTGGGAAAGCTGACTTATCACGGGCACTTCCTTCTCAGGTGCGAGTCTAAACAGACTGTTGCGATAGTCTTTACAGATCAAGTATTCGTATTCGATCTTATCGATCAAATCTGCTAAGCTTACAATTTCTACCTTCTTTTCTTCTTCCCTTTTCAATTTTTCCATTTTTTCCTTCTCCTTGCGTTCTTTCTCCAACTTTTCCTTTTCGCTCCGTTCCTTTTCCTTGCGCTCCTTTTCCTTCCCCCTTCCAAATCTAAGCTTCCATCCCTTGTCCCCCTCTGCCACCCCCTCATCATTTTCGGTCCCCACCTCATCGGTGCGATCTGAAAATCTGGCATAGCGCTCCTCCAAAAGCAATTTCTCAGGGTTCGCGCTTCCATTGGAAAGCGCGCTACGAAACGCGCTATCCCTGCGAACACACTCGCTAATGAAGTGATTTGTGAGGGAACGAAGGACCATTTTACCTACGGAAACACGTGTTTCATCGCTACATGGATACCCAAACACGTTTTCCAATTCGTCAGCGTACACTTCACACGCCGCCACCGAGTTCTGAGAAAGCGTAAGGAACACGCGCCCGATTCGTACCGTGACCTGGCACCACGCAGCGCGAGTGGTTCTTATTTGGAGTTGCGCTATCCGGTGGTCAAACGCTTCATTTTTGGCCTCATTCAGCTCAATTATCTTGTTGCTTGTAGGGTTCAATACTGTACCATTAGCCTTTCCATTCATTCCGTACTGATTTGTGTCATTCTCATCTTCTTGAGCTTGCTTCTCAACTTCCCCCTTGATTACATTCCAGACACCAATGCCCCCGTCCTCATCCAAAGTAACAACAGTCTGCCTGTCATTCAACATTCTTGCCTTGATAACAGCCGGGTTCCCCCTCACCCTCACGGCAGGCTCGCTGTTCACACTGACAACCTCTGCCGGTCTAACCCGGCCTGCGTGAGCAGCTCCAACCGGAAAACCTGGCTGGACAACAACGTATTCCACCAGCGATCCCCCCAGAACGTCTACAAAGCAGCTAGGATACACACTCTGTTCGGCGTCGTCCTCTGCGTCCACAAAATCGCTAGCGCTGGACGCCACACTGTCAAAAGACAGTCTGCCTACGATGTCGTCCTCTAGCTCTACATCCAACGGCACCCGGCTTCGTTGGTCACTCGCTACGCTATCTATATCGGGGTCCCAGTAGCCCACTACAGAATTATCGTCCGTAGCACACCAAACTAAGCCATCCCGAGCAGATAGCCCGTTCACACCTCTGCCAGTATTTGCCACCAACACTGATATGCCGGCATTTTCTTGCTGTGCAGGCTCTGGGCCGCCCCAGACGGTTTTGAACACGCGGCCCGAACAGTCGCCCAGGTAGAAGGTCTGGTCGTGGGACCAGAGCGACCACACCAGCGAGCTGTGCATTCCAAAGCTTCGGAAGAGGGTGTTGGTTTTTCTCAGCCAAAGCTTTACGGTGGTGTCCAGCAGGGCCAGCAACACCCAGTCGGGCGATATACATATGGACCTTACGGTGTCTGTGTGGCCAACTAACACCAGCGTTTTTTCCCGGGCCCTACAGTCAACCAAGCTCACAGAGTTGGTTGTTCCACCGTATCCCAAGGTAGTGTCACATGCACCCAAGGCGTACACCAGAGAACCTGCGTCGAAAGAATGTATAAGCTCTCCCTTTTCGGGATCCCAGGTATTCACTTTTCTATCTAAACCGCCGGAAGCTAGCTCGGTACCTCTCGCGAGGCACGTCACGTAGTCAGTGTGGTTGCCCAAGGTGCTCACCTCGCCGTTCTCGAAATTCCAGAGCCGGACCAAGAGGTCCAGCGAGCACAGTGCGACCACGGCATCGGAGACGAGCTCGATGTCGTTGGCCCAGCCTGTGTGGAGCTGGGCAAAGGACGAGGGGGTGGGCGGTGCGAGAGTAGGGGGCGGGGAAGCAGAGGAGGGATGGAGAGTTATGGACGGGGTGAAGGAGGGTGTGGGAGGCGACCAGAGGCGGACAGTGCCGTCTCTGCCGGCGGAAAGAAGATGAGAAGAGTTGGAGGGAGCAAGGATAGAAGTGAGAGAACCAGTGTGAGAGGGGGGGGAGGGGGTGGGGGGAGAGAGAACATAAGTGAGGGAGCTCATATTAGACAATACAGACTGTTTTTGTGAATTGATGTATCAACTGTATATATCAAATTCAAAGAATACAACTTGATGCTATAGAAGCTCTTTGACAAGATCACTTTAAATAACAAACAGGTCAATAAAAAGCAAGGATGATTCGTTTCAAGTAATTTTCAAGATTCAGAATACACTCGCTTCGCGAGCGCTTGACTGATTTAGATGAGGAGAGATGTAACTAATAAGAGGGGTATAAGTTAGTAACTATAGTAGTAGTACGAAGCAGTACAAAGCAGTTATCTACGGCACTGGATCAACAAAAAAGAAGCTCTGTACGTATACTAGTATAGGATACCAATACTAGGTACTGATACTGTCTTTCAACTTAAAAAAAAGTACGTTGTATCACAAGTATCAGAAAACTTGTGTATAGGAAACAACAACTATGATACTTCCTAGCAAATGAGTGGGGTTCCTGGTATTGCTGAGGCTATATTAAGCGAGGGTTCTTGTTAGTTGTCGTTATTATGTGATGTGACCATGTTATTTGATTATGCAATGTGCCTTAGTGCTTAGTTTGCAGAAGAGCCTCAAGTAGAGCAATACTGCAGTAAGTCACATAAATCAGTATTGTGATATATCAGAAATTGTATTAAACGATTGTCAAAGGAGCTCAAAAGAAACATGTCATACACATAGTAGGTATGGCCAGCTATGTAGTGTTTGTAGTGCCACTAACATTACTAAGCGTACTATAAACTCATATAAACGTAGAGATCAAAAACCTTCGTAAGGTCATGATACAACATCCGTAGAGTAGTACCGGTTCATGCTATAGTATAATCTCATAATCTCAGTATATCCATAGTATATTATATCCAAAGTATATTATCAGCATAATTATTAGCATAGTATCAATTCATAAAGTAATCACATTTGCCACTCATGAACTTCCTCTTTTTCAGTATGTCTCAAAAAAAAAAAAGACTAGGCGATTAACCCAAACAATAGTGAAGGAAAGTCAAGTTTTGCATACTCACTTGTAGCCAGTGTGTCCCATGCCAACTGTGCTGAATTATTAATTTTGTGGAGTGCGCCAATGTGGCAGGTCGAGGCTTAAATATCGAGCAACACGAGATATTCGTTAGGAATGCCCGAGTTGTATCACCTGAGCCCTAAAATCTAGGCTTTAACATCAGAAATCCAAATTTTGGTTATTACATCTGAGGCTTATCTGAGGCAATATAGACAAGTATATAAGTACACCTAGAGATTGTTTATGTGTGCTCAGTGATCTTTAATGGATTAGAGATGTGATTCTTACGGGATTCCAAAGAGTCGGATGATGACGATATACGTAGATTTGAATATTTTGTTAGTGGATAAGGTTGTATTCTCATTTATTCACGACCATAATTATATGCTAACTAATTTATCAAATTATTTTAATTTTATTTTTAATTTTAATTTAAAATTTAGTATATAATAAATTATTCTTCACGTGACATAATACGTGAATATTACAGAGAGTAATTTACAGTGAATATAAGCTGGCATAGCATGATCGATCTTCTCAATTCGTGGTTCGATACACTCGAAGACCTCGATGTGGACTCTCGAATTGCGTCTATCAAAGCTGGTCCTCAAACTCCTGATCCCGACGAACACTCTATAGCTGTTCTCAACGAGATCAAAAGCGAGTCTTCCCCAGAAGTCCTTGAAAACTTAATCCACAAACACAAGTCTGTCCTCACAAAAAATGGCGTTCTTGAGTTGGCCCAAAACAAGGTTGTTATTCTTAAACAACAGCGGTTCCTAGAACAAGAAACCAGTCTTTGTGCTGAAATTGAAGGAGTTGAGATATCACCAGAAGATGAGTTTTCCCGTCGGTTTTTCTTCGAGACAGAAACTTTTGGCCTTGCTAAGCTCTGTGCTCGGGCAGTAGACCTCCGCAAGCCTGATAAAGTAAGTTTAGGTGACGCACTCCTCAAGAAAGTGCAGGCCCTAAAAAGCGTTCTTTTAGACGATCTTTTGAAAAACCTTTCAGAACAAGTTTCTGGGTGGCCCGATGAAGTCATGGATTCCCTGTTAATCCAGGATTCCGTTCTCTGTGCGAAACATTTGTGTATTGTTCAGAATGTGCATACCGCTGCTCAATCTATGCGCACAAAAAACTCAAGCGCAACACATGCCGTCCTTGGCATAACAAAACCTTCTGAAGCCGTTTGGGCCGTCGAGGCTCTTCTCAGGCCCACTGTTACCCGGTTCGTTTACCACTTTTGTGGTAATAATGCAACTAATAAGCTCAATGAACCAGAGTTGGCAACGGAATACTTTGTGAATTATGCAACGGATGACCGGTTCCTCATGTCGTTTTCGAAGAATTTCGAAGGCATGTTTGGATTTGAGAATCCGTTTGTCATGGAAGGGTGTATAGATAATAAGAGATCTACACCATTAGAGATTATACGAGTGTTTCATAAATTTTTGAGGGTGAAATTCCAAAACGACTTGAAAGCTCATTATGGCGCGTATTTCCTGTCTAGACTGAGACTCTTCAGCAATCTCATATTCCAGCTTTCGCAGTACGACGACAAAATTCGCGAAAAGTTCTTTTGTGTCGACCAGAGCCTTGTGGTGGACTTGTTGTTGGTCAACAACAACTGGAAGAGCTGGATCGATTTGGAAGGCGAGAATGTTGTCAAAACGTTCAATGACAAGTTTCCGGAAAGCCTCGGAATGGGGAAGGTGTCGCATGACAGCGAGGAGGAAACAGTTATGAACGAAGACATATTCACTGTTGACTTTAGTGTGGTCAAGATGGCATATCTCAAGCCAACAAAGATATCGCTAAGCTTTCTCAATTTGGTGAAGAACGTCATAGATTTCGACGTGTTGGCATTGCAAATCCCGGTTGGGTTGAAGGTCAAGCTTTTGGAGAGTATGGTATTCAAGATATTAGACTTGTACACTGAGAAATTCGAAGGGCTACTTAGCAGACTGAAAGTTGTGAACTCCGGTAACAAGTACTTGACCGGGCTTCTTCTGGACTCACTTGGAATGAAAGGTAAGCTTAAGAGCAGTTCGGATGGGATTCTTAACGAGGTGAAGATCTTGGCCAAGATATACTGTTCGATAAAGTACATTATCATCAAGTTGGAGAGTTATAATCTGCATACGGAATTCATTAAGATTCAAAGATATTTAGAAGAGAACGGGGACTCTGATGAGTTCAAACAAGCCTCTTTACTTCTACTGATTGATGAAAACCAACTTAAAAGTATGAGAGGAGGCCAAGTCTTTGATTTGAAGATTGAACGCTTAGAAGGGATCATCAACAGAATCGTTTCAACCCTCAACAACTTCTTGAAGAAAAGTTTGAAAGTGTATATGGGAAGTTATATCAACCTATCAAATCACTGGAATGTTCCATCTCAAATGGAAGAACTTCTTTTTGTGACCAAAATCCAAACCATCGAAGAATATATAAAATACGGATTCGAAAAACCAGATAAACTGTTAGTTCAGTACCACACCACAAAAGAACTCTTGCACCCAATCAACGTTTTGATACGACAGCTCGCATTCTTAAAGAAGTGTTTGGGGATGAACTACTCAAATACGGCAGCGGACTACAAGTGCATAGAGTCAAACCTCTTGGAGAGCCTACGGTACTACGTTCACTCATACATAATCAAAATAAGCAAGTTCTCTTTCGGGGGGGCGGCACAGCTCAAGTTCGACTACTTGTCAGTCGTCTCCAAAATCCTAAATTTGAGCGAGGAAGACGGCTTTGAGTATAAGCACTTTGTCAATGTAAAGCAGCAAGACTACTTGGTCAAGATCTTGGACTGCTGCCATGTGTTGATGGTGAATCCACAGAATGTAGGGGGCTTTGGGGGGGATTTTGATTCCTTGAGAAACAGTCAGAAGTTTGGCAAGTTGAAGGATGCCTTGAGCTTGCGGATGGTTTCGGACGATGAGATTTATGATTTAGTTAGTCGGGTGGTTTATTAGGAGTTAATGATAATGTGTTGTGGTATAGCTTGTATACGCCTACTGGGCTTGGTATAGTGACATATCCTATTCTTCCAACGTTGCCATTGAACATTGTGCGATATTTCGTATGGTTGAATGAGATGTAGATAAGATAGACATCTCTAAACAACAACAAACAATGTGAAACTGATAACCTGACTAAAGTCTAGCTGTACTCAATAATATCCAAACAAATTAAAAACCTGATACATTCCGAATAACATCAAATTCATAGTTTTAGTGCAAATTCCCGAACTGTGCCTCATGCAAATTAGTGGCTGCCATGTGTTAGAACCTAAATAAATTAAATTAAATAAAATAATATTATGAAAAACACCTTCTCATCATAAATTATATAAATTCACCAACGATAAGAAATATAGGTGAGGCCCACTAATAGGATATAGAATATCTCTCCGGATAAGAATACAACCCAGAATAAAATAACAAGATGCGGTTTAGGAAGTCGATGGTTATAAGTGAGTATATTGTTTAACTATAGCCCTAATGGGTAACTACTTTGATGAGTTTACGGATGACGCTCATTGGTTGATTGATGTTTTTTGTTGCGATGATTGGAATGTTTCCCATTTTACGTTGTTAATGTTCATTCTGGTTATATTGTGTGTTGGTATTTATTATGCTGCTAATGGTATTTTGATACAGACAGATTGACGATCATCTCTCTTGCTGAATATGAACTGGCTATGTTTATTCATTCACACAAACTGGCTATACTCATGTATACTCGAACTACTTGTTTATTTCCCTATCTAATCATAAATACCTTTGAGATGAGATGGGTGTTTAGCTGCATCACGCGTCATGTCAAAAATATTGAGTTCTTAGAGGACCTTTGTATTAACCAGTCTTCATAATATCCTCCATCTCAACCCTCTACCTCGGCCTAGCCAACATCTCTCTCCGCTTTGACAAGTTCATCCACTTTTCCATCTTCTTCCTCATGACCCTTTTCTTCTATTGCTGCTTTGAAACCAAAAACTCGACCCAGCTCAAACTAGTGACCTTCTTTGTGTGCACTGTTCTAGCCGGTATTGGTCTGGAGTTCGCACAAAGCATTCTTCCTTATCGTACCTTTGATTATAACGACATATTCCTGAACATGGCCGGTTCCTTATCTGCGATAGTCACATGCGACTTGTACGCAAGATATGTTTCTAGAAGACGCAGAATCATGCGGTTGGAGATGATCAAGAGCTTGGGAGATGAAGCTGAGACGTTGGCGGAGAATTATAATTTGAGAAACAGCGGTGTTTACTCCGATTTCAGCGATAGCAGTAGAAATAGTATGAGTGTTTACGAGGGGGGAGAGAGCGAGTGTAGTGAGGGTGAGGGAGTGGGAGGGCTAGGGCTGATGGGGGGAGAAATAGGAGAGGAGGGGAGGGGGCGTAGTGGCACGACCAGTATAGAGTTAAAGAATGTAGCGCCGGTTGCTTTGAATGATTTGGAACTAGTGTAATCATGATACACTGAGCATATTCACCTCGCTTTGCTCGGTGCATCTCGGAAGAACTTTATAATGAGCCATCGTGCTAGGCAAGGTGCATTCCTAGAATACACTTGGTGAAATGCTTAGTGAGCTTACCCATATACCTCGTTTCAGGTACTCACGTTGATTGATCATTATATTGACTGATCAGTATCATCTCTTCCATACTTTACTGACCGGCTTCTCTCATTTCTATACACCCGTATAAACCAACAGGCGATACACGAACCATGCTAAGCGAAGTTTATCATTACTATTCAAAGAATGCTTTGCATTTATACACTTACCAAGTTTGCTATTCAGTTGCCTTCTATTGGCTTTCTAAGAGTTAATAGACTGGCCAACACTTTTTTTGTTTTCCATCATAATTTCGTTTAATCTTACCAATTCTTATCAGCCTGCTGATAACCTCTTATACAAGATTTATCTTACTCACTTAAAAGTTATCAAGGGCATAAAGCATTTTAAACCATCTTTAATCAAATACTTGGAAACTCCCATCGCTAATCATATTAGTATAGACCATTATCGACTTGAAGTCATCTTTCGTTTTCTGTTATACATCTGCTCAGCATGGACTTTGCATATTTACTTATCACCAACAGGATTGGAATGTTATATGCCTCTAACTCTTGTAGAAGGAGTATATACAATGTCTATATAGTGAGACTCACCTCAGCATACGAAATTGATATTATATCATACAAATCAAACATTTCACTTTTGGTGATATGTATATGATGGGAAGGTTCAAGGTTGTGTACAGGATATGCCCAATGGACTTTTGGAGAGGAGGCTCAAAATATATAGATTCCTTCTACAGATAAAACGTTTGGTTTTGACTTTGGGTTGTCAGAACAGTCATGGAAAGAGTTAGGTTAATATGAATATTTGTAAAGTAGGGACTAGTAGGTGCTCAACTGATTAGTGTGGAATTTGCCAGGATTTATGGGTATTGAGTAATCATGTTGATGGGTTTATCGATGAGCTCTAGTGGCTTAAGCTTAAGAAGGCCATCAAACGGCCAAGTTGAGCTCCTTAGTTGGTAGAGATTATTATCTATAACATAATCAAACAGCCCCCGCCCGGACAATTTATATCAATTGAAGTTGATTGAAAAATTGAGTGACTTTACAAGCACTATACGTATATAAGAGTACATACCTACACCTCTTTCATATATACTATATTAAGATAGCATAGCATGTAGACACAGATCACATGACCAATAATTATTGACAGCCACCAGACTGGTGTACGCCAAAGTCTAGCCCACAAGCAATTGCTTACCGACTACACCATGATCCTTTATCTTCTCTCGGTAGCTGGAATAATTTCTGGCTTCATATGTCTCACACTTGCCATAGCGTCGGGCCTATACTATCTTTCGGAGCTCGTTGAAGAGCATGCCGAGCTCACCAAAAGAACACTCTATAGAACGATCATCAGTATAATGGTTGTTTTACTTCTACTTTGGGTTTTTGAAGGGTTTCCATTCTTCTTAACAATTTTCGCCCTTTTCTTGAACGGGCTCTATCTCAAGACCCTCTCGAAATTCCCTTACCTCCGTATTGATAGTGCTGATTTCATGGCCCTGGGGGTGCTTACATTCGTGAACCATTTTTTGTGGTTCAACTATTTCAATGGGCTTCTGCTGGGGCACGATTATAGTAGCCGGATAGCACCTACATTTTCAGAGATTCTGAGTTTTTTCGGTATTTGTATCTGGCTAGTTCCTTTTGCACTATTCATATCTCTTTCAGCAGGTGAAAACTTGCTCCCAAGCAGTAATGGTGATATAGATGCCAGCGGTGTGGATAACATAACCATCGACTCTTCGGAGTTTGCCCCTACAACTTTCACAAGAAAAAGCAAGGGATTGGTCAAGGAGGTGATTCTGAGGGGGAGAGATTATCTTTTTCCAGAGAGGGGGGGGATCATATAATTACTTATTGCAATGGGGGTAGAAGGGGTGGTTTGAAAAATGACTTGAAGGCTAATGTTCATGTATTGATGTGATTTGTAGGTACTAGTAGAGTTTGTCTGGTACACATCAGGCGTTTGACTCCCAGAATTTGAAGCTTCTTCTTTAATGTCTCGGGAATAGTTAAACTTTCTAGGATGTGGGAGTTAAGTGCCCCTGTACTTGCTCTTAGTGACGGGATAGGCAAATACGAAGCACTCGAGTATTTGGTATCTCGAGGCAGACAAATAGCTAGCATTTATCTGAAATGTGAGTATACTTGTAATTCAGCACATGGGCTGTATAAGGAACGAGCTCGAAAGAAGAAGCAAAAAAGTTGAAAAAAAACTGCGAAGCCCTCTGTTACCTAATGGACCTCATCCAGAAGAGTAAAATGCGGTGCTTTATATGCAAATGAACTTTCGGAGCTGAGACTTCATATTTTTGAGGAAGAGGAACGCTACTTTCCGATACTAAACTTGCTGTAAGTGTAAAGAGCTGACCCTCTCGTAGAATCAGCTAACAGATGTTTCTTGAAGCCATGGATTTAGCCAGACACTTCTCTCTGATGGCGTTCTACAGTTACAGAAAATGAAAGAACTGCATTTTTATAGCGACTTATATACAAGTATACACGCAAATAAATTAGTTAAAACAATGAGTAGAAGGATATACTTAAGATTGAAACAAGGTGATAAATCTTTGCTCGCTTCTCGAACGAAAAGAACAAACTTTCAAGTCGCTTCGCTCGCAGAAAGTTATTCTCTTCCCAATCTCGCTATCTCTTTCCCATCATGAATCTCCACACCTTCTCCCCCCTTCTCCAAAATCTTCTCCAAAGCCCGCGCAATATCACTCCCATAAACACCCATCAACAAATTATCATTCACAACAGGCCATTTCTTCAAGAACTCCATAACAGGGTTGACCACTTTGTGAATAAGGGGCATCTTCTCGCGGTCTCCTAGTAACACACCCGGTCTAAGAATTACAGTTCTTCCAAAGCCAAGCTTCGCTACAGCATCATCCAATTCCCCTTTCATCTTGAGATATGGCAAAAAGGATTTGGCATTAGCCAGCATGCTCAGTACTAATACGTATGTTTGGTAGCCTGCTTCTTTGGCGGCTTTTGCACACTCGTAATTCAAGGTGTAATCAATCTCATACTGCTTATCTAATCCTCCAGCTGCAGCTCTGGTGGTGCCGAGTCCTGAAAAGAAAATGGCATCCTTACCTGGACTGGACTTTCTGATGACGTCAGGCCAGTTTTTCGAGTCTTTTTCCACCACAGACTTGGTCTCGGCCGAGATGCTGGTCGAGACCGGTCTGCGGGTGAGAGACTCTGCAGCGTATTTCTTGGAGACATCGATGGCCAGAAGAACAGCTGAACCAACAAGACCGGTTCCACCGATTATGAAGAATTTGGACATTTTTGGGTGGTTTGAAGATGGAGTTATCTGGATGTGCATTCATTTATTTATTTTGCCGTTAACTCCGACAAGTCCGAGTTGCGATGCCAGTGGAGCGAGGTGAGAACCACGCTCCACTGGCATCGAGTATTTTGACAGACACATATACACCATTATTCTTTAACTAAATATGAAACTTAAATGACGAGCAAAGAGTATTTCTCGCACGCATATACCGGGTATACCTTATAAAGTCCGGCGTATATAGGAACATTATAGAGCGTGAAATAATGTGACAGTGATTCTCGCGGATAGCAGTCCAAAAACAATTCAATTCAATATATAGATAAATGTTTGAAGGCGGACATTCCATAACTACTGTAATGCAATGATACGTCCGATACCGGTCGAGCTATCCCTGTCTTCTAAACATAAAATGCGAGTCAAGCAAATGTTTCATGCTTCTATATAGTCAGGTGATACTACTTTGACCAAATGCTCGATAGCAGTCTCGGTTCGCTAAACTGGTAATTCGCTTGAGTAGTAATTCACAATCATCCACAAATATTGGGTGAAAATACAGAGCTTGAATGATAGAGGTTTTAACAGTCCTAGAAACGCAACGAAATCGGAAAACTAAGACCTGTAAGATTCGTAGATACCTGTGGTAATCTATTAGTGGCAAATCAAGATTGTATATTTGTGATATTGAAGACATCCAGTTGAAAGAAGGACATTTACTCCAAATTCAAAAACGAGAGCCTTCTTTTTCTATTATTCCCTCTATGAAACCTGGAGTTTTTGTGCATCTCATCTTACTCCTCATCAAAATATGGACATATCCATTTTTCCTGGAATTCTGTAATGCGGTACATGCTGATATATCTACAGATGCCCAAATTCAAAGAATAAGCAATGAAGTAGTATCATTCTTTATAATAATGAAGGAAATCAACATCAGCTCAATCTAGACTGCTCTGAAAGAATTTAAATCAAATGCCCAAAAATATGTCTATAAACCACCATAACTTTGCACAAACACATTGGATCTTCTCAAAAATTGATACCCAATTACCTTCACCCATCAAATGCAAAACTTCCAAAGAACAGCTTAAAAGCTCCCCTCTTTCCCCCGAATCACCACTAAAAAACCAAAAGAATACACACTACATAACTTTCCCAAAAAACCAACAAAAATTATAGAGCCAAAAACTACAAAGAAAAAAAAATCTTAACATCAGTCGTAAGCCAAAATATCATAAAACCCGCTCTGACCAGCAGTTTGGTTTACTTTTCACATGACACCTCATCGAGCCAAATTTACAAATAAATTTACAAATAAATTTAACAACCAGATTTACACCTAAATTCGGCAATTACCATTGACCAAATTCATAACTTCCCTTTAAATACCCTAAAGGGTAGACTCCAATCCAGAATACCCTATAAACATTATAAATATGCACCCGTCAAACACCTTTTGGTCACCTGACCAGTCCTACACCACAGAGGTCGCGCACCTGATGACGCTTCTCAAGGCCTCGCTCCTGGACCTTCGCCAGACACACTCGTATATCACCCACACAAGGAAATCGTACTCTGACAGCGCTTCCCAATTGAGTAATCTTGTGGAAAATGCATATGCTCTCAAATCACGTACCTCATTCGAACCTCCTCCAAATCTGCCAATCCCCCTGTCTACCCAAGGAGACCTTTCTATTACGTCACTTCTAACAAGCCCGGAGACAACCATAAAACCAGGTAATCTGACCAGATCTCTATCTGCGAATTCGGAGTTGCACGCTGACACCCTCTCAGATATAGCCTTCTCACGAGACCTGTTGGCGAGCCAGATTGACGCAAAGATTTTGGCAGAGCTTCAAACCTTTTTGGAGGCGTACGAGGCCTTCGAGCTGCAGAATGCACGTGCGTTGGACACGCTGATGCAGGAGCATAGCACAGCTTTTAAGGTTGCCGCACAAAAAGCAACAGAGTATGCTGCGCGATGCAAGCGTGTGGAAGACATGTCTGACTCGGCCGTAGGAGTCACCCTGCCGTTCTCAGGGATAACCCGCACCATTCTGCGTGCGGTTAGCCGACAGGGCAGCAGAGCTGGCAGTCGAGCCGGGAGCGACGACGAGGATGACGAAGAAGAGGACAAGAAAGAAAAGGAGTCTGATGACGTTGAGTTGGAGTTTCCTATTGTTCTTGGAGGGTCTTCGTTTGGGTCGATGGGGGAGTTACAAGATGTCTTCAAAAAGATTTACGAGGGGAGAGATAAGATTGTAGAAGCGGGGGTGGGGGGCGTAGGAGGGGGGCTCTTTGGAAAAGGAAAGAACACAATTTCCAATATAGAGCTTGCCTCGTGGTTGAGATTACGCAGACCCAAAACAGAGAGCCTGATACGCAACATTGAGATGTTTGGCCAGGCTCTCCTAAACCAGGGTTTCCTCAAAGTTCCAGTTCTCCGGAACCTGGTGTTGACTGCGTTGGTGGCTCCTCGGTTCCAGGCCACCGACGAGTCGCTGGAAGTTGTTTATGAATTTTCGCCTCTATTCTTGAAAGTGATGGAGTACACTCCCAAACTGAAGCGGTCGAGCATCCCCGACTACGTGGCTGATCTCCGGAGGTCTGGCGTTGCCACTCCCGTCAACAGATCGCGGGCAGGAACTTTTTCTGAAGTTCCTGAAAGTCCAAGCTCGTCAAAAAAAGGAATATCCGGGTATCTCACGACCCTGTTCAAGGCACTCCTGGTGATGGCGTCCCCCGAGACCAATGACCGCCGCAAAGAGCTGCTCCGGAGCCTGGCCGAGGCAGCTGAGCACGCCTACAAACAGGCAGTCTTGACGGTGTTGGACGCCCAAAAGAGAGTAGAGTCCCAGTATAGTGTTTTTCTTGTAGGCTTGGAAAACCTCGAGAGAAAGAGGGTCCACGTACAGATAAACCTGCTCAACTATTTGTCGTTCCTTCTCATGAAGCAGGCAGAATACGAGCAAAAGAAGTTCGCCAAACTCAACGCCCTCATTTCAGAACTGAACAATGCAGCATTAGTATCCAGGGAAGTAGCCAGTTTCTGCGAAAAAGGCGCTCTCTTCTTCTACACCCCAAAAAGCGCTCCTAAATATGAAAAGAACTTGGTGAGAAGTGCCCCCTGGACAAGCACCAGCCTGGTGTTTGGCACAGACCTTCTGTTGCTCCCGCAGTACCAAGACGCTGGAAACCTCGAAAAATACAGTTTGCCTATTTTCTACGGCGAGTTTATTGAGAAGCTATACAATACGTTTCTCGTAAACTACGACGACCAGTACGGCCGCGAGAAAAACGTTCTTAAGTCACCAGTTTTGGGGGAATCTGCAAATTTAGCCGGACTTCTCGAATTGGGGAACTTTGCAAGAAACGCATGGAGTGCGCCTTTCGACGTGGGGGAAGCGTATAGTGTCCGCATGGCGGTCGTGAAATTGTACGATGAATTCCAGGATTCTGTGTGGGAAGAAAAACAGCACGAGTTGGTTCTGGTACAGGTACAGAAGCCGAAAACGGATTTCCACAGAACAGTGGCTAGAAAACTAGTTGAGAAGCTTTTCGAGGACTACTCTTTGGCAGGCTTGGTTTCGGCGTTGAAAATGTGGTTGATGGAACTCCCGGAAAGTTTGATTCCTTTCACGGTTTACGACAAATTACAGCAAATGTACACTAAAAACGAGGATGGCAGATTGGACAAGTTGCTCAACATCCTCCAGACGATTCCTAGAAGTAATTTAGTGTCGCTTCACGTCCTCCTAACTCACGTTCTGAACGTGTCTCTGATGGGATTCAACTCGTATCTGCAGGATAAGGAGCAATACGAAACGTTCAAAATGCTACAAAAGAAATTCATCACTCTAGTCTCGAAGGCAGAGGGACACGGTCAAATCCCGCTTGGTCATGTGATCATAAGGCCCAGCGCAAAGCATGTTGTCAAAGTGACGGCCAATGTTACGCAGTTCTACGAGCAGTTGGTGCAAGATTTGGTGCTGGACCAGGTGCTCAGTCGGCTTGGAGGCATGGTGATTGAGCGGGAGACTGTTCAGCAGAAGACGATGCGTTTGAAACAGGTGAAGGAGCAGGAAGGCCTCCACCAGTATTCTGCAAACAGCTCTCCGCTGTTGTCGCGCGTGAATGTTCGGGCGTTTGATGCGGGGGCGGGGCATTTCAAGGGGGGAAGTGTCAGCAGTGAGGGGGACTCGGGGGGTGCCAGTGTCAATGGAATGAACAGCCCAACAGTGATGGTCGAGGGCTTGGCATTGAGATCTTTTGGGACCAAAAGAAAGGGCAGATTGGACACTAGTTTAGGGGGTAGATTAGATACCACTGTAGGTGCTAGCATTCCTACTATAGTTACTCCAGATGGGGAAGAGGTTGGAGGAGGAGGACAAGGTGTAGGAGGGGTTGGTTTGGGGGCAGAAAGAAGACGCCAGCACCGGAGAAGTTTCAGTTTGTTGAATGAAGTGAAGGTGGAGAATCAATTACAATGAACGAAGGAAGAGCGAGCATATTCTATGCCCTCTCTATTACCTTTTCTGGTCTTTGCAAACCGATACTGGTATCGGTTTGTTTGTAGATGAAATGCTTAAATTCTGTCACGTTAAATAAAGTATTCATGTCATACTAAGATTGTAGATTTCAATTGAATTCGCACCTCAGCTAACCTTTTATTTGAATCCACGACTTGGCTTCAGTGTTGAGTCTAGTTCGGTCATTCGATTTTTGGATAGATTTATATCTCATCCCTTGTATCAATTAATAGTGGTCTTGCAGATCCCACCTAAATCCTTAAAATCAAAACTTCAATCGCAATTGTCTTCACAGCGCAGTTTCCACATTGATTAAAATACACAGATATTATCAATATTACAAAATACCAGAGACAGTAATCTTCAAGTACCTCAAATAAGCCTAAATATTCAATCAATCGAGCTCACTCTTGTTGAGCCCTTATTCACTTATAAGTGCCATGCAGATAATGAGTGATGATTCGCACTAACACAAGTCTATATAAAGCGAAGCATCCTTAATACTATTAATCGTCAAAAACTAGCATTTCTCAATCAGACACATGAATCTCGACACACTCACCAATGTCTTCAACTTCCTCTATATCACCATAATCATCTACGCTGCCCAATGGACCTATGGCATCTTCGACCCCAGTGATACCTCAGCAGTATCTCAGATCAGTCCTTTACAGGTATTGGGTGCTTTATATAACGACTTCTTGGTCTTAGCAGTACATCTCTGCTGTTTACTAAAGAGCGAGTGCAGAAAATGCAGGCTGGTCGCTGACTACTTGACCAACAACACAGGTCTCTACGATGTTGATCTCATATGCCGAAACGCTATTTTAAAGCATATAAGGGAGATCCCAGAGACAGACACTCACCCTCAATTTGTGTACACTCATTTAGATACCCACCTTTTTTATCTTTTCGAGGACATACCGTTTCCCTCAGATTATCTTAACAGAATGGCTAATCTCATATTTATCATTTGCATAGTCCTCCATTCAGAGCCTCTGTTGAGAGACACTCACACCGAAAATGGCGCCTGTTCTTGTGGATTGGAAGAAGCGCTAAACCTAAAAGTGCCCAAAGTGTTCGAATGGTACTTAAATTCATGTGTAACAAAGAGAGCTTTGAAAGTAAGTTGTGATGTCTTGGTTTCATTTTCAAATGGGTTCGGTTATATCCCCAAATTTGAGCAATGCGAGGTACGACTCTTTGAAGGCGAATCGGAATTTTCTGATGAGAAGCTTGAAGGGTTTATGTGTCTGTTAGTTGATGAGATGAATGCGAATTTCTCTGAAAATTACACTTTTGAAGTGGAAAGCACCGGGGCTTTCATGAAGGATGTCATTTCTGAGTTGATTCAGAGCTGCATTGAAAAGACGAATCATGTTCCCCCAATAGTTAAAGAGTGCAACGTCTTCTACGAATGGTTGGATCTGGGAATTCGAAGAGCACGGCCGGAGATGGTTCCCTCCATGTCCCCAGATACTTACTTTGTAGTTAGATTGGTTCGTCACTATATAAAACTACTTCTTTTTGGCATTGGCCAGACACTTGGTGTAGTGATCTTGGGAACCCATCTTTGGAATCCATTTGACCTGACTGGCTACACAACAATACAGAAACTTTTAAAAGCCCACTATTCTCATATAATTGTTTTGCTAGTGTTGATGTTTTGGGGAAACTTTGTATCGTATTTATACAGAGACAACAGAGAATTTCTAAGGCGCCACCTCCCATACGGTATCCACTCCTGGACAGGAGCACCTCAAGGCAGGAAATTTATCCGTAAACTAGCGGAGTTGAACGTATTTTCAGAACTAGATAAGCCTGTATATCCACCAGGGTATTACCAACTGCGGTTTCTGATTCTTGAAAGCACCGAACTACTAACTTTTTCATTGGAAAAGAATTACAAGTATGATACTGTTATCGGTTGGATCTCTAGTGGCAGTTCTGAAGTACATCGTTGGCCGCTAACTTTTGCTCCTATTTGTGTACTACTGTTTTTCCCTTGTATCATAAACTCTCTTTGCAATTTCAAGAAAATCAGAGCCGTCCTCAGAAAGATGCCTAACTTGCTTCCTGGTCTAAGAGTAACTCTCCCGGTCCTGGCTCTTAGTCATAAGAGAAATGAACGGGAAAATGAAAGTTTGTATATGACGCCATGGGACTATTTTCAATGTGAAATATCTCAGGATGAGGAAAAATTCTCAAGATTGAGTAGTTGTATCTCGTGATACGATAAAATGATCTAACAGACGCTCTTTCGGATGGTTTGGTGAGATTTGAGGGGGCTCACTCTTTCTTGACTCCTCTTTGAGCTTATCAAAACTCACTTATGAATGGTGTGGTGAATACAACTTAGTATTCTCTTTATATGAGTGAGAAATGTGAAATGGCGTCAAACAGTATATAGTACAGTTGCCCTGATCTCCAAAATTGACACTATAGAAATGTGACAATTAGACCTGTCAAGCGTATCCCCAGACCCTGATTATCTGATAGAGTGTGTACTTGATACATAGAAGGTGTTCAGGATCTATTGAACTCCGGCCAAATACAAACTAGTAGTTAACTAACTGTTAGTGCCAACTTCTTCTGAAGGTATACTCCGCTTTGGACCCAAAGATGTGGATCCTATTTATAGCCAGGCACTAGTGTGAGCTAGTGTTATCAGCAATTGAGATATTCCGGAGTTTATACACAAAAGAACTGAGGCACACACTACCTATACACCCGCCCTAGAGAAATATACGAACCAAAGGTAACTACAAAAGACAATTGACTCCCATAAACCAGCTATCCAAGCAATTCTCTCACCTTATCTTATCTGGACCCTCTCATAATTATTCCGAATAGGGACATGCAGGTAATGAAACATATCCTTTATCGGAAAAAGGTCTAGGATACCCAAGTACTCGGATCATAACTTCAGGCTCTTTATCTAGCATTCTCATTTTACTGAAGGAACTGAATAGCTTGGCTTACTTAGTAAACACAAGATACATTGCTGATAGTCTTGTGCAGCTGATTTTCCGTACTTGGCAATTTCTATACAGCCAGGCAAGGGGATAAAAGAAATCACAAAACAGAGTCAGATACAAGTGATCTGTCTACATGACGTTCATGATAATCGTATATCTCTCTAATTATACTTAGTAGTGCAGATCCTGTCTGATGTGCTCTTGCTATTGTAAGTAAGGTGCATTACAAGTTGTAATTATCGCAATATTTATGAACAACATACAGCATCAACACATATTGGATATCGTAAGCATGTGACAGCACTCTCTGATTTTAGTATATAGTAAAAGGTCTCGGTTGCTGCTCCAGATAAAACCTCTTTTGAAACGATTATGTGCTTGTGCATAACGTTATCCAGCTTGCATGAGCCCTATATAATCCCAACTTCTCCGTCACAGAACCCCTATCCCTCAGATGTCCAAAGAAGAGGTTGCTGAAGTCACCGCCCCCCCTTTCGTTGAGGAGGCTGTGGAAGTTAAACACCACACTCCCGAGGAGATCGCTGCCAGCGGAAAATGGTACGACAAGCTGTTTGGTCCTATTCCCGCGTACCTGAGTCTGTTGGTTCAAGTGATCCTTCTCTCTTTTGTCCTTTTTCTCTGTCCTGGCTGTTTTAACGCCATTACCGGTATCGGTGGATCTGGTATCTCCGATGCCACAGTTGCAGACCATCAGAACATTGCTCTCTACTGTACCTTTTCTGTGGGTCTCTACGGAGGTGTACTTGTAAACAAGTTTGGTCCCCGCAAGTGTCTCATGTTCGGCGGTACCGGCTACCTCTTGTACGTGGGATCTCTTCTTTCGTTCCAGCGCAATGGCAATGCCGGTTTCTGCATCTTTGCAGGCGCCTACTTGGGCGTCTGTGCACTGATAGTGTGGGCCGCTCAAGGTTCCATCATCATGTCGTACAGCACCGAAGAAACTAAAGGAAAGTTTTTTGCCCTCAACTGGATCATCTTCAACATTGGTGCTGTCATTGGGAGCTGTATTCCATTGGCCCAAGCCATACAGACTGGAGAGTCCAATGCCACTGGAGGCACTTTTGGCGCCTTCATGGCCCTCGTGGCCCTTGGGTGTATCGTCGCTTCTTTCCTCTTGCCCATGGATAAAGTATACAAAATGGACGGTACCAAGGTAATCGCCCACAAGAACCCGACTCTCAAAGAAGAGGTGATGGGCTTGTTCCATGTTCTCACAAAAGAACCAAAGATCTATTTCATGTTCCCAATGTTTGCGGCGTCCAACTGGTTCTACACATACCAGTTCAACGACTTTAACGGCGGTGGGAAATTCGACCTCAAGACCCGTTCTCTTAACTCGCTTTTGTACTGGTTTTCTCAAATGATTGGTGCTCTTCTTATCGGCTTCCTTTTGGACTGGACTAGATTCAAGCGCAGTATGAGAGCCAAGATCGGCTGGGTTGTGTTGTTTGTGCTTGGGATGTCCATTTGGGGCGGCGGTCTCAAGTTCCAGCTTGGCTGGGACCGTGATCTGGACTTGGTCGCCATGGACTACCACGAACGCAAGTACATTGGGCCTATGTTCCTCTACATGTTCTACGGGCTCTACGACGCCATGTTCCAGAGTTTTGTGATCTGGGTGCTTGGGTCCATGTCCAACAACCCACGCACAACCGCTTTCTATGCGTCCCTCTATAAGAGTATCCAATCTGCGTTCGCGGTCATTGCCTGGGCCTTGGACTCGAGAAAGACGAGTTTCATGGCCATGTTCGGCTCCAGCTGGGGGCTTGTCGGCGGCCTGTTGTTGATTGCCAGTCCTCTTATTTTCTTTATGATCACTGAGCACACAGAACCTGTCAAGGACGGCATCAGAGACCTCTTAGACGAGAGTGAGGTCGAGGTGAAGACGGAGAAAGCATAGTTTTTGTTTGAGTTTTCTTATTTTTGTGCTGAGTTAATGTGTTCGCTTGGAATTGTAAATGCGTATATAAGTTTCTGTTTTGTTAATGTGATATGGAGGTGTCTAAGTGAAGTTTTCAAGGGAATTGACAGTGTTGAGTAGCTCAGAATACAGATATGTCTGTTAAAGTGATGGGAAGTGTCAAGATAGTTGCTGATTTAGCTCCTCAAATTGAGATGGTGTTCTGAAAAGATATGATACTTATACGTTGAAGAGGGGCGCTAGTGTAGTTCAATAAGTGAAATAATGGTGTCTATTAGAAGAGATATAGCAAAATTAGAATACATGAGAACGAGAATGAGTTGTCAGGTTGGTTCTGATTTTTTTTTGATTGAAATAGAAATTCTACAGTTTATTCAGAAAACGCTTTATTTGCGTAGATCTCCTCACAGAGAGACAGCGAGCTTACAAAAAAGAGATAGCGCTGCAAATACACTTACTAGAATCTATTTGGTTCACTTTTTTCTCAAAAAAACCACCGCTACACGTTTCAATGCTATAGTACACTGCTTCTAAATTCTGTGCTCAGGCCTTAAAAAGAGACAGTTCTTTTTTGAAAAGATTCATACGGATATACCAGTTGAAATTTGTCAAAATCTTTGTCCCTACAGTTTCATCAGCTCACCATGAAGCATTCAGATGCCTAACCCAGATTCACCCGTACCTACACTGGACTCAACTCAATCTACAACCTCAAAGTCTAGAACCAGTTCATATTAATGTCTCAAGGAGCTGCAAGAGCATCCAAAAATATAAAATTGACTCAGCATTAGATCGTCTATAGACGGTTCAAGGATCATAATTATAACTTTATACGTCAAAAAAAGGTATAGAATGAGATTAATCAAAGGATGTTGGTATGAGAGTAAGTTTGTAATAAGCTTGATAACACAATTGAATGACTCTACTATTCGACTGGTTTGATCAGCGCGGAAAAATCTGAGAGTGTGTTTTGTATTATATGGTTACTTAATTGAGTGCGTATATCGTAATTTTTTTCTTTAATAATTTTTTTTAAAAAAAAATAAAAAGTCAATCATTCTGCAGCTACCCCACAAAAAATATCTATACCTCTTAGTGGAAAATCATGCTCTTTGTATGGGTGTAGATGTTTTGCGGTTTTCTAGTATTGCATATTTGCATAAGGCCTTCTTTGTATATACATAAGCTTGTCACTACACAAGTAAGCCCTTGGTATATAGCACTACTTGGCTTACAACAAGTTACCTCCATGTAATTGAATATGTTAGTTGCATCAAAATAGCTGCAGATAGTGGCTGTTATTATTATGCGTCACGGTGCACAACTTGTCGAGTCAACATGCATAAAAAGGAGGTGTGTACAATTTCAGCGAACCATGAATCTGGTACAGATCATGAGAGATTCAGGTACCTGTGTACATTTTTGGAATTAAGCGAGATTTGGTGAATTTTCTCGCTGAAGACCCAGTTTTCAACACTAGAATTGGAGTACGAAATAGTATTGTTTACATCAGTGAGACATGGATCGGCATCCCCTCTTCGAGAACTTAGAATGGAAGATTTTTCAGAGCCCAATAGCGCGGTTCACCTCCACGAGTGAAATTTTGTAAATTTTGAAAATGACTTGGAACTTGGGTGGATTTATGTTTTGATGATCTCTATGCTATATTTTGTCTGTTAATAGGCTCGTCTATTTTACTGTTTTATTTTGGATGATCACCTCGACTCATCGTCATCACTTCCTTGAATAGGTTAGACATGTCAAAAAGAAGAATGATATTCAACTGAGTCTAGAAGTAGATATCTCTATATTTGGAGAGTGCTCAGTCAAGTTAATTGAATGAGATTGCCAATTTTTTTCTTAATTGAGTGTATTTGTGTTTATTAAAGGAATTGATCAAATCGATTGGTGATCTCTGTATGCAGGGTCAATTCTTTAGAAATGTGATTTAAATGGTTTATAGGGGTTTAAGGGAGAGTCAATGTATTAGACTCGAGTTGCTGGCATTATACACATATACAGAGAGTCATGAGAAGCTTACTGGACAGCCAATCGATTGCTCAGCTCAAAATGGAGATCTGGGTGCTTTCAAGACATAGACCAAGAACACGGCTAAGGCCTTGGTCCTTGAAATGTCGACTCAAATGCTAGTTTCAAGTAGAAAGTGAAACCCGCGAAACTGAAAGTCATAACTGTAGCGAGCTATATACCAACATGTGTATACTATAATGCACAACAGGTCAACTTAGGGATCATGTCCGAAGAAAGCAGTCAAGAGATTTAAACGCCGCTCCAGCCACAGCCCTGGTACGGAGCTTGTCTGTTGTAGCTTACCAAACTAGAGAATGCACGCTGCGTACGAACCTGATATAACTCATATTGCTACCCGAGTGAAGCAAATCAATAAACCTGGCTGACTCTGTAGAGCACCACATGTACTTAGAGGTAAGACGCGATTGCGACATTCGAACGTTGGTTGAACGTTGAATACTTAGAACTTCGAATCGGACTGATGAATTCGATACTGATTCTATACAACACTCAAGCTACTTATCTACAGATCAACAAATAAATTACATCAGGTATAAGTCGACTAGCGAAGAGAAACAACAATTATTAACGAAAGTTTAGAAACTACATCAGATGAGGGCCAACACAGCGACAACACCAGCGGCACCAGCAACAACACCAGCCAAAGAGCTACCGTGCTCCAAGCCTGGAAGCACTCTGCCGGCGGCACCCTTGGAGCTGGAGGAAGAGCCAGACTTGGTCAGGCCGGCGCTGGAGGAACCAGAGTCGGTCAGGTCGTCAGAGCCGGTGGAAGAGTCAGAGCCGGAACCAGACTCAGAAGAGTCAGAGTCGGTCAGGGTGGAGGTCGAGTTGAGGTCGAAAGAGTTGGTCAAGGTCTTGAGGCCCAGACTGGTCGAGTTACCGGTGGAGTTAGAGGCTCCTGTGGCGGTGGCGGCGCCAGTGGTGATAGTGGAGTTGGCACCAGCAGTACCGGCAACGGCGGCGGCGGTGGCAGATCCAGTAGAAGCAGCACCAGAGCCAGAGGCGTCAGAGCCGGTGGCGGAGGCGGCAGAGGAGCCAGAGTCGGAGCCGGAAGCGGAAGCAGCGGCGCCAGTAGCAGAGGCACCAGAGGCACCAGAGGCGTCAGAGCCAGAAGCAGCAGCAGAGCCGGAGGCGGCGGCAGCCTCAGCAGAAGTGGAGGCAGCAGCGGCAGAGGCAGCGGCGGCAGAAGAGACAGAAGCCTCGGCCTCAGAGGCGGCAGAAGCCACAGAAGAAACCTCAGCGGAGGCAGACTCGGCGGCGGCGGCGGCAGCAGCAGAGATGGCTGGGCCAACGGCAGAGTTGGACTGGAGGGCAGCAGCGGCGGCAGCAGCCAAGGCGTCGACGGAAACAGACGCAGCCGCAGTGCCAACAGCAGACTGGATGGCCTCGGTGAAGGCAGACGCAGCAGCGGCGGCCGAGATGGCGTCGTCGATGGTCTTGGTGTAGGTCTCAGCACCGGTCTTGGTGTTGTCGAGGGTCTCGGTGACCACGTAGCTGGCGGAGGCCAGGGAGAGAAGAAGCGAAGTCAAAAGGGCAACAGAAAGCATATTAAGCGATAGTATGTGATTGGGAAACACGGGCAAGAGGGTTGTATTTATATAGCGGGTGAAATGAAACGATCTGCAGGGGGGTTGGGTACTCTAGGCTTGGACAGCGTCAGCAGGCCAAGGGTCCTTTTACGAAGTTGGAGTGTTTTTTGGGACAAAAAGATGGTCAATGACTAGGCCGCTCGGTGATTGATACTTTCTACTGGTGAATTCTATCCTTGGTACGTTTTATCGTCTCTTCAGAGAAAATTTCTGGGTTTGAATTCTACGCGTTCATGCATGCTTGATTCGATCCACAACTATCCCTTTTTGGTCCCACATTTTCCATATGCGGACGGGCAGGTGGGGCGCTATAACCGGCTACACAGTGACTGCTTTGTTTAATCGGAGTGTTCACCATGAACATTTTGTAATGAAGACCTGAAGAAGCTTGGTACACGTTGGCTGTGCTGGAGAGAAACAACTTCTCTGTACAGGGAGGCTATTACCACTGGAACGGTTCTGCCCGATTTGGAAGAAAAGTAAAAAAAAGCTAATGTCCCCCGAGTAGATCAGCGAAATTTCACTTGACAAGTTAGCTCAAGCGAGGTGCAGAAGAACGTTTTGCATGCGTTTTATGAGGGATCGATCTTAGAACTGGCCTATTCGGCTTTGGACCAAAACAGATAGGCCTTGTGCATCTACAAAATTCGTCGAGAAAATGGATATCGATGCAAATAGCACTCTAACACACTGTTTCGCTTCGACGTGACATGTCTCAGGGTCTATTTATATCTGGCACCTGAGCCATGTTCGTTTTAAACATTACAGCAAGTCTAGAAAAGTCTGAAGGCTTAGCTAACATAGTTTGCTATATTTGGAGCTTACACTGGTACATTGTGTCATACTAGAGGATTCGAGATGTATCCATTGGACTGCGCCAATCATGTGACGTGGTCAATGGCCGTCAAATCTCAGACATGAGACGATTTCAGGGAACATCCCCAAGAATGAAAGGGTCAGTGTGTACAATACTAGACGGTGTATAAAACTATAACCTTAATACTCAATTTGTATTTGATTGACTTAATTAACTTGGATAGCTCTCATTACTTGTCACCTTAGACGAAGTTTACGCTTTTGACAGTGTTGCTGAATAGTCACAACATTACACATTACACCCCAGTTCCGAGAGTCGTTCCTGGACTTTGCAAAATTTGGCCAGATCTCGGTGAAGTTTGGTGTCAATCGTTGTGGTGCCAAAGCTTCGAACTAGTAAATTTAAATTCCGTATTCACTTGAAGTCCAGCAAAGGGCACGCTATGAGAATTTAGATGAGTGGAATGTTATGAAAGTATTGAATAGAACTACTTTAGTTAGCACTCATGATAGCTCTCCATCTTGCGGATAGTTGGCCCCCCATATTAGAGGATATGCCTGAAACGCGGTGTGCATCAAAGTAGTGGCACGTACCAAACGAAAAATGAATGTTGACAGAGTAACAACCGCTGTATTGAGGATCCGGAGAATATCATTTCCGAAAACGTAATGGAGGCGTGTTAGCTTGAAAAATGTTTGGTTGAAAAGTGTTCAAATCACCATAAAAAATAGCTAGAAAAAGACACTCTATATTGTGTACCAGTCATCTGAAAGAGTAGGATATTGTACCATGTTGTATAGAAAATATAACATTTTTCGGATAAAATTACATACGCCCAAACACTCCTCTGTTACAGATTTATGCACGGGCTGGGTCCCTGGTTGTGGGAGCATGCGCACACCAAATGTATATAAAACCGCGGTGGGCCTATTGTCGCCAACTTGCGAAATGCTTAGACTCTTTTCTTCCGTCGTGCTTGCGGCCTTGGCGGCGGCCGACGCATCCCAATACACTAATTCCGACTGGACCACGCTTGTCGCGACCGGCACCATCAACGGCGCCATCACAGACTACCTGTCAAGTTTTGCGATTGCCGTTGTGCCTGTGACTACCGGCACTTTCACCAACAAAGCTGTGGGCACCGGTGCCGCCCAGCTTGAGGCTTCTTCCATTGCTGCCGCTGGTGGGGCAGCCGCAACAGCTAGTGCGGGTGCATCTGGCGTTGTCAACAAGAACGTGGTAAGTTCGAGTGATACCGCGACTGACTCTGATATCGATTCTGGATACGACACAGACACCGCCACAGCCACAGGCGACATCCTTGCGCAGGTCACTGGCGCTTCCTCTGGGTCTGCGGCCTCTAATGACGCCGCGTATAACTCCATCGACTCACTTTTTGGCAAGCGTGCCGTGACCCTTGTGAGAAGAGCCTTATCACTTGACGACTCCGACGACTCCGACGTGAGCGATGATGACGACTCCTCTACCGGACTCAGCGGCGAGGCTGTGGATGCCACCGGCGTCGCCAGTGGCCTCAGTGCTCTCACCGCAGACACCAGTCTTCCTACGGCAAGCTCTGACAGCTCGGACGACCTGGACCTGGACCTGTCTTCTGACTCTTCGCTGGCCGGTGTCCAGGACAAGTCTGCCTCTGGCTCCGACCCAATTACGACAGTGTCGTGCCACGTGAACGCAACACTCCTGATGACATTGAAGGACGGGATATTGGTGGACGCCAAGGGACGCATCGGTTCCATCGTGTCTAACAGACAGTTCCAGTTCGACGGTCCTCCACCGCAGGCCGGTGCGATCTATGCCAAGGGCTGGTCCATCACTCTGGACGGGTACTTGGCTATCGGAAGCACGGATATTTTTTACAGATGTCTCAGTGGAGAGTTCTACAACTTGTACGACCAGAATGTGGCGTACCAGTGCTTGCCAATCAAGTTTTTGGCCACTGGGTTCGGAGACTGTTAGGGGGTTTGAAAATTGAAAGGCCAGGCATCTGGATGTCGGGTTGATACTATAGGAGTAATTATAGAGGAAGACGTTCTTTGTATAAGCATAATAAGCATGAGTTTTGAATGATATTGTAAGAAATACGGTATTTAGTGAAGCAGATATTTCGGCTCACTCACTGTTATTACTGTCGAGCAGAATGAGACTGGAAATGAGTATTTTGTCAGTATTAACTCATTTCAATTGAACAGTTCTCCACTAGATCCAACTTTGACAGACCATGCGGACTGGTAGAGCTGCTTTGCACATGAGTATGGGATTGGAGAGTGGAGAGAGTTTTACAGTAGTTCCTCTGGATAGTACACTTTTTGTTCTTCTCCAGAGCTAGTTAAAATTGAAAATACGAGAGACTGTTGCCTTACTGGAAGGTCTGATATTTGGAGAGATATGAATGAGACCTTGAAATAGTATTATGCTGAAAGCGCTGTATATAGTTTTTGATTGTCTGTATAGGTTTCTAGCCCTCTCATATGTTCGTCACTAGAACCTCAGAACATCTAAGAAGATGCCGAAGAGTATGAACGAAAAGCACGCTATTGAGCATTTTGAAGAATGAACCTAAGGATTGTACTCAAAAGCTACAAAACATGGCTATCACCGTAGGAGTGGCAAATGCCCTGCCCTCAGGTGGTCACTTCACATGCTTATATTAAATTCACATGGAGAGTAAGCGGGACAAAAAAGGGTGATTCTTGTTCGAATGAACTAGAATGGTAATTGAGTGAATAGCAATTGGATGAAGCTTATTATTTAAATGTTAGAGAGTAGTTTTACAGATGCACATATTCATGAAGTTTACAAAGTCAGAAACAACTTCTACTGGGATAAAAACTAATAAAATAGATAAAATCTTGAATCAAAACTTTTTGCTATCACTCAATTCTCCCAGAAACAATAATTTCTCCCCATTTAACTCCCACTAGCCGAAACATAATCTGATTTAAATCATCTAATACTCATAATTTTGAGAGACAAAAGGGGAACCCTTATAAACTAGGCCCCTGATATATTCGTTATAGGATTCTCAAAACCCATCTTCTCAACGCGAAACGCCCAGAAAACGATACTTTTAGAAGAACAACTGCCCACTCCTCCCAAAAAACTTCGCAAAACCCAAGGAAACTCTTTAAAAAGTATCTACATAAACAACTTAAGCCCCTTAAAGCCAAACCAAAAGAGGAAAGCACTTCCCTCTCTTCTGGAAGTCACCCAAAAAGAGCACCTTAGATTTCAGTGATAAACCAATACATAGACACAAGTAAAACCTCAAAAAACAGCAAAAAACCCCAAAAAACAGAACAGCTTACAAACTGAAACCTAGGAAAACAAAACAGCTTACAAACTGAAACCTAGGAAAACAAAACAAATTAAAAATAAGACCCCTTATTCACCAAAAAACCCCAAGAAAGTCTCCCTTCAATCTTCTCGGCAACCACTATACACCATACTTGAATAACATCACACGCCTCAAAAGCTCGATTTGAAGAAATCTCCCAAATCTGAGAAAACCAAATAGAAGGGATAAAAAAAAATAAAAAATTGTCCTATATATATAAGTATATAACATAAGGTCATAGACACACACGTGACTCCACCCAAATTATCCCACGTCAACCACTCACCTCTATAGAAGGCACACACATCCCCCTTCATCTTCCCCTACACCGAAAATATTCAGAGAATGTCTCTGCAACCCTCACTAGTAAGTGCCACTCTTGTTTCCCCCCCCCTCCTACCCCCTTCTCTCGCCCCTCTCGTTGAGAAAATTGAGCCTCTTACCCAAAATATCGCACTCAACAGAAACACGCTCCGCACGCTTATTCGAGAGTCCCCGCAATTCGAAGAACTTCCCGATGCCGTAGTCCTCTTTTGCGCCCTGAGGCTCACTGGCGCCGCATTTGAGCTTCTCGAGGAGTGCGTCAAGCAGCCTCATCTAGGCTCCTGTGTAGCGCACGTGATCGCAACGAGGACCGAGATCGACCAAGACCACGCTCAAGTTTGGTTCTGGCTCTTGTTGGATTTGGCTCTTGATCTAGATGCGTTTGAGATTCGCTTGTTCAGTCTAGAGCTTGCGACGCAATACCAGGGCGCAAGTGCGCGCTGTGCCATGATAGTACAGCAGAGTGATGCGCGCGAAGTTCTATTGCGCGCATTGGACTTGTGCGATGCTCGGAATACTCCGAAAGTCGTGGTGGACGCTCTCGTCACGTGCTTCTGCCGGTGCGCAGCGGCTGGGGGCGTGGACTACACTCAATTGCGCGATTTCTACGCAAAAATCGTAGGAGGTAAAAGCCAGAGCGCACAGAGCGTTCACGAGGGGTTTTTAGCGGGATTGGAGCTAAGGGAGGGCCCACAGCACTATGCGGTGTTTGAAGAAGATTCGTATCTTGAATTTCACCATCTCCAGGTCGGCGACGACGGATTCACCGCACAAATGTGGGTTAAATTCGAAGAATTTGGCGAAATTCTGGTTAAAAAACCGTTTTTTCAGCTTTTGAACGCGAAGAAAAGGGTTTTTTGGGAAGCTTTTTACGACTCTGAAGAACACTGTTTTAGTGTTAGAGTAGTGGACCCGAACGGGTTTAGCGTTAGTAGAACTTTCACGGAGTATGGGGTGGAGATGGAGGCTTTCGCAGGGGGCAGAGGGAGTGTATTCCACAATGTAGAGTTTACACATAGTTTTGGTGGGGCAGGGAAGCCGTCGCACGTGTTTTTGGTGGTTGATGGGGAGCGTATCCAGGGGGTGAGTGTTCCTATGGGGGAGTTGGATTTTTTGGGCGAGGATGTGCTGGTAAAAGTAGGAAATATTAACACTGGCTCTGCCAATACTGATTTTCCTGATTTTTCAGGTTCTACTATTACTACCACTTCTGGTTCTCTGTCCCTTTCGACTGAATCCAACAACATTTCCGAGCCCCTGAACAATATAAACTCCAGCGATATCACTGCAAGCAGTGATTTTGGTGACTCTCTCAAAATTTCGATAACAAATACCCTTCTCTTCACCAAAATCCAACCCCATTCTTGGGCTCTTCTCAACAACTATCTAGGGCCAGACTACCACCACAACTACCAGGACCCCAACGCATGTAACAAGTTTTTGGGTTACAGAGCGCGCACTCAGCTCGAGCTTCAAATGAAAGCTCAACTCAAAAAAGAGCCGGAGGCCAAAAATATGGGGGCTCATCCTGTACTTAATTTCCATGCCAGAAACATTGTAGATAACACAGGAGTTTCCCTAGATGGAACGGTTATGAACACAGCCAAAAACTCTGTTCATAATCCCCCTCTTAATGGGGCGTACTACGGAAACAAACACGGTAGTATCACTCTTTTTACCACTCTTTCCACTACTCTTTCCAATTTCTTCTACGCTGCAGACGGCTTGGCCACTCTTCTTCAGCTCATCGAGCATGTGCAGACAAGTGAGCGGCTCGTCGTCTTGCTTAAGACCCTTTTTTGCATGGTGGCTAGACTGCACCTCTTTGCACGTGAGATGGAGGAGAAGGGGGGTTACCACATCCTTCTGATTATCCTTAGACTGAAGAAAAAACTTTGCACGCTTCCTGTCTTAGATACCGTTCTCTCATTCGTAGGCTACGACCATACTAACCCCGGTGAGTCGGTCATTGCTCATCCTGTGGCGTATAAATCACTCATTGTAGACTTTGATCTCTGGAAAGAGTCGGACAATGAAACCTTTCGTTTTCTTCTTTTCCAGTTCACAGTGTTTTCGCAGGATAGCAGACACCACGAACACAATGTAGCGCAAATTGTTAAAATGAAGATAATCAAGCGTTTTGTCCAGTGTCTCAAAGCAAACGTCTTCTCCCCTGAGTTCCTCCCCTCGGTCTCGAACACCCTTCTTGTTCTCATCAAGGCGAATCCTACTTCGGACATTTTTCACGCTCTCAATGGCTATATAGTGTATGCGCTTCACATTAACAAAAACTATACTCTGGACCCGCACTTGGTCCTGCAACACCAGAAAAAGTGTGGCCTCTGTGTGTTGGACCTTGTTCTTGAGATCGCTGCTAACCAGCCCTCTCCCTCTGTTTTCAGGAGATTGGCTAAGCTTTTCACGGTGCGCTGGGTCCTTTTGGTTATGGACTCCGTGGATGCGCACGTGACGCAGCGCGCTCTCTATCTCTTGGCACGCCTTCTTGGCGCCATGGGTCGTGCGCACTATGCGCATTTCATAGAGAGCGGCGGGTTTGCGCTTCTTGAAGGCTTGGTTGCGCGCCATAGCGGCGACAAACTGCTTGCGCATGCTCTTTTCTGTGCCGCTATGGGGGCAGAAAGTGCTCTGAATGTACAAAGCGCAAAATCACAAAACGCGCTTGATTGTGTTCGTAGCGCGGCGCGCAATGGCGCACAGTGTGTAATGCCAGAATTTTTGGATTTGGTATGTGCGCTATTGCGGGATGCGCACAGTGAAGAGGCTCATGGCGCTTCAGTGAATTTGGCGGATGCTTTGGACTACGCTTTTGAGCACGTGCCGGCGCTCCACGCCGCGTTTAGACGTAAACAATTTGTGTTTGCGCTTTGTAATGCCATTGCACGTTTTGAAAATGCTCAATCGAGTGAAAATGCGCAACGCAATAGCGCGCTTTGTAAACAACTTCAAGCTCTAGCCGAAAGGGTGGTTATGAGCTTGATTTGCCTGAACGATAGCTACATGCTTTTGGAACAGGCCCAAGAACAAGGGGTGGCAAAAAAGGTTCTTGTCGGGTTTGTTTACCCCCTCCTAGTACTGGAGATTCTAGTATTGGTGGAGGGACCTTCAACTAAACTCCGGAAAAAGAGCGTGTGTAAAAACGTTTGTAAATTTTTGCTTCAGATGGCGGACGCCTCGCTGAAGATAGTTTACGAGCGCATCGAGTTGGTCGTTTTGGGCAGATCCTTGGCCAAGTTTGTAGAGAATTGCGGATCACGGTATGAAGCTGGTCTGTCAACTCTAAGAGCCCTCCAGCGATATCTAGGTAGTGTTACTCTCCAGATATTGTTTTCCTTAGTGTATGCTCTTACAGAAGAGCACAGAGAAGACGTGATTAGCTTATGTAATATGATGCTCTATCATCAAGAGCTCTATTTCTGTAAAGGAGTGCTTGACTTGCATAGGCTCTTTGTGATGGCAGTTTTTCTCTTACAAGCTTCTCGGGATGCTGGCCTCCGGAGTGGCCTGAACGTTGTGAACGCTCTTCGAATCTTGTATATGCACAGAGAGGGGGATTTTGAAGAAGTTTGTAAAAACTTTGAAAATCCCATTGAAATGCAGGCTTTCTTCGCTCTGCTTCTTGTTCTGGACGACTCTAGTGTAGTTGATGCACTTTGCAATAAAGCATCTTTACGAGTTGCTCACGAGAAAGCGCTTTTCGATTGTTTTGAAAGATTTGAGATGAACTTCCTCAGTGCTCAACAACCTGCGGACGCCTTACATGGGGCTGCTGGTCATGTGCATGAAGATCTGCTTATTCTGTTCCGGCTGGAGAACGTCACGTGGACGGACTCCGTGGTCCTGCTGGAGTTGGCTAAATACTATAGACACTTCCAGGACCAGCAGGATAACCTCCAGTTTTTCTTGGCCAACTTCCAGAAAATGAAGGCTGAGGGGTCGCGTGTGCTCGGGGTAGGGGGTGGGCCTGCATGGACTGTAGACGGGATAGAGGGGGTGGATCGGGTAAGGAAGAGAATGGTTCCCAAGGATGAGCTGTTTGTGGAAGACCAGCTCATGTACAAGATGGCGGTGCCTGTAAAGGAGGGGGGCAAAAAGAGTACTGCTACTGCTCCCCCCACCCCTCTTATGTACGATGAAGTTAGCGAGCAGATGGAGGCTCTCTCCATGGATCCCGAAGAGGACTATGAAGTTGTAGATGCGCTTTTTGATAGTGCGCAGGAGGACAGAAACCGTAAAGTGTTGCGTAGTTTATTTGTAGGGGACCGCATAGTTGAGCTATGGAACGTCAGCCAGCTTTTAGGTTTGGAAGCTGAGGAAGGGATTCTCATTTTGGGAGAGACCCATTTGTATCTCATAGAAAACTATTTTCACCTAGATAATGATGAGGTTGTGGACGTAGATGATGCCCCAGCCGAGGCTCGCGATCCGTACCTCCGGTTAATCACGGGCCAGCCAAAGCCTAAGCTGCAACAAAAAGTAAAGGCTCATGGAACCAAGCTGTGGGAACTTGAGCGGTTGGCCCTGGTGTCCAAGCGGCAGTTCTTGTTAAGAGACGTTGCCATTGAGTTTTTCTTTGCCGGAGGAAGCAGTTTTCTTATAATCTGTAGAAGTTCCAAGATTCGTGACCAAATCCACTCGAAGCTTCAACAGCGTGCCAAAAACAGCAACATAGACTCTGACTTGTCTGTGGCTCTCAAGTCTGCGAATTATGCTCCTGCTGCTGCTGCTGCTAACCAGAACCAAAGCAGTTTGGCTCTGAAGCTTGCGAGTGCGCTCACTCAAAATTTGGGAGGATTCCAGAGCATAACGAAGAAGTGGAAGGCTGGAGAAATTAGTAATTTCTACTATCTCATGTTGATCAACACGATTGCAGGTCGAACATTCAATGACTTGACCCAGTATCCAGTGTTCCCTTGGGTCTTAGCAGACTATACTAGTGAAGAGCTTGATTTGACGAATCCTAAATCGTTCAGAGATTTTTCTAAGCCTATGGGAGCTCAGCATTCGAAAAGAGCACGTCAGTTCCAGGAAAGATTTGATGCATTGAAAAGCTTGAACGATCCTAACTCCCCGCCTTTCCATTATGGGACCCACTACTCTCTGGCGATGATCGTGACATCGTTCTTGATTAGATTGGAACCCTACGTTCAACTGTACCTCTTACTTCAGGGCGGCAAATTTGATCACGCTGATCGTCTCTTTTATAGTGTAGAGAAAGCTTGGAACTCTGCGGCACGCGATAACTATGCAGACGTGCGAGAGCTCATTCCTGAGTTTTATTATTTACCCGAATTTTTGGTGAATCTGAGTAATTATAACTTGGGAGAGCTACAAAATGGAACGGCCATCAATAATGTGATTCTTCCTCCTTGGGCACATAATGACCCTAAGCTTTTTATCCAAAAGCAAAGAGAGGCTTTGGAAAGTGTATATGTGTCTGAGCATTTACATGAGTGGATCGACTTGGTGTTTGGGTTCAGACAGCAGGGTGTGGAGGCACTTGAAAAGCAAAATGTGTTCAACCATTTGAGTTATAGAGGAGCTGTCAATTTGGATGAGATTGATGATGACTTGGAACGTCGATCTGCCACGGGGATCATCCATAATTTTGGCCAGACCCCGCTTCAAATCTTCCATAAGCCGCATCTCAAAAGGGAAACTGTCAAAAGCCCCGTTTTGGAAGTGTTCAAATTGAGCGACATTCCTTTTGTTGAGAGTTTGGCCAACCAGCCCCTCGACCACGTGGAGATGACGTCTCTGGGGTGGAGGGGGGGTGTTCTGCTTCTGTGGGCGGCAGATGGGCTCAAAACCATGGGCGGGGGGTCATTCCTGAGTATATACGTCAATAACCACGTTTTTGAAGGGCTTCACGAGAGCGTTCTCTCTGTGATGGTTCCTATAGGCGAGCGCAGTTTCATGACGGGGGGAGATGATGGGGTGATCCACGTGTGGAAGTACCCTATCCGTCTGCAAAAGTATATGACGTTCAACAGCTCCCCAGTCCTTTCGCAGCTTAGGTTTCTGGAGGAGCTCGAGTTTAGGGAGGCCTTGAGGGGGCATATGAGGGGGGTGAAAGCAATCACCGTCCTGAAGCCGTTCAATTTGGCGGTGTCGTTAGACGAGGGGGGAAGTGTGTTTGTGTGGGATTTAGCCAGACTCAAGTATGTTAGAGAAATAGACGTGACGAAAGTGGAGGGGCAGGTGAAGTTTGTGGGGGTTTCCAGTGTAAGCGGCGATATAGTTGTTGCCAGTGAGGTTTGTGTTGGAGTCTATACAGTCAATGGAGCCTTTATATGTTGTGAAGGGGCCCGGGAGAAGGTGACTTGTGTAGGGTTTGCTAGTCGGTTCAAGGAAGAGAATGGCCGGTTGGAGGACCTGCATAGGTGGTGGGAGGAGGGGGATGTTGTTTTAGTGGGGAGTCTGAGAGGGGTTTCCTTATATTTGATGAGGGGCGGAGGCAGAGGGTGGAAGATGGAAGTTGTCGGGAGTTTCAAGGTGAGGGGGCGGGATGGGGGAGTTGTCAGAGGGGGTGTTGTGGGGGCTGTTGGGATGGAGATGGGAGGGGGAGTGGTAGGGGGAGATAGTAGGGGAAGGCTAATTGTTTGGAAGTAGGGTAAACCCATCAAGCGAAGTGGGGTGGCTGTGAGACCATTTTTACTCACACTGAAATCAATCGAGCGAAGCGAGGTTGGCTGAGTAAGGCCTATTTTCCAAGTACTTTCCTAGCCAATTTCCTAGCTATTTCTAGTTCCAAATTCCAGGTATTTAACTAGCGAATGGAAATTGATTGAGAAATAGCATATCAAATCAAATCTAGAACCCTCCTTTCTAACTGTGCCTTTGGCTGCCACATGAATCATCTAACCATTACAAAATTTTACTTCTTATGAAGCTTGGTCTTCATATCATATGTCATATAGCTATATTGCTGATAATAGAGATTGCATTGGGATTGTAGAGTTGTAGAAGTGAAAACTGCTACTGTCATCATGTTGCGTGGACTGTATATAACTATGCACACTTCGTCAGCTGAGGAGCATTAGACAGAATAGAGATTGATCGAGTGACACCTAAGGTGGATACGTATAAATTTGAGTTTAGTTGAGCAGATCGAGTACATTGATTGGGGGAAGGATACATACACATTGGAGAGATTTCCTTAGTCGATTGAGTAAAACCTTCTTTATAAGTATAGTTGGGGTATATGAATATTGAACAACTACTTCGACCAAGCATCAAAAATTAGTTGATACAGAGTGTAAACTCTAGTTTAACGTAAGGATATATTTTCAGTTCATATTTGTTGGTTGGAATGAAATAATCAGTTACGCGTTGACAAGTAACAATGAAATTTGAGAGGGCCTTGAATCAGAGTTCGACTAGTGACGCACAATGAAGTGCTAAGGCTTGAGTGGGTTAGGAGAGTAGAGTGAATTCAAGTTAATGAAGGACAAATCATTGTTCTGATCAGCGCAACCATCAAAAGAAGCTAGATGAGACAGAGTGGTTATAAAGCGATACTTGATAAGAATACAGATATGGGTCTTCTGAACAACAGCTTCAATAGGCTATAGCCCAAATCAAGGGTACGGCAGAATTTTACTTTTGATTTTGAAGTAGTGTTGATCATGCTTGGCATAGAGACCTCTTCCAATATTTTTCCTGGCAATTCTTTTGAACTAAAACTGAAAAACCTGAGATAATTCACTGTTAGTAAACTTGAGGATCCGGGCTGTTTGGCCTGTGTTCCTGATTGCTGGGAAATCATTAATACCTAGCAGTTTGAACAGCATAGACTTCTAATTCTTTTTCTGAGTAACTTTGGAAAAAAAACATCTTATACTACTTTTCTTGTCTGCTAATGAAAGAGCTCTTATATAGATCAGTTACCAGTGCATGTTAGCGTTTGAGAACGCGTGTCCTGATTCTGCAACCATTATATTTCAACGACAAAGTACAGCCGAACCTAATCAAATTAATATGACACAGGAAACAAAAAAACTGCTTCTCTTTCTCTCAAAAACAGGCTTTATACAAGAAGCGTCTGCTACATATACACTCGCAAGTACGTAGTCTTCCAGTTGTAAACACATCATAAGTATAACAGTTGAGCGGACAAAATACTGTCTTGACATTCTATCAATGATAGAAGTTTAGAACAAAGACAAAATAAGACCTGAACTCTAAAAACTAGTAATTAGCAAAAAGGATGTATAACAAACGCACACTACAAAATTACATATACACAACCCCCTGCACTTCATATTTCTTAGCAACAAACCCAAGAGTTGTGCAAGAAAAAAAAATACAACAAAAACCTATATAAGAATGAAATCATAATTAACAGAAAAATCCATAAAACAGCAACTCAATTCACCAAATCAACAGCAGTCCTCCTCATTCAGTGAACATATGTAAACACTACTCTGCCTATATATCTAGACTAGCCGTGGAATCCATATACCCAAATAATTAAAAACAGAATAACGAATATTCGAATAGTAATTAATTAAAGGAGTACACTTGCTTTGCTCGTAGATTCAGAAAGAATACTTGTCTCGCTCATATTTCTTCTAACTGCACTCTAAAAAAAACCCCCTCAAAAACCCCCCCCTTCCCCTCTTCACCATGAACCCCTCGCGCCCGCACCCCAAAGCACATTTCCTGGACCTGGACCTGGACCCTGAGCCACTGGAAAAAAGCCAGATGGCCCAGGATTACGAGTCCATCAAAGGCGAGCTCGAAGACGGTCTCGAGGACTCGGACGAGGAACCCTCCCGTGATGAGTTGGTTCACCAGCAGGCTCTAGCTGAGGCTCTGATCAAACAGAACTTCCTCACAGAAGAGTCGTTGGACCCCTACAAAAGCTATCTAGTTGGCAATTGGCAGAAAGGGCCCAAAGTGATGGTGGTTGGAGGGGTCTTCAGCAAGCATATGAAACAGGCCATGGAAAGAGCAGTGCCACCAGGGCAGCACTTTTTTCTGGAGGATTCTAATGAAGCGTGGGAGAGTTTTCTAAAAACCTATAGCTCTATTTTGGTACTGTTACCTACTCTTCGTAAATACAGGTTTGCAATAGACCGCAAAACTTTACAGTTAGTTCATTTTTGCCTGACGAGGTCATTCATCAGAAACCGACACTTTCGGGTGACAAGCACGTTCCCGAAGACGTTGTGTACGATATTACTGGACATGACTGCTCTGGATCGGTACGAGGAAATAAACGACATCCAGCGCAGAATCTTCTCTGAGATTCGCCAGATATACGTAGACTGTAATCCTAGCATGAGACGCAAAAACTTTACTTTCACTCCAAAAACCATAATTTCAGAAACCCAAGCTCCTCACGACCCGCGTCACGTGGGCCTGGTCGTTCTTGGGCGGTATGCAGAGCCCATTTTCGGGTTACCCATTTTTCTTCTTCCAGCGTGTAGCGTGTGCCACGAACAAGCTACAGAAACACACTGTCCTGGGCTGGAGGTTGTTTTGAGCGGCTTTCAATATTTGAAAGACACGGTTTTGCCTGTAAGAACCGAGGAGATGAAGTTGGGAGACCGGCCCCGCAAGCGGGCCAAGAAGGACTCGAGCTCACTGAATGTTGAGAGCAGTTTGTTGGACTTGAGCACTAGCGCGGTTACAAGTATGAAGAGAGAAGATATTGTAGCTAGCATTGGGGGGGGAAATAGCATTAGCATTGGGGGTAGTAGTGGCGGGGCTAGCGGATTTGCAAGTAGTAGTAGTATAGGTAGAGTTGGCTCAAGTGGAGTTAGTGGAGCCAGTAAAAGTAGTAATAGTAATGGTAATAACATAAATGGAGGGAATAAAAGTTGCACTGGCAATAGCACCACTGGGAGTGGTAACAGTGCCAACACCACTGCTTTGACCGAAACTGGCAGTACCATCCTCAAATCCCTCCAATCTGTTGTAGACCCACTAGAAGCCAAGATCAGCGCCAACATCGAGACGCTTCTTGACGGGTTTGGGTACACCATCGTAGCTGCACACCCAAACATTTTGGAAAACGTGGCAGCCTCAGACTCGCACTACGAGTACTATAACAAGCGCAGAGGCTGGCTGGAAACTGTAGCAGAAGATTTTGCTATGCTTTATGAAAACACTGAAGCATGTATATACACGCTTTTGGCTGTCACAAACGCAGAGTTTGACCTATCTGCTTTGAAGCTGTACTACTATCTGGGCCCATACAGAGCTCTCCATCCTTCCAAAGAGCTCTTTCACTTTGTGTCGGGGAGCCCAGATTTGGGGAAAATCACTTTTGTACGCACTTTGTACACACCTAGGCTCTACAAGAAGCTCTATGGCTTTTTCACTGTTTTGAGAGAGAGTTACCTAGCCATTCTGGGGGCCGTGGACACGCAGATGTTGTTTTTGCGGGCACCAGAGTGGGATGCCATTAAGAGCGTGCTTCAAATCGATATGACGTATGCTGAGTTCAAGGAGGAGTATCGGAGTGTGAGCGGGGTGCGTGCTGAGGGTGTGGAAAAGTTTTTCTTGGAGGGGGGGGAGGAGGTGGAGGGGCTGGAGTTGTGGAAGGTTTGTGGGGAGTGGAGTAGGATGTGGTGGGGGGTTTTGGCGGGGGGGGATTTGAGTCTAAGGCACTATAAGTAAGGATACGACCGAAGCGAGCATCATTGATTTGGGTATACACTTGTTTGAGCACTTATTTGAGCACTTATTTGTATATTCTCTTTATTCACTTTAAAAACCATACTGCCTATATGGACCGTTTATGGTTAGTATAAACTAACCAAAGCACTCTAGTATATAAACTACGCACGTCCACTAAAAGCCTATCTCTCATCCTCATAGAATTTCTCTTTGCTAGTGTTTTTTTCCCTCTCATATACTGATATGTATACTATAGTATAGTCTATTATTCATGGTGTAAATTTTGTATTTGATTGTAAACAGTACTTGAAACGCCATGGCACGACATTGTAGAGGGTACTACCACTAGTGATTTAATGAGAAGATTGTAAGTTGCATGCGTTTCGAAGAGACTTTCATCCTCTAAAAATTACGAAACTGATAAGCCATTTCAAACTTTGATAATATCAGAGAACATAATTCAAAGAGTCTGAGAGGTCATTGTAAAGTTTTCCAATGCTGTTCATGCCAGAAAATCTTGTGTTTCAAGCTTGACACATTATTAATGCCAAACTTGAAAGGTATTCAGACTGTTTAGGATATCAATGCAGGAACACGTAAAACATATCAGTGGCAATCTTCGGGCGTACTAGTATGCACAGCAAATAGTTTTACCCGTTTGAGCAGATTCAGGGTCTTGATTTTTTTCAACGATTTTGCCTGATGCAACACTCTCAAATAGACTAATATTCATATTATATGAGAAATCATCCATAACATGTTTCGTTTTTCCTGGGTAAAAGCAGGTCTTAAATCGCTCGTTCTTGTCTTCCCGTCCGGTTATTTCATTTACCACATTCGGCAAATGCTATAAGAATACCGCATCCGGCAAATGTTTGAAAACATATCTCAAATGGAGCCAAAAGTTACTCAAACAGAACTAAAGCGTATTTCAGTGTTGACCTTCTCGTGTTGTGAAACCTGACTTTCAAATTGCCGCTCTTGAGCTCATCTATATAAACCGCAGACGCAGTGTAGTTCATTCACCATGCTTTTCTTCTTATCATTGTTAGCAGTCGTTCAATGCCAGACTCTTTCCACGGTGGTTGTGAGTAAGACGACGGTTGTTCAAGTTACTGTTCCTTATATCGAAAGCATTTATGCTGACGAAGATGGCCATGCTTATAGTACTGCCTACGGTGTTGTTTCTGGGGCGTACACTATGAGCTCTTCTGGAAAGGTTTACACGATCTCTCCTACGGCTAGCTTACTCACTAGCGGCGTGAACAAGGTTGCTTCTAGTGGATCAGCTATTTCCTCAGCTTCATTTTCCCCAACCTCATCTTCTAGTGCTGCACAGACTAGCTCATTTAAATCTGAACTGAGCACTGGAGTGAGCCCAACTCCAGGATCATCTACTTCCAAATCCGGATCAATTTCCGAATCTACCTCTACATTTAACACTGGTAGCTCCAGTTCCTCAAAGACAAGTAGCTCCACCTCATCAAACACTTCCCCAACCAACTCATATGTGTCTCTCCCTCTGGAGCCATATCGGAACCTCAGCTTACCAGTTTGGGGTCATCTTGTCGAAAGCCAGGAGATCATGTTTATGGTACGCGCCTTCACTGAAGGATATCAGTCTGATAAATCCTACGGTGCCAACATGAGCGTTGTGGGGTCTTATTTTCTCGGCGAGTTCTACAACGATCTGGACTCGTCTTTTAGGGTTGCCTTGAACAGGGCTGATTACTTTGATTTCAACAACGCAATGATGGTTGTTGCGCTTTGCGAATTGAACAACGTCAAGCCTAACACAAGCTATTCTAGCCGTGCTGAGGCTACAATGAAGAAGATCATTGGAAGATACTCAGCAAATTCAGGAGCTGAATTATCTGATACCGGAACTCCTTCGCCCAAAGAAGATGCTGGAGCCTCTGTTTCTGCTGCTTACGCTGCTCTTAAAGTTTATGGATTCACAAAAAACAGCTCTTACATTGAATTCGCACAAAGTGCTTTGGACTTTACGTATGCCCTGCATTTTGATAACATCCACGCCCTCATAGAAGCTACCAGATATGATTCTTACGTGAATGAAACTTGGTTCAGTACTACTTATGAGCCTATAGACTACGTCCAAGGGCAAGCATTATCTGCGTACTCACTCTTGTACAGTTTGACAAAAAACACTACCGTCAAAGATATTGCAGAAAGAATGGTGAATGCTACAAGAGACCTGACTCTGCCTTTGATGAGTAGAGGTATTTGGGGCGGAAACCCGACCAACCAGTGTTGGGTCGCAGAGGGCGTGATGAACTATATCAAATACGTCAAGAAATCCGATGATAATGTCAACATGTTGATAAATCAATCAAATCAAGTTACGGCGAACATGAAACTGTTTGAAAAGGGTGAAAGCCTTTGGCTGGAATATGCACTGTGTGAATTGCCAGCTTCTGTGACTTACTATTACGCATTGAATGCAAGAGATGGGAAGTAGATTCATCTAAGTGGGGGGATTCTATTCTGAGGCAGAACCAACATGATCGGTAGATTAACCTTGTTTTTTTTATTTTCGGGAATTTTTGACCCGCTACATTTCAATATACACAATATATACATGTTTTAAACGGTGAAGATGTACTATGGATATTTCAAGATGCAAACTGAACAACAAAGGAGTGCTACATGTTGCGGTCTTAGAGGACCTAAACACATCTTGTGTAAAGTTAATCATTTGCACACATTTTTCGTCTCTTATGAGTTGTTATTCTATAACCCAGTAGTGAGAGAGCGCTTGTTCCGAGATGAGTAGTTTTACTTGTGCTGCATCCCCATTACTATCTCGCCCGCTGTAATACACTTTTGAGATAAGTATGCGAGTTCCATCGATTGACTGAGGTCTCTGAAATCAGCGCGTATTAAAAGTCATATTAGATAGAAGTAAGCTCAACAGATCGAACATTCTTGATTTACTTGTGTATTGAACTAGGCAAAGTGGTCAAAAAATCCTCTTCTCCGAAACATATACCCTCTTTACATAAATACGTAATCCGCTGAGAACGCTAGTACTCTATGAACAAACTACAAAAACACTTCAATAAATAATTAACCAACTAGCTCAAATCCTAGCCAGTACTTTCCTCATCCCCCTCAACCCCCGCCAACAACTTATCGCCACCCACATCTCTAAACAACCACAAAGCTTCCACTGCATAAGCTCTTACGCTCAAATTGCTTGTGAAACTCTCGTCAGCACTACTAATCAAAATAGGCACAATATTCAATTCCAGCACCTGCTTCCATACCTTGTGCTCGAACTCAATTTTCAACTCATCATCGTCCTGTGTATTCTTATCATCCTCTTCTACTAATATATCGTACTTGTGAAGCGCTAGCTTATGTAATATCCGTCCTACAGTGCGGATAGATATACACCGCTGGGCGCTAAGCAGCAGTCTCATGAGATGGGCCAATTCTTTCAAAGTGTAGCCTGGAAGCAGGGGATCATCACCGTGGTGATAGAGTCCCAGGGTGACGGGGATTTTTTCTGCAATTTTCCGTTCTGCCGGAATGAGGTTGCCTTTGAAATCAAATCGTAATTCTTCTAGAGAAAGCACTATACCGTGCTCTACAGGAGGTACGGGTTCCATCCACTTGAGTTTTTCTGTGTCTCTCGGGAGGTCCGGAAAGTATTTTTCATGAAGTTTTTCAACAAAATCAGGGTCATTTAAATCTATTTTATAGTCTTCAGAAGGCGCGGGAGTAGGATTTTTTGGAAAATGTATGTGTGAAAAAATGTCTTGACTATTATCTGATTGTGTGGTGGAATTTGATTCATCCTCTTTTGACGAAGTAGTTATTTGTGATTCAGGCTCTTCAAATGTAACTTTTTTCTTGGTCTTTGAAGGCTTCTCAGATTTCGTATTTTCATCTTCGCTTTTTTTCTTATTATCAATTGTATCTAGGTCCACAGATTTCTCATCCGATTCGTCTTTCTTTACCCCATCCTTATTCTCTCTGTCTTTCAAATACTGATCCCCTTTTTTTTGTTTTTTCATTAGGGCAGCCAAAATCTTGGGGTCTATGCTTGCAACCAATTCTTCACGTTCTTTAGCGATTTGTTCGGGGCTCATAGCTGCTAACTGTTTCAAGTTCTCCAAGTGGATTTTCTCATTCTCTGTGAGATCTTCGGATGCTTTTTTTTCCTTTTCTAGTTGCTCTGCGAAGGGATTGTTCTCAGGTTTCTTGAGATTTTTCTGTTCGAGTCTTTGCCGCCATTTCGAAGGTTTTCTGGGGATTTTTATACCACTCGATTGAGAAGGATTCGGAAAGTCTTCTTTTGGGGGCTCCACTTGTTTTTCAACAATATCGCCAATAAAATCCATGGCTGTATTTTTTGGTGATGAATTATTAATGTTTTTATTTTTTTCAGTGAATTTTTTTTTTTTTTTGACAGATGAGCTGCCCTCAAATATTTCTACGGGCCAAAATTCTCAGCTGCAGCCCAGCAGGTCTCCTTGATAACATCGATGAAGTTTCGAAAAGAAAGTACAAATATTTCAAACTAACTAATAGGTTCTTCAATTTTTAGCTATCTAAGTTCTCCAATACATTGTCTACCATTCCATGTCATCTATTTAGACTATTGGGGCCCTTCGGCTCGTGGCAGCACGCCACGAGAGAATGCGCTTGAGGTTGCAAATATATAAGAAAAGAGAATTTCGGTTTGCTGAAAGTTGTTAAAATATGCCACTTGGATGTTGACTGCTCTTTTTTTCAGAATTTGTAATGTCCCCAATCATCATTTAAAGTGCATGGAACATCATCCATTTCTCATCACCTTCTTCACCAAGTTCACCACGTCCATGTAGAAAATCGAAAGAAACAAAGAAACCAATAGAAGCTGTGTAACGAAAAGAACTACAATGCAAACAACATCCCTGCTGCGTTGCTTTTTTCTGGGATTCTGCGATTCGACATCTTTGATTTGAGGCTCATTCTTAGGGATTGGCGTATTTTTATTGATTAATTGGGTAACTTTGGACGGTTCTTCTTGGCAGTCTGTTTGGGGCATCTTTAATAAGAGATGGTTGTGTTTACTTTAATGATTTGAGCTGTATAAGTAGTGAATGAAAGTTAGTAAACAGATTTTTTCCGTTTAAGAAAGGAACCCTTTTGAATTCGAGTTACTAGAAATAAAATTTTATCGTATTTTTCCTGCATAAAACGTTGTGAAACTAGTTTAGTGACAATTGGAGTACATTTTGTGGGTTGGCTCTTTTATCAATTGCCCAAGCTTACGGCTATTCAACTGGCCTTAGAAGTAACAGGCCAATTGTTTAGTGATCACCTCTTTTTAACTTGTAGTTTTTACAATTGAATTTTTTATTCATATAAATATATATATATACATCCACACCGATTTGTGAAAGCCCGCTCTCATCGAAGATCATTCGATCAAGATCAACGCATGCAGCTTAATGTGGTTACATATATAGATATCTATATATGTACTACTATGAATCATGGGCAAGTCTCATTGACATTCACATATATAGAGAACAGGACATGTAAAGCCGTGAAAATCATTTCTAAAGGTCTGATGCATGCTTCAATGTGCATAGTACTCTTCTACTTGCTCAAAGAGTACTTTTGATACACAATATAGCAATCAATTAGCGGAGCCAAGGAGATCACCGCTCCTCTTACCAAGCTTCAATTACGTGCGGAGAACTGCATGTTTTGACTTGAGAGTTGTCAATTGACTTGACGCGACAATTAAATGTGAGTCAAGATCTGTCATGTGAGTCCAAAATGATTTAAAAGATAATCAGAATACAAATATGTCAAGAACTCATAAATGAACGGTCAACAGTGCTCAATGCGATACCAGAATCTACATGAATTTTAGGCATGCCTCAACTCACGCACAGCCTACATTAGCTTACATTTCATAGAACATGAATTCCATGAGTTGACACTGATGGGAAGGCTATGAGATGTACAAGGGTAAATAAGTTCACTTCATCGACAAGGCATTGCCTTGGAAGACCGTGAAAAGGTATAGAAACACCATCAGCTTGTGCGCTCAACATGAACCCCCGAAATGAGGGACCACACGCCAAATAGGATGAAGATCATTAAATTGCGGTTAGATACAAACTTTGTGACATTTAAATTGAGCATTATTCCTTGGAAGTCACTCTACAAAACTACTCCAACACCTTCTCTCTACAGATCACCTAAAATGACCAAAATCACTGATTTACCACCTGAAATTTTATCAAAAGTCTTCGACCATCTAGAGTTGGACACTCTAGCTCAGTTCTTAGCATTTCTGCCATCGATCGTGCTTCCTCACATTTGCGCGCATGTTTTGCTCAACCCCCACTCTACTGCTGGCAGATGTATTTATCGAAACAAGACTGGGTTGGTATTGAAGATGGATCCTTATGGAAAAACATTTGAAGCGCCTACAGCAAAAGCTCTGTACGCCTCAATTGAGAGTATCAAGGAGTACCTTCGCAAGTTCTCTGTAGACGAGGATAGCTTATGCTTTGATGAACAGAAATTGTCTGAGTTCATCAATCTGAGCAACATTCAGTCCATACTCTCGAAAGTTGGTTTGCCCTTGGTTACCCCTCCTTTGCAAGAATTGGAAATTGTCATTTACGAAGGGGTTACGATTGCCAATACCTCTGAGCTTAAAAGACTCACTCTCTTTGACTACGAAACAGACGCTGTTTTCGACCCCGAAAGCTACCCTAACCTTCAGTACTTGCTGTTGACCGATGTTGGGTTTGAGGTCAAAAAAGAAGGGCAAAGACTATACAGTGTTTCTTTAGAGTACGCAGGGGGTGTCAGAGAAGTGATTCCAGAATTGTATCACCTTGAAAATGCTAAGGAGCTCCGTATAAAAAGCCTCTTACCTCCTTTTTTAGATGGTGAGAACTTGATAGTGGTTTCGACGCCGAAGAGCGCTTCATTCTGTGGAAAAGTACACATTAGAGAATGTCAAGCTGTTTAAAGTAGGTGTTTACTGATGCCACAGAGTTGCAGGCCTGCCAGCCTGACTTTTTGAAGTTGGAGGTTTACCTGGTTGGAATTGCGAGAGCTCAATGAAATACAGCGGCAAAACTCCTCACAGAGCTATTAACATGCCTCTTGTACATTGGTCCTCGGATGTGTAGAATATGTCTTTGATAGTTTTTTTTATATTATGTTTGTTTTCAAGTGAAAGTAAAGCTACATCGCTGTGTTTATGTTTATCGATTACGTAGAAGCAGCAGCGTCATTGGGTTACGCCAGCCCTCTTCTCCTACCAGTGCATTGAACGACTACTGTCTAAGCTTCCTTAACTATTTATTATCACCCCTTATGGGACGACACGTAACGACATGTATTGCATCAATTATACGTTACTTTCGCAATTTTTGACCCTAAATGGTCCGTATCAGTAGAAATTGACTTAGCTCAAATAGATAATCTTCATTCCCAGTACTGGCAGAAGGATACTAGCTCAGCTCATAAGCAGCTCTAAAGAGGCAGGTGATTTTATAAGATAGATACTATAATCTGCTTTACTACTCGTTTCAATCGTAAAACCGGCCTACAGTGGATTATTTGAAAACATGAATATTTCTATCTAATGTCCTTTTGCATTTTGTATCAGAATATGGATTGTTAGGTTGAGCCTCAGTTTGTAGTTTAGTCGCGTACCTTGTTTTGGATACAGAGGTGTATCGACAGAGGCGATCTAATTTAATACTTTACTCGTAGGTCGTATCACTTCCCAAGTAAATCCCTATGAATTGCCTGCAACGCCCTCAACGAATCCCCCCTCTTCACCACACAGCTGATATTAATCTCGTTCGCCCCCTGACTGATCATCTCGATGTTCACGCCCTCCCGCCCCAAAGTCTCGAACATGGCTCCTGCAATCCCGATCAAATGCCGCATCTGCTTCCCCACCAACAGCACAATCGCCAAGTCGCGAACCAAGTCTACTGTACCCATGTCGCTTAATTCCTTCATAGCAACTCTGATCAAACTGCTCGTGCTGCTGTGGTACAACGCCATCAGCACGTGCACCTCGGAAGTGCTGATGAGGTCAACAACCAACTTGTGCTTGTCGAGAATAGCAAAGATGCTGGCCAAAAACCCGTGCAGAAGAGTCTTCTTGTTCAGATGGACATTGATGACAACAATGTCGTGTTTGACGGTGACGGCCGTGGGCTGCTTACGTTCTCTCCCCAAAACTACAGGAGGAGGAGGTGGGGTGTCTTCGCCCTTCCTGCCCATATCGTCCGGAAATATAACAGTCCCACTTCCAAATGGGTTTTCCACATTTTTGATGACTATAGGGATTTTAGCACGGATCACCTGCTCCATGGTGAAAGGGTGTATAACCTCACTTCCATAGTAAGTTAACTCTGCAGCTTCATCAGGGGTCACAGAAGACAAAAGTCTTGCATTTTTCACTTTTCGTGGATCAGCAGTGAAAATCCCATCAACTTCTTTCCATATTTGCAATTCATCAGCGTCTAGTCCGACGGCTACTAAGGCTGCACACAAGTCAGTGTAACCTCTGCCTACGTTATTTAATAAACCCCCCGGGACTACCCCAAAGTATCCGGTGATAACCGGAACAACTCCATCACCAAGGCCGCCCAAAACGATCTCCGCAAGATCAGAAGCAAGTCTATCGTAGAACCCTTGGCCAAGAGAAGAAGGTTTGGCCAGAGCCAGGTCCACTGCTCCGGAGCGTACTGGAGGCATCACTATGGATAAATCTACATATTTCGATGGAACGCCAAGATCCTCCATAAGAGCAGCAATGAACATACAACTAAGACGTTCACCTACACTGATGAGAGAGTCTAGAGTTCTATACAGGATCTCGTCCAAAACCGTCAGAGCATGTAGTAACAGTCTAGCCTGTTTGCAGAGGTCTTTAGTGTCATCTTCCAAATTTTTGAGAACAGTTGGTTTCTGTATTTTTTTAACGGCATTAGCTAAGTGGTCCTCTTCAATCAAGTCGATGATGGCATCGTAGTCGCCTCCAGCAAGAGCAGCATCTGCTGCAGCGATAAGTCTCGAGGTGGTGCCTTCAGATTTTGTGTTCAGCAGACGAGCCAGACACACCACGGCGATTTTGTTGGAGAACTGGTACTGACGAACAACGTCGTTGACGATTTTCTCGGGGAATTTGCCCACGCTGGTCCCGCCAAATTTCTGGACAATCCAACCATGTTTGCCAGTAAGCAGAGAAAGCAGGGCCAGGGAGGGGGTGGGGTGAATCATAATGAACAAGAGGTTATAGCCAACTTTGAAGTCTATTCAGTTGAAAGTTGATTGTTCGTATAAGTATCTCTGTTTCAAAAGCGATAATTTACAATCTCTATGAGTCATGCACGTGGTTTGGCGTAAGCCATGGCATGCAATAAATGTTTGAAATGGTGAGGATTTTTAGTAAGATTGTGAGGATGAGTATTTGATTTCATGGGATTTTCTATGATGTGCTTTTGTAGTTTGTGGTGGCATTATCACTTTTTCTCAGCCTAAATGGAGGAGCAAGCACAGATTCGAACGTTTATGCTTATTTCATAAACGATATGAGCTAAGAACAGGCAGTTAATGAACTTGTGAGAAATCCATATATATACATGTTTGAAGTTACATTTTTCAATTATCTATGATTGCACCAGAATCGTGATACATCATCATTTCTCGACCCCTAGTAAATCATTTAAGGATTCCCATCATGTAAAATATTTTGCTCAGCAAATAACATTCTCTCTCTTCTCGAAGATGACTCTTTATTCTCAGTATATAAACTACAGAGATCAAAGCACTCCGAGTGAGTTGGAGAGAGACAGGAAGGCTTATGAGATTTTGGATGATGTTGATGAATTAGAGTTGTCTTCTTTTCTATACCATGGATTGCCAGAATTCAAGAACAAAGTTCAAGGAAGGGCTACCTCCAGGTTTGGATCAAGCCTTCTAACTTCAGTGAAGAATAAAAAAGAAAAAAAGATTCTCTTCTATAATAATTGTGCGCACTTAGCTGTATGTGCTGATTTATCAATTGTTCCCGATCGTCTGCAGTTAGCTCTTCGGGCCCTAGGAAATTGGGAGGAGTCAGAGGCGCCCCTCCGTCGCCTCCTCAAAAAAGCCCATTTCTCGCTCACTAAAGAGTTTGTCGGCAAGAGAATGGAGAGCGAACAAAATGTGCGACGTGTGTTTGATAAATGTGTTGCAGATATATTGACGAGCCTGACGACGAGCTCCATTGGATATTTCATAGAATCGCTTCTTGAGGATTTTAAATGGTTCACTGGTCTCCAAAATTTAGATAGCGTTGAAGTAGAACATACTACGGATTTTCTATCAGAGGAAAGTTTGAAATGCCTTGGGCTTCATATGAGATTTGACTCTGCAATTTCGTTGAGTTTGGAATCTCCGGAATTTTCTAAAGACTTAGCAATTCCACTAAGTTTGATCTTGATTGAATATAAGGCTCCAAGAGCTCTTAGTCAAGATGACGGTTACAAATTTGAACCTGCAGAAGGTGAGGGCAAGCCAAAAAAGCTTAAAACTGATAGAGAAACTAACCACTCCACATTAAACCTTGATGCCGGTGCTCTGTTAGGTCTCGACAAATTAGCACTCCAGATGGTTTACTGTGGAACCAGCAGAGGAATATACACAGATTACTTCAATTTTTACTTCTTGAAGGCTCTGAAAATCTACGAGTTAATTTTGAAGTTGAATTGGAAAACAAAGAAGTGCTATTTAATGAATGAAAATGTACAGAAAGTGTCAAAAGAGGAGCTCTCTTTCCAGTGGGATGCTAAAGAAGGGCTAGTCATTGTTGACTTTTCCCAGTTCACATTCGAAGCTGACGGGAAAATCTATAGATTTTTCACGAAGAATAAGAAGTTTATGGCAAAACATAAGCAGGCACAGGTCACTTTTTATGGTCCTGTTTGTGAAATAGACCATTTTTTCTATAACACACCGGGAATACGGTTGAAGTTGATTGAGTTTGCTCGTGTGAATGATGAGTTTGTCAAGGAGAAAAGCGAGTTCATAAAAAATGCTAAGGTCATTAGACCTGAGATTACTGTTAAGCGGCGCGAGAAAAACTCGGAAGAGAAAGGCGATGGTAAGGATGATAATAATGGTGATATGGGTGGCAATATCGATGAAGGTGATGATAATGACGAGGGAAGGGACCCCAAGCAGAGAAAACTATCGGGTGATCAGTCTGGCGAGCATGCGGATAACATATCTACTAGAGCCAAAAAGAGAATATCAGAAAGGAATTACAAGAAGCACGTTCTTCTCAAGCTAAGAAACTACAACAGAGGCTTATTTGCCGAAGGAAGAAGTATTGTTTTCAATTTGGACCCGGGCTTCGTGAAAGCCCTACCTCCAGGAAATGTGTTGCGCTATCCAGAACCCCAAACAGAGTTGGTTATCAAGATCATGGATGTCGAAAACTCTGCTGCATTTCACGACTCGCTTATCCAAGTAGATTATAGAGACTATGAGCGGTACAGAAAGCTTAGGAAGATCCTAAAAAGAGAAGCTTTCGAGGAGATGTACGAGGAATTCAAGACATATATGGCCCTTATCGAAGCCGGCTATCCCTATATCGTTAATTTGTACGGTGCTGGGATTTTGTTGGATCAGACTATCATCTTACGTCGTGTTGGGGGGTTCCTTGTTCTCGAGAAGATGAAGGCTAAAAAGTGGAGTAAACTTACTCTAGACGAAGTGGAGACTTATTTCAAAGAAATTTTCAAAGCCTATGAAGAACTACACAGACTTGGTATTGTTCATAACGACGTCAAACCAGACAATATTCTTGTGACAGACAAGGGAATCAAGTTGATTGATTTTGGTATGTCAGTCATGGACGCTGACGACGAGGCCTGTAAAAAGGAGATGGAGATTGTGAAGGAGCTCTATGGAGAAATCTTGGCCGAGTTCGAGAATGATTAGATGTTGATGCTATATGATTAATGCTATATTATTTTGCTTGTTTGTAGTGTATTGAGAGATATCTATTATCAAGAAGGAGGCAGATAAGAAAAGAGATTGTCGCGGAGATAGACCGTGCCACCGGGAAGAAAGCTGGTATTCTCCAAAGCCAATTTATCTTCGAATCTACTCGCCTCACGTACTCACCCTTACTCTTGTGGACCTTCCAGGGCTCACAAAGGTGCCAGTAGGTGACCAACTAAAAGGCATTGAGAAGCAGATCAAGGGTATGCTGTTGAAGCTCATTTTGAAGAGGCTCTATCTTTTCCATAGTTGAACTCTAAATATACCTCCTCTATCAAAGGGACTTCAGAAATGAAAGTGCTATATTCGAGAATACGAACCACACCACCGGTTTTTACAATGTGCAGCAATGGAACAGCCACAACAGTTGCATCCTCTTCCTTGGGCAGAGGGGTAAATTGCAATTCAAAGATGTAGCTTATAGAGGTAGGTTCAAGTCTTGGGGGGATGTTGGCACTAGAATGCTAAACCTTACATTCTTACAAAAGGACAACTTCCCAAATCATCCAAAAACATTTGAAAAATGTCCGTTATACTTTCAATTATTTCTTCAATAATGGGTTATGGTTATATCTTCTTGCCATTTACACTGTGCTGCACGTGCGTCTATATAAATTGAAAGATTTCCAGTCGACATATATAATCCACAGAATGTCAGATTTCGACGAAGATGATCTCATGGACTATGCAAACGACGAGTACGACGATGAAGACGAGATGACGCCCGAAGATGAGGAAAAGTTGGCCCTGCTTGTTCCTAAAGTCAAGAGCCAACTTTCTGAGTACACGGGCTTCACCTACAAAGACATGTTCGACGAGCTTTGGTATTGTTACATGGACGTTAATGAGGCGGTTGCCAATATGAAGAGTGAGTATTTTTTTCTTTAGTTTGCGGCATTTAGAATGAATTCTTAGATTTATGATGAGTTGATTCGAGAAGAGGGTATGCAAAGGATATTTGCAAAGGATATATGCTTTTGAGAGCAGAATGGTATCATAGACTTTCACATCTGTTTCTGAATTGGGTATGACCCTGTTATGAGACTTTGAATCAGATATTCGTAATTACTCAACTCATTGTATGATCTAGAGCTTTCATTCTTGCTCTTCAAATCATGCTCTTGAATGCTATATCCTATCAATCATGCTACAAATGCTTGAACTTGACTTAAGTTTCGTAATCGTACTAACAAGAAAAATACAAAAAGAAGAAGGTGCAAAAAGGTAAGTTTCATTTTATATCACACACACTACGCACCCCCCTACTCTATTAACAAAGAATCTAAACTCGCAGCACTCGCACGTAATCGTAAAAAAGCGGATCCTGCGACGCGGGCCTCGGTCTCGATTCTCGACAAATTGAGTGAGCGACATGCCAAGGCCGAGACCAAGCCTGCAGGATCTAAGCTTGCTGCTTTGAGAGATAGGGGGGCTGGGGAGTCCAAATTATCGCAGGTGGGCAAAGCTAAGGGGTTGGCTGGATTGAAGCTAAATCGTAAACCTAAAGAGGAAGGTAAGGAGGGCATAAAGGAGTCAAAAGACAAGGACCTGAAAGTTGAACAGCCGAAGATTCCTGCTAGGGAAGTTGACCAAAAAAAAAGAGACGAAAAAGACGACGACGACACAATAAAGAATCCGTCGTTCATATCCTTAATATCTAGCTTAAAGTCAAATACAGAATATGGGCCACTTAAAACTCCCAAATCATCTTTCTCCATAGTCACTTTCGATCAGCCTTTGGAACAACGTGTGCCCCCTCCTCTTCTTAGGTATATATGCAGCCCACCACTCCCCTTCTCTCTTCTCTCAAAGACTAACACAGCGACCCAGGCCCCTAAACTCAAAAAGAAGTTTGAGAAAAGCCGAGATGATACAGTTCTCTCAGCCCAGACAGAAGTCAAAAAAGAAGCCAAGAAGGAGGTCAAGAAAGAGCTCTCAAAGCCAAAGAAGTCAAAACCTTTGCCACCCATCTCCTCTCTCACGATTTCCCAAAAGCCTACGTTATCCTTTGCAGTCGTTGGGCACGTGGATGCTGGGAAGTCCACGCTCATGGGCCTGCTCCTCAAGTCTCTTGGGAAAGTGAATAAGAATTTCCTCAAAAGATTGGAAGAAGAGTCAGCTAGAGTGGGGAAAAAGTCGTTTGCTTTGGCCTGGATCATGGACCAAACCTCTGACGAAAGAAGCAGAGGGGTCACGGTAGATATATGCACCACATCTGTAAGCACCAGTAAAGCCAACTTCGTGATTATCGACGCACCTGGACACAGAGACTATGTTCCTCAGATGGTCTCAGGTGTGTCTCAGGCAGATGCAGGGCTTCTTATTGTAGATGCTTCTCCGGATGCGTTTGAAGCAGGCTTCAGCTATGACGGGCAAACAAAGGAACACGCGCTCATTAGTTATTCTTTGGGTATTAAGTGCTTGGTGGTGGTGCTCAATAAAATGGACACTATCAAGTATTCGAAGGACCGCTTTGACGACATCAAGAATAGACTCTCCGACTACTTGATAGAAGTGGGCTTCAAGGAGGAACAGCTTTCTTTTGTGCCGGTGTCCGCCATTTCGGGAACTAACCTCGTCCTGAAACCTCTCATTGACGAATTGGGCTGGTACAAGGGACCTCTGTTGCTCCAGGCCCTCGAGTCCAGAGCAGTCAATGTAGAGTTAGAGTCACTCAGCTCAGAACCTTTTTTTTTCCAGGTCTCTGACATCATTACATCTTATCACCAGGCCCTGGAGTTTGCCTTCGAAGGCCGGGTTAACTCGGGAATGGTGCGTGTGGGAGAGACCGTGGTCACGTGTCCGGGGGGAGTGAAACTAGAAATTTCGTCCATCAAAAGTAGCGAGAGTGTGGCCGGTAAGGAGATTGAAGTGTACAATGAGGTGCCTGTAGCTAAGAAGTATGATAATAACGTGTTTATTTTTTTCAAGGAGAAACGCGTTAAGGAAGAGATAAAGACCAACCCGGACTTGGTGCGCTCAGGAGACGTGCTTACTAAGCAGGGCGAAGAAGTTCCATCGACAATAAAGTTCGTTTGTGATGTCAGTGTGTTTGAATTGCGTGGAGCTCCTTTGTTGCCTGGCACAAAATTGTTGCTACACACAGGGGGGCAAATGCGACCCGTAGAAATTGTTCGTCTTATATCCTTGATAGGGGAAGACGGCAAACGTAGAAAGAAGAAAATGATGCACGTGGGGTCTAATAAGCGTGCTGTTATAGAGTTTAGCATCTTGGAGGCGGTGGGGGCTCCACGGCCTCTTCCGTTGATGACTTTCAAGGAGGATGAGAGAATGGGGAGAGTTGTTTTCAGAAGAGGGGGATTCACTGTTGGGTGGGGAAAAGTGCTTGACTGTGAGAGGGGGCTCAAGGAGCAGGAGGTTAATGGGAAGACTTAGATATGATAATGAGTGTACATATTCAATGATTATGAATTTTGTAGGGTTTCGTGCTATTTATTTAGATTTTACCCTGATCCCTTCAAATCCGGGCTCGAGTGTACTATAAGAAAGCTTATTGAATTATTTCTAGATGGTGCAATAAGAGGCCAAACCTATATCGTTCAGTTTTATTCTCAGTAGTCCTTAAGTTGGTCATTTCTCTAGGATACACACCTACAATCGAAACTGGTTCTTCACTTGAATTAATTCCTATGCTTCATGAAAAATATTTTGACAAAATATTTACATACAAAAAATTCCGATAATACTTCAAATTCACCAGCAAAATCCCAAATGACGGAAATAACGCCCCTTCAGTTCCCTCCTGAAGTCCTTGCTCGTATAGCACCCGACATCTCGCTCCAGAGACACCTTCTGCTTGGTCTACGTCCGAGTCTTCGCGCGTTCAATGAGTCCAGAACCACCCAGGTGGACACCAGTCTGTTTGCAAGCCGGTACCAGGGAGAGTTGGACCCCCGGAGCACGGTGCTTGGCTCGTCTAGTGTGAAATCTGGCTCTACAGTGGTTTTCTGCCAGATCTCTGGAAGTCTCATAGAACTAACCAAGGGAGAAGAAGACTACATTAAAGAGTATGAAAAGATTTATGAAAACACAATCACGAAAAAAGAGTCAGATTCTCTATCAGAGTATCGCACAGTGTATCCTGTAGTAGAAATAGAAAGAGGGCGTCATGGTGCCCCCACAGATGAAGAGATGATTTTAGGGCAAAAATTATTTGAAGCGCTCCTCTTCTCCAAACTCTTACCAAAAAAAAGTTTATACGTGGATGTACCTATAAAACTGGAAGGAGAAATAATCCTGGACCAGACAAGGGCTTATGCTTTTGTGTTACACGCCAAATTATCGGTATTTAGTCGTTCAGGTCCTCTTGAAGACTTATGTTGGAAAGCCCTTGTTCTGGCTCTCCGTCAAACAAGATTGCCTCTGGTTTATATAGACGAAACGAAGGGCAGCGATATTTCTGCGCTCTCCAAGAACAAGGGCGTCACGAGAACGGTGTTGTGTGATCCGGAACAGAACAGCGCCTTGGTTTTGGGCACTGGAAGTTTTGAGAGGGTCACTTTTGGGGTGACGCACTTGGAGAAGGAATTCGAAGTGGAAGTGGACGATGAGGGGGATGCGGTGTTGAACCGGCCAGAAGTGGGGGAGCCTATTATTTTGGCTGACTTGGAGGGGGATGCCGAAGAAAGCGGGGTGCAGCTGAGAGTTTCTGTTTTGAGGGGAGAGGGAGGGTTGAAAATGGTGAGTGTGGTTGGTGGAGGCAGTTTAGTTACAAGGGGGGTTATCAAGAAGATATTGAGTAGTTGACCAGTATAAACTAGATATCAAAGAAAATCGTTTACATGATTTAAACACCGAAGATTCGTTCAGCATTTCTAGGCGTATTGGCAATAGCATACCTGCGTTCATTCTTAAAGACTAATGACTTTTGATTCTCGTAGCCTTCTTATGCACATAAATATCCGTTTCGGTCATCTCACTATCCTTGATACAAGGAGTTCTTGACTGAGAATCTGAAAAAAATTCAGGGATTTCACCCAAAGAATCCACATTGCTCGAACCGCAGAACTTTGAATACCATTCAATTAACACATCCGGCAAAAAAAAACATCAACTAAAGCAGAATATATGAACTGTTCAAACTGATGAGTTTCAAAAACTTTCCTTTGTCCAGATCCTTGATAGTAGGACCAAACATGACACTACTTTGCACATCCAAGTACTCCAATCTCGGCAAGTTCACAACTGACGAATCAACGGTACTAATGCTATTCCCCTGGAAACTGACAGTTTCTAGATAGGGGAGATCGTGTATCCCTTTAATTTTCTTCAAATTGTTAGCTGACAAATTTAGCATCTTCACAGGAATGAAAGAGAGGTTCTTCACAGTTTTTATATGGCAAGATGCAAAAATCATTTCCTCTATTGGCATATTTTTGAAGACGCTACTATCAAGGACCTTCAAAGAAGGGGATTTCACTTCGATACTTTTAAGCCTAAGACCTGACAAATCAGCTAAAGATTTGATATCGCTGCTGAATAGTTTCAACTCCTCCAAGAAAGGGAACGGGTTTCTAAAAACTTTTAAGGACTTTATACGACCAGATAGAGCCAAACTGCGAACTTTAGAGAGATGGACTACGGGCAGAATATCAGAGACAAAAGTGTGGCTACAGTCAAAGGACTCTAAATTCGGAAACTTTACAAGAAAATTGATCTCTGAGATACTGCATCTGACCACAGCAAGATGTTTCAACTTTAAAAAGCTGAAGGAGTCATCGTAGTATTGAGCGTGGAGCAGCTCTATCTCGTTGCTCAAATTGAGGCTTTGTATTTGTCCACAGTTCAACGAAAGCTTCTTCAACTTTAAGTTTTTCAAGTTTATAAGAGTTTCTGGGGGGATCGTGTTGAGCTCAAGCTCTTCTAATTTAGGAAAGGATCCTTCTGGAAACGACAAAGATAAAGGATGAGCTCTTTCTATTTTCATGTACTTGATTTTGCTATTTTTAATGGTATTAAAATGAGAAAAGTCGTAACTCACATTTTCATAACTGATGTGCTCGAGGTTTGGGAGAAATTTCAAAGGCACTTCGATTATGGCATTGATCACCTCTAGCTTGAGCAATGAGTTCATGTGATTGTCTACAGTGAACGTATGATTGCTTGAAGTCAGAAGAAAGAGGTCGGTGAGATTCGATAGTTTCTGGACATCTGCAAGAGGCTCGGATCCCTTGAGAGTTACTGATAAGCTTTTCAAAGGCGAGTCGACTTCCTCGGTCATAGCAAGAGCGATTCGGTCCAATTCCAAAGTCAAAAGGTTTGGGTATTTTTCTACAGAGTAGTAAAACTTCGAAGAAGGTCTCATAAGGCCACTAAGCCTGATAGTGACCAAACGAATAGGGCCCTCTTTCTCTAAAGAGAAGCCTGGATCAAATTCAAGTGAATGACTTCCTGAAATGGTGGTGGTAGGATAACTTGCAATCTCGGTCAAATTAGGAAATTTCCTACAAACTTTGATAAACCCGTTATAATCCAGAACACGTGTGAACGCTAGACTCTTAACATATGGAAGGATCTCTTGAACCGAGTCTGTTTCACTGGGAATGACAATATTACGTATTCCCACAAACAGTCGCCCATACTCCATCACGAACTCGAAAGATGTATTTTTTGTTAAATTGAAAAGACGGTACTTGTGAGTCGGTCTGAGAGGATACTCTATTATCGGAATCGAAAGCTCCACTTTTTCGAACACTTTCTGAAGAAGTAATTGGTTAGGAATTAAACCACATAAGGCTATCGTTTGTTCGGGTGTTAGAAGTGAGGTAATATGCAGAAGAACTTCATAGGGGAGCTTTGAAAGGGACATGTCCAAATGCAGTCGTGGTGTGTAAGATTTGATTGATTTTGGGCCAAATTATTTATGAGCCACTTTGGTGGATCTTTGGGGTTTATAATCTACAGGCAGGAGTAAAATATAAAACACATATATTACCGATTTCAAGATTTCCTATCTGCTTGAGCTGCGTCAGATTTGTTGGCTTTGACACATCTGTTTAGGGTAATGCTGAGAGCATATAATTGCTAAGCGCAGGTTAGTTACTGAGGCCATGCAGATTACCAAAATACAGATCATCCCTATTCTAGCTACATTTCGGCACGTCGGCCCGATCCCCGATTGGGACACCTTCAACGGGCTTATCAGACGACCCGGGGCGCCAGAAATTCTGACACAAATGCCAAGATTTACTCAAACGACTTGTATTTTAGTTTTTGCGTTGCTGCACTGGAGAAGGAAAATACAATTACAAAGATAGTGACGTTTTTAAAAGCCTTGAGAGACCGAAAGCATTGGAATACAAACTTTTGATGTATTTAAATCCGTTAAGTCCTTTGAAGTGCACCATTTTGCTGCTGCGGCCGGCCCAAAAAGGATATATATTCTCAAAAATTACTAATTAAATGCATCTTCCAATAGTATATATAGGTGCTAACATATACGGGAGTAAACTCGAGTGAAGTTACTATAGCATGTCTCAAAAATCCATCTTCATAGAAAAAATTGGAACTTTGAATGATGTTCAGTATGGCGACCAACCTATTCCTGAAATCACAGAAGAACAAGTTCTAGTTAAAAACAAATACGCTGCGCTAAACTATATTGACAACTATTTCATAAAAGGAATATTTCCAGCAACATTCCCCCTTATTCTCGGTTGTGATGCTTCTGGGGAGATTGTGGCTGTTGGATCCAAAGTTACCAACTTCAAAAAAGGTGACTTGGTCGCATACATGGATCTGAAAACCTATGCTGAGTACACAGCGGTCAGTCTGACAGGGTATATCATCAAACTTCCCCTGGACAACGAAGAGGAGGTCAAAGCTATGGGCGCCATACTAGCTCAAGGTATGACCGGCATCACTTTAGTGGAGCAGGCCTACGAGGTGAAAAGGGATGATTACGTTCTCATCTGGGCAGCGGCAGGGGGGATAGGACAAGTTTTGTGTCAGTTGGTGAAGGAAAGGGGCGGCCACGGTATTGCTATCGCTTCTAGTGACGAGAAATTGGAGATTGCAAAAGAGTTGGGGGCTGAATATGGGATCAACCACAAAACAGAAGATGTGGAAAAACGGGTTTTGGAGATTACGAGTGTCGGTGCTCACTGTTCTTTCGATTCCATTGGAAAAACCACTTTTGAAACTTCTATAAAGTGTTTGAGAGTAAATGGTACTTTGGTAAGCTACGGTATGGCCAGCGGTGATATAGACGAGTTCAAAATGCACAGACTGAGTCTTCCGAAAAACATTGCTGTTAGATTGCCGCTGTTGATTTGGTATCTTCCTGATCAGGCGGCTTTCAATGAGCTTGCACAAGAGGTGTATAGAAGATACAAGAGCGGGTCGTTGAAGTTTAACATTCTGGGAGAGTACCTGTTGGCTGAGTATAAAGAGGTTGCTGAGAGAATGGGGAAGGGTAAAACTATGGGTAAGTTGGTTTTCAAGATTTAGAAAAAGAAGGTTAATCTTGTGAGTTGGGCAAGTGAACAGAGAATCTAAGTATTTTATTTGTATGCCATTTTGCAGTTTTTAGCCTTATATTAGTAAAAGATACATAGTCTAGTGCTTTCGATTTCAGCAGTCACTGCCTGGCCTAAGCCCTTAATCTTGTTAAAAGAGTGCCCCGCAGATTCTACATATGACCTTTGAGCATCATAATGCTACTGTTCTTTTAAAGCTCTTGTATTCGAGTTGTAAGCATTTCTAAAGTCAGATTAAGCAGCAAACACAAAATTCTCGATGAGAGTCAGCCTTGAAATTTTAACTACTATTTTGAAGCGCCACTGTTTGCCTAAATCCAGAATTATAACTATCTCGGGCCTCTATCCAGTGAGATACACCTCTTAGTATCCCTCAATTAGATTGACCATACCTCTGTTCAGAGCTATCATTTTTTAGACTTTGAAAGACAAGTATGTCGCCAATGCTCCATGAAATAACATACCACAATTCCAGACCTCACAGACCTCGTTTACACCCTCTAACAACCCCCCAAAATTCACTAAAAAATGAGGCCCAAAAATTGAAAAATCCCCAGACGAGCTAAATTCTTGCTTCAAAATCCCCAGCATCGATTAGTCTACCTATCCCCCGAGCCTCAGGGCTGGTTTTGATTTTTTTGCTTGGCTGGAGGCTTCTCTCGCCCCCTGCCTGGTTAATAAAAAAACGGGGTGCGTTCAGGCCCTTTTTGCTATCCATAAGGGGAAATAATTTGGATTTTGGGGGTGTCCATGCATTCAATGCCAGACTATAAACTACACTCGAATGACTGATTCTAAATTTTTTGAAGGGTTGTGATAATGAAACAGTGGCAAAAAGATTTAGGGCTAGAGATGCTTTGGTGAACTCTACTTTTGTGGTAAGCGTACCTATAAGTTGCAGTTGAACGGATGAAAGATAATAAATAGCGTGGACTTCGCGATATGTGTACAAAAGATAGTTGAGCTCTTTACTTTTGTTGATGGCTTATTTAGGAATTAGAAGTTCCACATCAATTTATAACTGGAGGGACTGTGATGTAGCTTATTCATTGCTTGATGGTAATAAGTTATATGATGGGAAGGAGAATTGGTGGGAGAACGGTAAGAAGAGGTAGATATATTACTAACATTTTGAAAGATTCAGCTCGAAGTATTTGATATAGCTACTCAGGAGAATAGAGCTTCACATGTTTTGGACAAACTACCCCCAACCCACAAACTCAGGCATTCTTGAGGACCGTAGCAACAAAGTTACGATACTAGAATTCTAAAGCACGGCCAACAGGCGGAATCAAGGCCCAGAAGAATTAGCCTGGTCAAGCTCTATTTCAAATTAATCTGAGAAATCACTTCGAAAACAGCACCAAATCTACAGAACAAATCAACTCATTGATATCAATATTTACAGTAGCAAAAACAAACACATAATCAACTCTTGAAATTCATTAACAACCAATCAATTCACTTCCCCTCAAACTCAAAGCAAAAGATGCTACCAAAACCATCCCCTTTTTAGACAAGAAAACCTCTCAACTCATTGATTTATACACCAAACCAACAAAATATCAATTCTCTCAACTTTTCTATTTCGTTGGCTCCTTCGACTGAAGCTTAGCCAATTCCCCATAAACTTTCAAACTCTCTTTACTCAAATCGTCTACCATCTCTTTCAAACCCCCCACCCCTTCCCCTCCCCTTACTCTCTCCACCTGCTCCTTGACTCTCCCTAACAGCTCCCTTAAGCTCTCCACCTGCTTGAGGGTATCCCCCTCTGCACGCTCTACCAACCCTTTCAACTGCACCAAGGCGTTTTCCGTGTCGTTAACCACCATTTCAGCTCTCGTGGCGTGCTCCAATGCCGCGCTGCGCTGTTTGTCAGCGGCCTTATTTTTCTCGGCTTCCTCAACCATACGGCGCACTTCTTCTTCTCCAATGCCGGCGCTGACCGTGATCAGAGCGCGTTCGCCAGTGCGCAATTCGCGCGCTCTCACCTCCAAGATCCCGTCAGCGTCAATGTCAAAAGTGACCTCTATTTGCGGCTCCCCTTTCGGCAAAATCGGGATATTGCCCAATTTGAAGTCCCCAATAAGCCTGTTCTCCCGCACAAGTGGTCTTTCGCCTTGGTACACCAGAATGTCTACGGCAGTTTGACCGTCAACCCCCGTTGAAAACACTTGTTTTCGAGTGATGGGGATCGTTGTGTTTCGTGGAATTAGTGGAGCAAAGATACCACCATATGTTTCTATACCTAAAGTGAGAGGGGTTACGTCTAGTAATAGCACATTAGTAATTTCTCCCGAAAGAATTGCGCCCTGGACAGCGGCTCCCAAGGCTACAGCTTCATCCGGATTCACTGCAAATCCCGAAAGCTTGCCAGGGAACATTTTGCTCACTGCTTCTTGAACTTTTGGCATACGCGTCATTCCTCCAACGAGAACTACCTCGTCCACGTCTTCAGGCTCGAGCTCAGCGTCAGTAAGCACCTTATCCACTTTTTTAGCAGTTCGAGAAATGAGGTCGGCTGTAAGGGTCTCTAATTGGTCTCTGGTCAAAGTAATGTCTACATTGATACTACCCAAAAATGGTACACTAACTTTGGCTTCTGGTTGTTCTGAGAGCGCTATTCTGGCCTCTACACAAGCGGCTCTCAAACGAGAGCGCTCTACAGCGCCCAATTCGGGCGCTCCTATTTTACTATGTACATAGTTATACACTGCATTATCAAAATCTTCTCCCCCCAAGTGTGTGTCCCCCGCTGTCGCCACCACCTCAAAAACCCCCTCCGCGATGTCCAACACCGAAATATCAAATGTTCCCCCCCCCAAATCATACACAGCCACCAACCCACTCTTTTTCTCGAGCCCATAAGCCAACGCCGCTGCTGTGGGCTCGTTGACCACGCGCAACACGTCGAGCCCTGCCCTGCGCCCCGCTTCCTTGGTCGCGTTGCGCTGCGCGTCATCAAAGTACGCAGGCACAGTGACCACGGCATGTCGCGCCTTGTAACCGGCATCCGAAGCAATATTGCGCATCCGTTCCAAAATACGCGCCGCAATCTCGGCTGGCGGATAGCGCTTCCCATTTGAGAGCGCTACCCACGCTGCGCCGTCGGGGCCGGGCACCACGCTGTAGGGCAACCCTTGCGCCTCGGCATGCGCATCCGCATAGGTGCGACCAACCAAGCGCTTTGTGGCGGAGAATGTGTTATGGGGGTTTAATGTTTGCTGCCGGAGAGCGGGTAAGCCTACTAGAACTTTTTCCTCGGTGTATGCGACCACCAGGGGGGTGGTTCTTTCCCCCTCTTGCAGTTCTATGATTTGGGGGGTATTATGGGCTACGATAGCTACCGCCGAGTTTGTTGTTCCAAGGTCTATTCCTATGACTTGAGGAGGACTCTTTGGTGCGTTTTGGGAGGATGCAGAGGGCGTAGAGTAGACTCTAAGTGGAGTCTTGAGGGGTGCTCTAAGGAGAAACTTTTTGGGGTTTATTAACCGAATCATTGTTTTTCTCGGGATTCTTTTGGGTCAATTTGTTTAATTGGGTGATTTAAATGATTTAGTTTGCTTTCGTGTTTTTCTTTTGGGTTGATCTGTTTATTTCGGCGGTTGTATTTCTGAGATGCTTATGTCAGAAATTTATATGTCAGAAAATTTAGTAGGAAATTTGTGTGTAGGTATGTCTAAATCGGGGGGTGAATTAACTATGCTTTACATTCATTTCAAATTAGGCAATTTCCTTATATGTTTAGTTTATTTGTTGATGAAGGATTTGTGTATTTTGAGGTGCCTGTCATTGTTTTATTGAGTGTCTTAAGACATTCGCTAAGGCTATTGTTCGGGTAGCGTCACATTATACCATTTCTTGCTTTACTTGACTAAAGTTGAATACATGTCTTTAGTGTAGCCATGTTCATATTCCAGCCTATATACTGTGAAGGATCGCTGTGTGCTTTCGAGCTACCACGTTGCATAGATGCTATGAGCGTAGCTTTATGAATGCTCATAAACACTGTACACTAAAGTTCTGTATATTTATAAAGATCTGTCTAAGACCTTTCTTATAGGGCAGTCTATAAACAGGACGTGCTATTTCGCGTTTTATAAAACCCACTTTTACCCTTAACTCGCCCGAAAATCAGGCAAGCCACTACCTAGGCTAGCTTCCCCCAACCTATGATTCACTCACCGTAGAAAAATATGCTGTGTGTTACCTTCAGCCGTGGCTGGTGCACTCAAAGCACATGTAGTCTAGCAATTTTCTGGATACACGAAGGTGAACACCAACGTGAAATGAAAAATACGTAAACTGGTTAGATGCTTACTTGACTTGCTGTAGCATAGTTATGTGACTTTTCCAAACGATACTGTGATGTTTAGTATACTGAGAATCAGTAAGCTGTGTGGGCTTAAAAAACATAAGATACCGAAAACCAGATCTCCGATCCACCAAATCAAATCCAGTTTTGCTCATAACATCCACACAACACACCATGAAATCCGACCCACTAAAATTAAGTCTTTACCCCAAATTTCGGACTTACCATGCCAAAGCGTTTTACCATCAGCCCTTGCATTTGGTACACAACCGAGAACGCACGGATCGTCGGTCAGATTTGAGGATTCCAAGCGCAGAATTGACATATCCTGGGTTCAGTGTTTCATTTGTTTGATCATTGATTCAACAAAGAAATATCATGTCTTAGAATGTTATTTATCCATTCTGATGAGATGCAGACTGAAACTATGAAATAAGCATAAACATTAACACAGTTGAATTGCGCAGAAACCTTTCAATGAAGGAGAAGTTAATCAACTTTAAAAATGATTCTGATTGTTCATTTGACTGAGAAAAATTCTATTCTCAATTTTTTGAAGTTAGAATCTATGCACTCCTACAACAGAACACACACAACTAAACAAACATAAACAAACACCACTAATACTTTAAATTACTGTAATGTATAAGTACAATTCTACAAAAATTCAAAACGCCATAAACCAACTTTTAGATGCCATATAGAATACATGGAGAAGAGGGTGAAAGAATTCAAAGAAATGAGATTGATCGAGAAGAATTAGAAGGATCGATCTTCTTGATTGTTTGCATCATACGATCAATCTTTAGATTGATATGATTTAATCGCTTCGCTCAGATTGATTAGATTGACTTTACCATCACCCTCACCTCCCCCCTACTGATACTCGCCCCACCCATCCGCCCCAATCTCCCACTCCACTCTCTGAACTCCCCCTTGCTCACAAAAAGCCTAAATCCCAAAAGACCCAAGACCTGGGACTCGTTACGAACCAACTCCTTAGCACTCAAGCCCAGAATCACCGCCCACAGCGCCATGGTAAAGTTGCGGTCTTGCAAAAACTTTGAAGCAAGGATGAGACAGGCGAGGAATGCTCTTTTTTTACACTCCATAACCCCTTTTCTGTGCACACTCTTGGCAAGACGAACCAAGTATAAGAGAGCCACCAAGAGGGTGAGGTTGGAAGAACGTGACCTTCTGAGGATGGCCACTATGAACAGCTCAAGCTCTTTATCTTTGGACGAAGACTCGCCCCAAAGAACGTTTAGTAGCCTCAGCGAAGAGGCCACTAACAACTCAGCAGAGCCTTTAATGAGCTTAGAAGAAACCAGCTTAGAGTGCATAATCGATATTTCACTATATAAAGATATAGTATTGAAATATATCAATATAGATCAATATACCTTCGTTGGGGGGCCTTTCTTATATATATGCCGCCATGCACGGCCAGAAGCAACGCAGGTGCATTTCCACGGTGACTAATATGCACAAAAAAGCGTCCCACAACACAGATTTCGTAAGGTAACGGTAACGATGGATGGAAAATTCATCCGCCCATGAGGCCACTTGATGATCTTGTGGGTTTGTATATTAATTGTTCAATGGAATTTCGTGATTTATGTGTTTACGTGTATGCATCTTGACAGGTTGAGATAAGATTAAATCTGAGTGAGGTATACGTGTTGACAAAATTCTTGAGAATTGGCTGAATCACCACAGTTTTCAGTTTTACCCATACGATGCTTTGTTTGGTATTTACACCAGCCTACACTTTGATATAGCTTGCTTGAGACCAGTAAAGTGCGTGTTGAAAGCTCAATTTCTACGCAAAATATGTAAAAAGAGAAAATATAAGAATCCTTTATACCAAATATACTTATATAAACTCAATTATCTTGAAAAAAGTGCACATTCCCTCTCAAAAATGTGTTGTAACCACGATATTCACCATACTTGCCACCCCACGTGACCATGAGTCAGTGTGAGTCAATGATAAGAAACGGTTTCCGGTTACGGCAAAAACCGGAAAGACGTGTCATATGAGTATATTAGAGTTCTCCGGTGCCGGTTCGTAACTACTTGACCGATCAGTCATTTTAAATAGTCACTGAATTTTACTCACTCTATGACTGAACGTTTTGTGACTGATAGATTGACTAAACTGGTCATAGCTGAGAGTTTTGCGAGTGTCCGACAGTCGGTGATTCTTCCAAAAATCAGTGGCCCGTTCAATGGTCTCAATTTCAGTGTATTCTGTAGAGCCCACCTCATGTTCTGAGGAATTCCTTTACAAAATCACAGTTTATATATGCTAGACGTTAACAGACTATCACTTAAAGTTTTGTTGTATTGGTTTGAATAGTGAGTAACTAAATCTTATTAGTTTGTAGCTGATCTGTTGAATCGAATGTATGTGAAGTACCTAATGTGTACGCACGTTAGCTTATACTCTACAAAATGCATCACCTACTTTAACAGTATAAGCATCAACAACTCAATCGTGTGGATGTAGTTTGAGTTGGTGAGTGAAGAGGTTATCGTACTGAGTGGATATACCACACTGGTTAGACGTTCATAAGATATAAACCTTTCATGATCAATGTTACATATAAGTAAACTGGACAAGCATGGGTTGAGTGGAGCTTTTTTCAATAATGACTATGCGGGCTTCTACTGAAACTTCTATGATCTCATAAATCCCGCCTCTATGTTGTTAGCACTGGCTTCTATAAAGCTTGACCAGAAACCACTGCAACCAGAAGCCAAGTGCGCTTTCTGCTTTTAGTGTTGCGATATGTTCTACTGTCGTTATTGTATCATCGTTTTATCGTACATATAATAGATATACTCGCTTTTGCTCGTATTATTTGATTGTATTTGCTTGTATTTGCTTACTGTCTCTGCAACTCAACAACTCCCCCTAGCCACCCCACAAATTCCAGTTGCTTTATTCCAGCCCCCCCAAATCTCATCCGTTCATACACATCCAACACCTCTACCCCTTTGTTTCCTCTATCCCCCATAACCTCTCTTAAACACATATTTCTACACCGATCACCCCCCACTTGGCGCATCGTAGCAGCCAAACTTCTCACGACATCCTCATACACTGTCAGACAAGGCACCACATCATTTTCTACCGGATTCAGTAGTCCTGCATGCTCCACCGCGCGGCCAGGTTCACACAGTCTTCTATACACTTCCTGGCATCTTCTAGTGTTTTCCGATATGTAGGCATAGCATTTTGGGTCTACAAAATCGTTCCGTTGAATAGGAACATACTGCCTAGGAATGTCCAGTTGTGCCTGATGGAAGGTGACAAAACGCACAGCGGTGAAGAGTGCAGCGGCTAAAATGAACAGTACACAGCAGGCAATTACTATGATAGCATTCGCCGCTAGATTTGCACTCAGCTGAGCGTTCTGGGTGGTTTGAATGAGGGTATCTATGGGAAGAAGGGAGCAGCAGGAGATGAAGAGGAGAAGGAAGAACAGGAGGGAGAGGTGGTAGAGGGGAGAGTGGGACATCTTGTTTATATGAACGAACAATTATATACTCTAAGTAAACCCCAGGAGTAAAATAGAAGAAGAATGTATGCTTCGTGACACAAATGAAGTATTTACGGGAGAATAGCTAATACTTCAAGTAAGCCCAAGAAAAAGATAGAAGTATTAAAAACAGAAGAGTGTGCCTTGAGAAAATATCTCGAGTGTGTATTCCAGAGGCTTTCACTCAAATACGCCACTATCAGAAACTCGTGCTCAATAGTATATTGGCCTTGCACACATACACCGAGGAATGGATCTTGTGAACAAACAAATCAAGTTGAGTGATATTTAGCCAACGTATCTGAGTTAAGATCAAGGTGAAATATATCTCAGCAAGTGTATGATAGCTTCGCTCTGCTTACCTTTCAGATGCTAAAATATATTTAGCTATAAACTCAGGCTATATCTGGGTATACTCTAAACACTAAAGTTCTTATGGGTATAATGAACTATAAGCGGGATGCTAGCTCAGTGTGCAGCTTAGAAAAAACGAAAGATGAAAAATTCAAACAAAGCTAGGGAAATTAGATGAATAAAAGAGAGCGAAATTGTAATCAACAGCGAAAGGTTCTTATAGCAAAGCTTTTCTTGGTTAGTAGCTTTGGGATTGCTTATAAGCTGTCATGTTTGATCAATTGCTTGATATCCATTTTTTCTTGATAGGGCCGGAGGAGCCACTGGGGTGGGGCGTTGGCTTAAGAGCGATATATTTTGTGATAAGAATTATTTTTCGGGAACTTTCAAGTTCTTTTATTTGATAGCACTACTTAAGATAGATTGTCTATTTCAATTTTGACAAATCCAAGTCTTTGAGTGTTTTTATGACTTTGACCGGTGATTATGACGTGAAATCATAAGGACAAGGATAAAGGGCTTTTTGGGGGACATGGAAAGCTCAAAAGGGTAAGACAGATGACAAAACTACATAAAGGTATCACATTTTCTTTCTTTTAAACTAGAGACTGCTTGTGGTATGGCATTAAAGGATTATCTTTTCTAATCACGCCGTGAGTTAAGAGGCGGAACCTAAGACGGCATTATATCCAGATATACCCACAGAAGTGGTGGCTCTGCTAAGAGATGTGTTAGATATCAAACTCCAGTTAACTTGATAACATTCTGTATTAGTAACTTTGACTATTTCAACACATATGCCACCATTTCAATAGGTTGATCAAGACCAAGCTGTGCTAACCTCATTTGCCGCGGTACTTTCACCTGCAAACACTTGATTAACAGATGCGTTACCTGTCTGTAATTGTCTCATGTAAATATTAATTCTAACTTCTACAAGCGTAAAAAATAAATCACTTTTTTGAATGAATCAAGCAGATCACGAAAATACTAAATCACCAGCCAGCTCCAAGTGAATCACTCAGAATTACTACAAAACCAAAAATTGTATATAACCGAGTACAGACATCCATATGTACTAGCAGAAAATTTTCATAGACCCTATCCAAGACAAATGAGGCACTGACGCGAAACCTCAATAGCAACTAATGATCGGTCACGAAAAGGAGTATACAGTACACCACGAACATCACAATCAATCAAAAGCAAACAACATTAAAAATTAATCAATCTATTTACAGAAGTTCATTATCATTAATTAACGTATACTGTAATTAACCCTGGCATCGCATGTCAATCAAAATGTATACCCAAAAATTGTACTCCAGGAATGTACTGCAAAATGATCTGAAGAGGTATAAAAATTTTACGCCCTCAACTATATGATCCAGATTGAAGTATGAACAATTCTATGATGTAAAAAAACACGCTGTCAAAGGATTTACACACTCCCCCTTCACATCCATACACCACTTTTTTCTGTTTATTAAATTTCACACTAAAAAACATCACTAAGCTCTACAAATACCCCACTTAAAGCCCCCTGAAGTCGCGTCAATTCTGTCCGATTTTCGCTAGAAATACCAAAAAAAGCTTGCTGAACATGTCTGAACGGAAGGGCGCTTCTCGGCAGCTTTCTATGCTGAACCTTAAGCGTTCGCTTTCAAAATCTTCATCTATAAGCAGCTTGCGGTCTATGCTTACCCCCTTTGATAAAAACTCTGAGAACAAAAGAAAGAAGAGTCTGGGATATGGTATGCCATTCAAGCGTAAGAAATTGTCTAGTTTTTTCAAACTGAGTCGAAACTTGAGTGAGAACGCAAATACAGATACCCGTGATACTGCCCATAATACCAATAACCCAAGTGTATCACCCCAGACAAAATCTACTAGCCCTCTCAAGTCTAGTAATCTTGCCCAAGCTATTCCTATACATTCTACTCCAAAAAAAGAAGTTTCTAATAATTCTGATGAAGATGTTATAATACCTGACTCCGAAAGTCCGAAACAACCAGTTCAAACCCCCGAAAAAATACACCCAAACAAACCAAACTTGTCGTCCCGTCGGCCAGCTCAACAGAGAAGACACTACGTACCTATTCAACCTCTTGTTCCTGTTGAAAACAAAAATTGGCAAAATTTACTGGCTTTGGATCTGAAAGATCTTACGCAAAAAAGCAAAGTGTTTAGCACAATTGACGAAGAAGAGCCAATAATCGCTCCTCTGAAAACCACCTTCAATTTCGCCAAACCTTCCAGACTTTTGGTTGCTCTGAAAGGTTTCTATAATCTTCTGCGTCTTGCGGATGATGACGAAGATACTTTGGTTGGACTGCATAAGACCACTCCTATAAGCGCAATCACTGCAGATCTGGTTACTCCGGAACCCGAGAAGCAAGAAAAAAGTGAATTTCTAGATTACTTCAACGCAGCAATCGCTCCGTTAAGTACAGATCTCGTACAAACTGGAGTAGGCAGTGTGGCACAACTTTCTAAAAGACTTGAGATGGCAAGAATAGATGACTACAGCTCTCCCAATACCACACTAAACATTTCAATCACGAAACAAATGCATGAAATATTCACAATACCTGAAATTGTTGCCACAATTTTATGGTTTGTGGAAGCTGGTATAGTCACACCGGCTCAAAAAATGACACCCAAAAAAAAACCACTATCTTTTGAAAGAGTCCAACACGATTATGACACTGATCGGGTAATGCGTGAGGCATGGGAATCTAGTGAAAATCGGCAGTGGAATCAATTGATGTTAGCTAGTTACTTCAAAACTGAAGGTGGAGCATATCTCAAAAAAAACAAGTTTTATGCTAACCAGCCTTTTCTGAGTGCTCAAAACTTGATTCACGTTAAACAGGCTACAAAAACGTTATATAATTGCCTTTTCGTTAACAAATTGTTCTACAGTATAGCCAAAGAGCTTCTATTCAATACTATGCTTTTCAACAGTGACTTGAGTTTCAACAGACTCATTGCACAGCTCAAAAGTGACCAACATCCAGAGTTCCAAGACCGTGTAAGGGCCTCAGCTACCGCTACTCTTTTACTTTACAAGGTGAAGCACGTGACCCAGGATCAAATCAATCTTTTAGCAAGTTATTTGACGGCTAACGGGAACCAACTTGAATGGATAGAGATGTATATATGCCCGTCGGTGTATCCTCCGCTTCTGTTGTTCACATCGTATCTACAGAGTTCACCGTCTAAGCTTAAAACGCTTATTTTGGCAGGTTCAAACTCAAAGAAGATCAACAACTTTTTTCTCAGAATTGTGGCTACAAATTGCCCTAGTTTAGAAAAGCTAGATCTTCGTCTGTGTGAGCATTTTAGTGACGCAGGATTAGTGGAGATGGCCAAGGGGTGTGTCAAATTGAAGTATATAAATGTAGGCAGATATAAGAATTGTGAGACTATTACAGATAATTCTATTTGCGCTCTCGTTAAGCAATGCGAAAACTTGGAAACTCTAGGGTGTGCAGGGTGCCATATCACAGATCTGGTGTTGTACAATTTAGCCCACCACCAAAGTGCAAGCATCCAGAAGCTTTCGTTGAACAACTGCACCCGGCTTACCAATGAAGGGTTTAGCAGCGTATTTGGAGCGGGGGTGTTTAGCAAGTTACTGGTTTTGGAGATGCGCAACGTAACTTCAGTTGAAGATTTCAGTGCTATTATTAAATTTAAGGAGAATAGATTAAAGAAGGGGGAGGGGTTTTTTGTAGAGAAATGTGAGGTTTTGGAGAGACGGATGAGAGAGCAGGAGTTTTTGAGTTCTTTGGAGAGGTCGAGGGGGTTGTTGAGGGATTTGCAAGAATATGTGGAGGGAGGAGATGAGGATGTTTCGTTGCGAGAGTTTGTTGAGAGGAAGAGGGGGGAAATGATCAGTATTAGCCTGTACGAGTGACGCGAGTACTAACTATGATCCCTGGCTAGCTAGAAGCATGATTAGCAGCAACAGCAAACTCATAGCTGGTAGCTCATAGCTTGTACATTACGAAAAATCACTATGGAAAATCAGTACGAACGATTAGTACAAACAATCGGTGTGAGCAAGTACGCTTATTTCTTCGTTCGTGCTGCTTTGTTGCATATCTGACATTGCTCGCGCAGCAAAAGAAAGACAATACATGAATGCATTAAAAGCATGTAGACCCCTGAAATAATAAATCAGAGTATAACTTATTGAGTATTCGCTATGAAGAAATATCTCATAGGAATTCCAAACCAGATCTCAAGCAAGATCCCAAAGAAGACGAGCATAGACGAGACAATTCCCAATGAAGCCCTGACCAATGCAACAACCAACTGCCCTACTGACCTTAGTCGCTTTCCCAACAGTAAATACTCAGAGCCAATCGACGCGTGCTTGATTGTTCACAGCAGGCCTAAGAGCCCAGAGGGGTGTAAAGAAGAGCTGATGGAGCAGGTGAAGAAGGAGTATGTTTTGGCTGACTTTGAGGGAGGGGGACTGGAGCCGTTGTGTGTGGCCAGGGAGGAGAGGGCCGGAGGGGAGAGGCATCATGTGAGACGGGGGAGTGGGGCGTTTCGGTTCGCGAGGCCCGTTTATGTTGGAGACTCTAATTAATACGATCCAAGCAGTGTAAAAGTGTGGATTCCATAGCTTGTAATTATCTTCGTCTGCTGGAATCTGACCGGCTTCAACAGAAAACTGAAAATAGGTTCTTGAGTGTCTTTGAATGTTTCGAAATGATTATCACTCAATTACGACTACATCACACGGCTACATCACGCAACTACATCAACAACAACATCACCCAACCTGAGCATCAACTAACCTTTAAGAGTACACAGACTAAAACCCTAAAAATCATCAAAACCAAACACTCATAAGCACTAGATACACACCTTTCAGCGCATACATTATTTATATAGAGATTTAAGTGTAGATTTTCTCTCAAAAATTTCTTATAATCCCAGTTAAAGGTATCGCCTCACTTGGCAGCCACGTGATTCCCGCATCACCTTACAAAAACTCGGGTAAATAGTGCGTATCTCAGAATATCTCGATATTCCTCAACAACACACGCAATTGATAATCTGGAACTGGTCAATTGAGACTCCACAACAGGTCGATTGAGTCAATATAATCAGGATTCTTCTATTGAGCTGGTTTATTTTTTGATTTCAGAATAAGTTGTCGTTCTCTGCTTATACAGCTTATAATACAGCTAATCACTTGACCCATAGGCTTGTCTTTGTATATTAACTTATACTGGAGATACATTTATATTGCTTCTACTTCAAGCTTGTTAAGATATAGTGTATTGAGTATTACTTGACATTCAACTACTATAACAACAAGTTTGATAACATCTCTTATATTCAATCTTACTATAGTTGATATCTCAGATCTTCACAATGCTTCTTCAAACCCGCTCCCCCTCTCTCTTCTCAGCCGCTCTCAAATTCTACTCTGAGATTGTGCAATTCCCCCTCCTGTTCTCCTCCCCCTCTGAAGCTGTCTTCCCTGTCCTTCGCATTCTCCTCTCCCCCTCTGCCTCTGCTCCGCTCCCCTCCGACCTCGGGAGCTACACAGACTGGCGCTCGCGCCGCCTGGCTGCGGTCTTCCGCGTGCCGCTGCTCGCTGAGCTAGTGAAGCGGTTGGAGGGCGCAGAGTTCCAGGTGGACGGGTCCGAGGTGTATGTGATTGACCCCTTGGGCAATGTGGTCGGGTTCACGGAAAAGGGGGTTTTGGACGAGGGAGATCCCACAATTTCTGAAAGCTATTTGCGGGAATTGGCTTCTGGCTGCAAGACTCATTCAAAGAATTTAGGAAGTGAGCCTTCTCTGGCTGGGGATTCCAAGGCTTTGAATGAGATCGATGAGAGGGTATTTGATCCAGTCAACCCCCCTCGTTTGATCTCTTCCAAATCTTTGAATGAAGATCCATCGGCTGATAACTCTCTCCTATCCAATTCACTTCCCTCTCTGACTTCAGGAAAACTGATTGGTATACTTACTTCCGGTGGTGACGCTCCCGGCATGAACGCCTTTGTTCGCCTGGTTGTTCGCTCTGCTATTCTCAAAAATTGTACTCCCTTTGCCATCTACGAAGGCTACGATGGTCTCGTTAAAGGTGGAGACTATATCCGGCAGATGCTGTGGGATAGCGTACAAGGATGGCTCAGGGAAGGCGGTACAAACATTGGTACTGCCAGATGTGCTGAGTTCCGTGAAAGGCCCGGTCGGTTGAAAGCAGCCCTTAATCTTATCCTTTCTGGCATCGACTGTTTGATTGTTTGTGGTGGAGACGGGCTGCTTACTGGCGCCGACCTCTTCCGCCATGAATGGCCGCTGTTGGTTCAAACCCTTTTGGACCGTGGCGAAATCTCTTCTTCTCAGGCTGAGGCTCATCTTCATCTCAATCTTTGTGGCGCTGTCGGTTCCATCGACAACGACATGCTGCTGACGGACGCAACCATCGGCGCATATCTGTCCTTGGCCCGTATCTGCCAGGCCATCGACTACATTGATGCCACGGCCGAACTGCACGCGCGCGCCTTTGTGGTTGAGGTCATGGGCCGTCACTGTGGCTGGTTGGCTCTAATGGCAGGCATTGCCACGAGCGCCGACTACATTCTCATTCCAGAAAAGCCCGCGTCTTCCAAAGAGTGGAAGGACCAGATGCTGGACATTGTCATGCGCCATAGAGAGCGCGGCAAGCGTCGTACCATGGTGTTGGTTGCTGAAGGCGCCATTACTCTGGACCTTGTTCCGATCTCTGCGGAAGAAGTGGCTAAAGCTCTCAAGGACCTTGGTCTCGACACGAGAGTAACCACCCTCGGTCATGTGCAGAGGGGAGGAACAGCCGTTGCGTTTGACCGAGTTGTGGCTACTGTTCAAGGAGTAGAGGCCGTCAACGCGGTTCTAGAGTGTGGTCCTGGGGTTGCATCTCCCATGATTGGAATACAGGAAAACAAGTTTGTGAGAAGGGACTTGGTTGAAGCCGTCAAACTTACAAAATCCGTGGCGTCTGCAATTTCTGAAAAGAATTTCAAAAAGGCGATGCTGCTAAGAGATCCTGATTTTGGCGTGCACCTCCAAAATTTCGTGGCCATCAATTCTGCCGACCACAATGAAGCTACTCTCCCCGTGGAAAAGCGTATGAGAATAGCCATTGTTAACGTGGGGGCTCCTGCTGGAGGCATGAATAGTGCAGTTTACTCTTTGGCTGCTTTTTGTATGCTGAGAGGACATACCCCTTATGCTATCCACAATGGTTTTTCTGGTCTTGCTAGACACGATTCCGTCAAACAGATCACGTGGCACGAGATTATGGGATGGAACTCGTTGGGAGGCTCTGAGATAGGGACCAACAGGGTGACCCCACGAGAAGCCGGTATAGGGAAAGTGGCCTATAATCTTTCTAAACACAAGATCGAGGCATTGATTTTGGTGGGAGGGTTTGAAGCGTTTGTGGCGTTGCATGAGCTAGAAGAAGAAAGAGGTGCATATCCAGCTTTCCGTATCCCTATGGTCCTTATTCCTGCTACTATAAGTAATAACGTTCCAGGAACCGAGTATTCTCTTGGCTCTGACACTTGCTTGAATGCGTTGATGGAGTACTGTGACATAGTCAAGCAGAGTGCTGCAGCTACACGTAACCGTGTGTTTGTTGTCGAGATTCAGGGTGGGAATGCGGGGTACATTGCCTCTTTTGGCCAGCTTATTTCTGGAGCTAATGTTCTGTATGTTCCAGAAGAAGGAATCTCTTTAGAACAACTCGAGGGGGACATTTGCATGCTTAAAAAGCTGTTTGAAGCTGACAAAGGGAAAGTCAAAGCTGGAAGACTTATATTAAAGTCTGAAAATGCTCTGAAAGTTCTAACGACTCAAATCATTGCTGACATCATCAATAGCGAAAGTGGAGGCCGTTTCGAGGCGCGCACTCTGGTCCCTGGCCACGTGCAGCAGGGAGGAACGCCACTGGCGATTGACCGAACGCGCGCTGCGAAGTTTGCGTGTCGTGCTGTGGAGTTTGTGGAGGAAGGCAGGGAGGTGATGAGAGAGGTGCAGTACGACGACGACTATTTAGGGGGTGAAAATGAGAGGGTGCGGGGAACTGCGGCAGTGGTGGGAGTAAGGGGGGGAAGAGTTGTGTTTGGGGGGGTGGGAGGGTTGTGGGGATTTGAGACGGAGGTGGGGCGGAGAGTGCCAAGGGAAGTTTTTTGGGGAGGCATTAGAGTGGTGGGGGCGCTGCTTAATGGAGAGATAAACGCTTGATCGAGCAAAGCGAGATTAAGTATTTGAGACAAGCGGATTTTACTAGCTCTTTTTTCATATAGACACTTTACTGCTCTCTTTGAACAAAGCCAAACCAAGTGTTTTTAATCTCATTTATATGCTCACGACGGTCTCCACATACTCTTCATATACACACTTACATATCAACACTCCCAGTTCCTACTACTCCCCTTCAAAAATCCTGAAGTGTAATTTACACAATCATTATGACATTTGTGTATCTAATATACTTATGAGATCAACGTGTTATGCTTTTTCTGTAGATGTTGAGTTAAATTGTTGATTTACTCATAACCTAAAATTCATCCTTTCTATGCGAAGACGTTGGATACTGCCCGAGTTTGCATCTCAGGTGCATTCTCTTGTGACCATAGTTGTAACTCTTTATTATCAACCTCTGAACCAGATAAGAGGAGTCATTTGTTAGTACTTGCGCAAATGTATCTTCATCTCTATTGAAGATTAGATGTAAGTACCGCCGTATATAAGTTCTGGAATATATATGCTCTTCAAAGCGTTAAATGCAGTATCATTTATAAACACTTTTTCGAAGAATTTAACCTAGCTAATGATATACAAACGAACGTGTTATTTAAATAATCAATACTTAAAACACTGAAGAATTGAAATCAACCACAGACTCAAAGACCCTAAAATATATCTTTCATCAAACAATTCACTAAGGTCTCATCATCTGAGCCATAACATACACCATAAACACGTACACCGTAACAAAAGGGGTTGCCACTGCAGCCACTGGAATGAGCAAAATCCCACCCGCAAAAACAGCGACAATGATAACAGCCATGAGAAGAAACCGCAAACCATCAGCCAAAGGTGAATCCAGGAAATCTCTTGCATGCAAGTCTGGGTTTTTGGCCTGTAAAGTCTTAAAATTTTTGTTAATTTTCATGAAGTTTTTGGTCACGTAAACAGAATCGCTCTTGAGCTTAGAGTCTGAATCTGAGTGTAGCTTACTCATTTTCTCGTGTACAGAAGTATAAGCGCTTTTCATCCATCCAACGAAGCTGAGCTTAAGTCCTCTGGTCTCCAAAGTTGGGCTGCTCAAAATGGACTTTGGGAGCGATTTTTGGAACTCGTCCAAAACAGCCTGTTGCATTTCCAGGTCTTCATAAAGTGCAGCGTTCTCCAAACGTCTACCCAAAGTGGCCACAGCATGTATAGCTGCAGCAAGGTCCTGAGCAGACGCAGTTTTGAGAGTGTGACTGACCTGATTGAAGAGGTCACTCTTCTCATTATACCAGCTCTTGATTTTGTGGAAGCTCTTCGACGCATCTTCTTTGGTCATATTCAAAGGGAGGTGCGCCAAGTCAGAGCCTGGCACACAGGCGAGGTTATCGCATCCAGGAGTGATTTGGCTTGTCGCATCGACTGCCTCAATTTCTGAAGAACCGTAGAGCTCGCCCGCGGTGCTGTACGCAACAGCAGTTGAGGTGAAAGCAGCAAAAGTAGAGATGGCAGAGAGGAGACTAAACTTCATTGGATATAAGCAAAGGGGACATCATCTATTTAAGGTGTTTCTAAAGAACCAAATTATAGTTTTCAAACATTGAACCCTTGTTTTTATGGATTGCGCCGGACGATTTTGTCAATCGTGCCACTTTGACCAGTAAAATAGAGTTTTGTTAATGCTTGGCAAGGGTACTCTCCGGATATTTATTTATAAATCTGTTTACAAATGTGACAATACAGCGTAGTTTATAGGTATGCTGCCTTTCAGGTGAGTTTGAATTACCTAAGACTGAGTACGATGCTGATTATTCATACGCCAGCGAGTTAAATCGTCTCAAAAGCAACTAGATCAATCTCGTACCTCACTAATTCCCTCAACGCCAAATTAAGGTTTTAGACGTTGAGCGTTGCAAAATTTTCGTATGTCTATATGCCAAAGCTTAAAGAAGGGTCCACGTTTCTATCACTTGTACTACACCTACTTTTCGAATTGTTTATATATATCATATGTCTAGAAAATTTTTAAAGTGTATATATTCTTGTATACCAACCACTTTTTCCTCGTATAAACCTTTCAGCTTTCAATATGATTGGATCTCGCTCGATCCTGGGCGCACGGAATGACGCTAATGAGCCATGGCATCTCATTTTTCTTGGCTATATGTTACAGCTTCTTTATGCAATAATTGTTTTTTACCTTTTTTTGCATTTTCTTCTCTAAAATCGAATTTGGCTTTCTAGTATGTCACGTATTCCTGTTCTAAATTTGGTTTGTTAACCGTAGACTGCACAACCAAAAAACAAACATGATCGCCGGAGATCTTTAGATATTCCACTCTTTATTGTTTATCGATCTTAGACTTGAATAGTACATTTAACACCACTTCAATCCCACAACCACCACCCAACTCCCACCATCCCCCCCATCAACACCAAACTCAATAACACCGCTCCCGCAACATCCCCCCTCCCAATATACACCCGATCCTCTACCCACTCGTACTCCCCCGAATAGCCACTCTGATTGTCTCCCTGTGAAGTCCCCGTAGTACTGGTCAAAGGTTTTACATCCCCCGGCTGAAGCATGGAAAAAGCAGCAACCAACGCCTCTGTCGCGCCCAACTGCTGACCAAGTCCAACGTCTCCATCAAAATATCCCTGTGTCCAACGCACACCGCACGTGCCGTCAGCATCACAGCTCAGGGCAGCAGCCCCTGCAGATGCTAATACGTAGTAGCGTATGTCATCTACGAACTCTGGTATGAGACTGGCCGTGTGCATTAAACATCTCAGTGTTATCAGCTTGAATGATTTCTGGTCGTTGTCGCACTTGTTGTTATCTTCACATCGCTGCTCAAAGAGCACTCCTTCGTAGTAGAACCTGCTTTTGAAGCCAGTGTATATTTTTCTCAGCTTGTCCAACCAACTCTCGTTTTTTGTGAAGCCATACAAGTAGGCGCTCCCAGAAAGAAGAATCGCATAGTTGTACGTCCACTCGTGGTCCACAATGTGTTCACAGTTGGTCTTTGTGGAAGTGCCATCGGTCACGGTATACGCGGTCTCATTATCCTGGACCAATCCTACTCCCGCCATCCAGTTCCAGGTACGTTCTGCAATCTCCACGTACGTTTCATTTTTTGTATAGTGTGCGAGACGTGCTGCCATGTTGAATAAACACGCATTTGCTATTGTATTCTTATAGCTATACCCTTTGTTCCAAGTGTATATCTGCCATCTAATCCCACCGCCGCACTCTTCTTTATCCCATCGAGACTCCATTGAAGCGGTCACGGCCTGGGCTAGTGCAAGCCATCCCGGCTCATCTGTAGGGGGGTCTGTGAAACCCCGTTCTGCAGCCTCCATCACTGCGAACCCCCAAAACCCCTGGTCGTCGTTTCCTTCGGTGAAGCTCTGGTTGGAAGGGATGTAGTCTTTGTGGGTACCCCTTTGGGCCATGAGACTATCATAGATGACTGTTTCGAGACCTTCAATTTTACAGTACTTCCACACATTTATGAGGCCTCCCCACGCTTCTCCGGCTTCCCACCAGTAGTATGGCTCCTGGAAGAGCCCGATTGACCCTCCGGGGCGGCCCCCTTCGTAGTACAGAAGGGTGTTTTTTACTATGAGTTTGAGGGCATCGCAGAGAGATGTGGATGATTCAAGATCAACATCTAATGATAGAGCGAGAAAGGGAAATAGAATATAGGGAAGGAGCATACATTTTGAAGAGCTTGTGCGTTTTTATGTCGATGAGGAAGTAAGTAAGGAACTAACTTATAGTGATTGCTATTCTATTTGATGTAGTTAGTTGTGTATATGTAGATAGTAGTTGAGACAAGATTTATTCATTGATAGTAATCAGCTATGACATTTGGATTTCACGATACTTTTAGCCCTATCTGAAATTCTGTAAAAAAAATGTTTTCTGGTCTTCCTGAGCCACCCAAATGTTTCAATGCTATGGAGCGACTATGGTCTCTAAGTGGGACTCAAAGGCGTTGTTTGATTTTTTTTGTATCCTAGTATTGGTTATATGGGAATTTGTAAGGAATTGCAGGTGTATACAACGATCCAGGCTTTACGGTACTACCTAGCAACAAAAAGTTGGAATTTGCACCTATTACCTGAAAGTATATTATAGTGAGAAGATTCGCTAGAATGTCTTAAAAAATCAGTTTCATAGCTTTGAAACTGCAAACGCTCCGTGTCAAAAGTAAGCAAGAAAAATATCAGAATCATGTGTCAAAATTGAACCCGGAAAAATCAGGACAAAACTGTGTCCCTTTATCAGTGACAAATTGCTCAAAGATACTAAACTCTATAATAAATGTATATCTGTTCAGTCAATGATATATGATGACTTGTATATATCTTACAAGGAATCAAGATACTCATCAACACGTCTTTGAACCCAATCCGGGCTAAATATAGATCGGAAACGTCAAGTATCCACGATTAGCCCGCAGAATTTGAACTACAAAATCTGACATTCCAAAGGTGATTTGAGGAACTGATAGCTTGAGTGAATGGAAAAAAAGACGTTGGTGAGAATCAGCATAAAAAAATCGTAAACTACAGTGATATATACTAACCAAAACCTTCAACAACCTGAGTATACCTCTATAAACTTATCCGGACCTATCTTATCGAACTTTGTTTTAGTGACAAGAATTCACGGTTCGGACGCAGGAGAAAACTTGGCTATTTTTCGACCCTTAGAATCTAAGTGCAGCGATAAGACGATATAAATAGTTGACAGGAAAAGAGGAACGGGGAATATACTGAGGAGAGAAATTTTAGTGAAACTGAAACAAAATCCATTCAATCGTACACTGTTACTTTGATCTCAAATCAACAACCAAGTCAACAATCCAGCCAATTAGCCAAACAAGGGCGAACGCCTTACGAATGGCGTCCAATGAAAATCGTGGAAAAAGTCATCGTATCGTACAAGCCTCAAAGCCTCGTTTTGACACATAATTCGATGCACGTTAGCGCTCTACACAGGTTAGTACTCTGACCAAGAATAAACAATCCATGAATGTTACGAACGCAAGAAAAAAATTGTGAGAATATAATTGAATGACTTAACTCTATATTTTTATTTCAGCAAATCATATGAATATCCTTCTTGAGCTTATCTTTTGTGGATATGTGACGGCGCACTGTGGAATGCTGCATTATTATCAACGCCTTAGAACGGCCAAAATGGATTGGGTTCCAGACCACGCCTAGAACATGCGTAGATATATAAAAGAGTAGATTCTCTCCACACCCCATCTATCAGCTCCATACAAATGCAATTCACTCTTGTTCTCTCTGCACTTTTGGCTGCCGCCACCGCCCACAACTCCAGCAGCAACATCTCTTCCAACTCCACCAGTGCTGTTGAGGGTGCCGCCAACTCTGTCAGCATCCCAGCCGCCGCCGTTGCCTTTGCTGCCGGCGCTGCTGCATTGCTCTTCTGATTATCTGGATGTTCTATTTGCTATAAGTATAAAAATATACTTGTACTTATAGCTCAGCTAAGCTAATTATAGCCGAGTTGAGCAGATCACTTCTTCTGCTTGCTTACGATTAGTGCTCACGGTCAGGTATCGTTTCGGTTCTCGCTGAATAGACTTCAGTTTGGCATTATTATATGGTTTCATTGGGTGTAGTAGGTATATAATGAGCTACCTATTCGTTTGTAAGGTTCGTGCTGGTTGCGAAGGCGAATTGTTGTTCATACTTCAGATTGTACGTATAATTTATATTCAGTGTGTAATGTAGAGCTGGTTCTATATTGGCGCTTGTTTCTGGTTAATAGTACACCCTATCGATCGCAATGGCAAACCAGAGTATAACCTGGAAAATCAATCTTAAAGAATTGTTTGAGATGAAACTTTAAGGGAATGCTTATCCCATCTTGGATTGTTGATTTTAGTCTCAAAATGGGTTAAATTAGATGCAATTCCCGAAGCTCAAATGCTGCACTCAAATCGCTAATATATCAGCTACCCACGCAATAGGTTAGAGTTAATGAGCTAGATATAAACGAATATAAGATTCAAAAAGTTATTGTGAAAATAAATCCCGTTTCTGTTGAATTACTCTCGATAAAGCCTATACCCTAAAGTACATCTCAAATCCATCTCAAACTTCTGGCCACACCCATACACAACCAACTCCTCAAAGTCCAGCATTGTTTCACTAACAATACATTCGATCTTATTATAGCTCACATCCAACTTCTGGAGGTTTTTCGTGCTTAAAATGAGCTTCCCTTTGACCCTGTTTCTAGAGATATCAAGCACCTCCAAATGTCTCGACAGCAACAAAGAGAGTTTCTTAATTTCGTTTCCAGGAACCTTCAAAGTCTTCAAGCAGAGTTTAGAGCTGATCTTTTTGAACTTCTTCGTGGTTAATCCGCAATTTTGTAACTGTAAGTACTGAACCTTTTTAGTCTTGAAAATGGCGTCCACAAACTTGCCACAAAGCTTTTGGTTTTGCTTGAAAGTCCGAGAGTTGGCTTGCTCTCTTCTACCATTGTCAATAATAATCAGAACTCCAGTGAAAGAGAATTTAAGCCCTTTAATCACAGGAAACTCTTTCTCAGTACGGATCTGGAGAGTTTCTAAACTGGTCAGTAGTCTGTTAATGTTGCATAAGTTTCTAGGGCCTTGGATCAGAAGCTTCTTAAGGTTCGGCATGGTGACGGAATCTCTAAAGTCGATGTTTTGGGTTGGCATATACAAATGCAAACTCTTTACATGGGAGAAGGGTGCATTGGTGAAGATTTCTGAGGCTACATTGATCTCCTCTAATGTATTCGGAAACTTTTGGGAAGTATTGATGTTCATGTACCTCAATTCCAAAAATTTGAGCTTGGGAAAGGTGGCATTGCTAATCTCGGGGGTTTTGAAAAAAGTGTTTCCCTCAAATGAGACAGAAACGAGATCAGAAGTATCAAGTTTAAGAGCTTTGTGTGCTTTCCCCATCTTTCGAAGTTTCAAGTATTGGATGCTGCTCTGTAAATGCAGCACAGGAAAATGTGTATTGAGTACCGACAAATTACGCAACAGTTCCACAATTGCCATGAGTCTCTTCTCCTCATTCAGGGTAGATAAAATGACGGGCTCATTGGTATATAGCCCGCGAATGTAGGGATTTATAGGCAGGATGTCCAACAGAGGCTCACTGACCCAAGGGTAGAGCACACTCGTGTAGTAGTCGTCTACGGTAGTACTGCTTCTAGTGGAAATCCTGGCTGCGAGTTTGAAACGAAAAAGGAGTTTTCCAGCCTTGTTGATGGCCTGATAAGTTTCGTACTTTTTGGGGAGCACGTTGTTTGTGAGCATGACGCGACAAAAGAGCCGAGAAAGTATACATTTTGTAGGGAGGATACCAAAGTAAGTAATCACCTCTCTTTTGGAAGTGCATAGGTTGACAAGTGACTCGGCTATGTAGTCCCTGATACAGGCAAGTCTAAGGAGATGAGAGAGTGAGAGCTCGAAGTAAAGACGATCAATGCCGCTCTTTTTAAGGTCATATGAGTTGCCTGTAATGGTTGTTTCGAACGAGTTCATAGAGCCTAGAAGGGGGGTGGGGGAACGGCTGGATGCCTCTGTGGACATCGTGGCAGGTGACCCTTGTAAGCAACATACTCTTTTCATTATTTTTGAGTTGTTTTAAGGAGGTTGAGGGAATAGGTTGAAATGGATGTGTAATTTTATGTGCTCTTCTAGAAGTACTGAAGATACTTACATATTGTCCTTAGTTCCTTAGTATGAGCCAGGCCGCATCAAATATTTGCCCTAAATTGAGATTGTTACCACATATGGAAACATATATGATGTAGTATATGTTGATTACTAGCAGTGTATGCTAGGTGGTACTTTATCTAGCTCCTTGACAAAGTAAGCATAACAATTCAAAATAGAGGCAAACCTTTCGAGATGATTCATTGAAAATAAATGTACCCTCCAACTATACACATCAAATCAAGTGTTCAATTTACGTTCTTGACTTGAAAATACGGGCTTAGTGATACGGTAAACATAGATACACCTATATGTCCTTGAAATTTCTATACAGGGACCCAGCAACACATCGCTTAGAACCACTCTTTGTATATCAGCTGCCAAAGCTATGAATCTGAAGTACAATTTGCTTGCACTCTGAAAGCACAAGTCACGTGCCCTAAGAACACATTTCATTTTTCAAAATTCAAATCGAGTAAGCTATTATTGAGTTGACTTGAAGTTGATTATTTGTTTTGGTATCAGCTTGAATTGATTGATTAATTAATTGATTGATTGATATACAGTGAAATAGGGTGGATTGTGAATCAGATCAATATACACTGATACACCGATACACCTTGAGATTAACTTTATTATATTAACTCGCTTTGCTTGCAAATATAAAGTTAGCTCGCCTTGCTCGTTAATAAGATCTCTTTCATATCACTCGCTCAGCTCGTGATTGTTCGTGAATAAAATGTCAGATCCTGCCTACACCCTCCTCTTCGACCCCGACCCCCCAAAAACCACCTCCGCCGAATTCAAATCTCTCCTTGAAAAACCCAAAGATGAAGTCAAAATTGACGCCATGAAACGCGTGCTTGTGGCAATGCTCGACGGGAACCCCATGCCTGAACTTCTCATGCACGTTATCCGCTACATCATGCCCGTTAAAAACAAAGCTCTCAAAAAACTTCTCTACGTGTACTGGGAGATCGTTCCAAAAAGAGATGCTGACGGCAAACTCAAAAGTGAGATGATTCTTGTGTGTAATGCCATCAGAAACGATCTTCAACACCCAAATGAGTATGTCCGTGGTAACACTCTTCGGTTTCTCACCAAACTCAAAGAGCCTGAGCTTTTGGAACCTCTCATGCCCACAGTCATTGCTTGTCTTGAGCACCGTCATCTGTATGTCCGGAAAAACTGTATCTTTGCCCTCGATCTGATCTTCAGACTCGATCCAGACCTTTGCCCCGACGCGCCTGAGATGTTGGCGAACCTCCTCTCTGTGGAAATTGACCCTATTTGCACTAGAAACTGCTTTATAGTGTTGGGCTCTCTCAATAGAGATGCCGCTCTCCTGTTCATTCAGGACCACCTTGAGACGCTCTCGCTGGTGGACCCTCTTCTCCAACTTTCGTTTGTGGAGTTTGTTCGTAGAGATCTCAAGTTTGCATCTGCTCAGTTGAAGCAGCAGTACTTGAATTTGGTAGCCGATCTCCTCGATCTGAAGTCGCCTTCTGTGGTTTACGAGGCGGCCCTTTCGCTCACTTTGCTCTCTAGCAACGATGAGACCGTGTTAGAGGCGGGCAAGCGCTTCATCGACTTGGCTATCAGGGAGAGTGATAACAGTGTCAAGCTCACGTGTCTCTCCCAGATCACTAGCCTCAGTGAAAAGAGCCCTGGGCTTTTCAGAGACTCGGTGTTGGATCTTCTCCGGATCCTCTCATCGCCGGACCTCGACGTAAAGCAGACCACGCTCAAGTTGGTTCTTGGGCTTGTGGACCTGAAGAACGTGGACCATGTAGTGTCGTTTTTCAAAAAAGAATTGGTCCGCGTGCTCTCCGACGACGAAGAGAGTCTGGCTGACCGGTCTACTGAGTACAAGCAGTTGGTCATCCAGACCATCAACAGCATCTCTCTTGAGTACGTGGATGCCCTGATGGAGGTCGTGGACCTCATGTTGGATCTGCTTCCACGGCTTCAAGCCCAAGCGGCCTATGACGTTGTTGTGTTTGTGAAGGAGGTGATTGAAAAGTTCCCGGAGAAAAGAGAGTACGTGCTCAGAAAGTTGGTTGCGGCTCTTGCGGGGACCAAGAGTGGGAAGGTGTTGCGGGGGGCGTTGTGGGTGTTGGGGGAGTATGCCGTAACGGAGCAGAATGTCAAGGATTCGTGGAGATTTATCCATAAGAATATTGGTGAGCTTCCTATTTTGAAGGCCGGAGAAAAACAAGAGGCGGAGGTGGAAGAGAATGAAGAAGAAAAAGATGAAGAAAAAGTGAAGAAGACTCACGCTCCATTGGTTCTTCCAGATGGAACTTATGCTACTGAAAATGCTCTTACTTCCGAGAAAAAAGAAGAAACAACTTCAGGACCTTCCCTCAGATCCCTCATCCTCAAAGGCGACTTCTATTTGGCCTCTGTTCTTTCGTCCACTCTTCTTAAATTGGTTCTTCGGTTTTCGGAGCTAAGCACCGACAAAAAAGTCCTCAATATGCTCAAAGCCGAGGCCACTTTAGTCATGGTTCTGGTTCTTCGTGCCGGGACGTCGGACTTGAGCTCTGAAAAAATCGACGAGGACTCGGCTGAACGTATCTCCGCCTATATCCGCTTCTTGGTTGAGGACCACGGTAAAGACCAGGGCGAAGATGTCATCAAGGACGCTTTGCTTAGAGATACAAAGATTGCCTTTGAGAAGCACGTGACACAGATTGCGACTACGTTGCCTGCTCTGAAGCCGGTTACCCGGCCAGACACGGCTCTCAGCTTCCGGATGTTCCCAAAAAGCACTCCGGTTGTTTTTGACGAGGATGACGTTGGCGACAGCGCGGTCAGCACGCAAGAAAAGTTGTCTTCGAGACTTAGTAAGATCATTCCTTTGACCGGATTCTCTGATCCTGTTTATGCAGAGGGCTACATCAAGGTGCACCAATTCGACGTTGTCTTGGACGTTTTGATTGTGAACCAGACAGCGCAAACGCTTCGCAACTTGTCTGTGGAGTTTGCTACCTTGGGAGACTTGAAGGTGGTTGACAAGCCACTGGGAGCAAATGTCCCACCGCACGGGTTCCACAGGGTGAGCACCACAATTAAGGTAACGTCAGCAGACACAGGAGTTATATTCGGCAACATTTTGTATGATGGAGCACATGCTACTGACCAGACGATTGTTATCTTGAACGATGTGCATATCGATATCATGGACTATATCAAGCCTGCAAGTTGCACTGAGGCGGAGTTCCGGAGAATGTGGAACGAGTTTGAGTGGGAAAACAAGATTGTGATGAAGCTGACGACGGTGAAGACGTTGCTGGAGTACTTGCAGATGCTTTTGAAGAGCACAAACATGCGGTGTTTGACAAGGGGGGCCGTAATTGGGGACGACAAGTGCCAATTTTTGAGTGCGAACTTGTACCTGAAGCTGAGTTTCGGGGAGGGGGTGTTGGCGAATGTGTGTATTGAGAAGATCAGCGGCGGGCCTATTTTGGGGCACGTGAGAGTGAGAAGTAAGGGGCAGGGGTTGGCTTTGAGTTTGGGGGATAGGGTGGCTCAGGTGGCCAGAAAGTAATTGGGTGAAGCGAGTAAGCAACGAGCGATACGAGTTGCTGTTGAACTGTTTGTACAAGTGAGCTATTCGTACAGTGAACCTCACTGGTGTATGTGGAATTAGTCAATACATTGATTATTATAATCGTAGAGGTATTCAAAGCAAAAAATGGTGATTACTTGAGGCGGATGAGATAAGCTTGTTTTTGAATAATTCAATGGCTAGAGAGTGGGGTGTCCTCTACAAAAACATGATTTAACCAGTTCCGAATAATCTAGGAACCAATTCTCTAAAGAGAAAGCTCCCCTATTCACCAGAATCGCTTACATCTACTCGATAGTACAATTTTCATGCGTAAGGCAAATAAATAGGCTAGTTTTGGAGGCGTATGTAATTGAATCACTATAATCTGAGAGAGTTTACTGACGTGAACGTGCCTCAACCCTCTGACATTGAAACTAACTAACAATCCTATTCAGAGTATTGAAGGATCAGAGAGACTTGTTTAATTCAAGCCAGATTTTGAACTGTCAAATGTTGATGATGGCCTCTCGAATAAACCTCTTCGTCAACTAGATATTTCTCAAAATGCTATAAATGAGATATAGTACTTCAAGACCTCAATTGCAATAAAATAATCTCTTTGCCTTCAGGATTAGAGACTTGCTTGGACTCAAGAGAGAACCTCAGGGCTCAACCCTAGGACGGACAAACCCACGTTTCCTCGAATGAAGCAACTAGACTTCGAACTGACAACAAGCTAAGCGAGATGTTGGATTTGCAGCTCAAAGAGGGCCTATCGAAAAATAGGGTAATAGATGTATGTATCATGCAACTGCACCTCAACCATGAAGAATGTGGTTTTTACAAAAATATAATACTTATTATGATTACTATGTATACACGTAATGTGAGGGAAGATAACACCTCTTAAGCTATAGCACTAAAAGATTGAGTAAATGGGATAATCAGTGATGATTTGCGACCGCAGTTTAAGCCAACCTCACCTTCATACCACCACCCGCCTCCACCGCCTCGAACCCCTCTCTTCCTCCCCACGCCCCTTTCTCCACCTCCACCCAAACATCCCCCCCTCCCTTGATCCCTCCAACCCCCAAGTAATTAGCCAAATAAGTCTCCCATCCACTAACCCCTACCCCCTCTCCCAACATATCATCTCCCCCCACAAAATACACCTTCACCCCCCTCTCCCCCACCGCCAACCTATACATCTCTTCCCCTTCTCCAATCATCTCCCTCGCCGCCTTCTGCTTTGCGAACGCCTCCCTTATGCTTCCCCCTGCCCCCTCCTCAAAAGCCCGTAAAAGCGCGAACTCGCATCCCTCCAAACTCAAAAACTTCCGGATACTCATAACTACGCCTCCAATCACTTTCAGAATAGAAAAAAGCTTATATGCTTTGTTCTGGAAAGTCTGCCGAAGAGTCTCTTCATACACAGAGCTCTCTACGCTTCCACTAAACAAACGCCCTATCAAGTCCAACGTCTCTGTGTATATATTCTTAGCGCACACGCTTGGGTCTACGTCTGCTGTACTCAGTGCGGAAGGCAAGACAAAAGCATCGTAGTGCAGGTTCAATTCCAACTTCTTGGCAAAAGAAGGAACACTTCTGTGTTTCTCTATCTCTTTTTCAAACGCAATCTCGCTGGTCATACGCTTAATCTCACTCAACCGATCATACAACTCGCTCACCAATTTTATGAGGTAATACAAGTGTTTGGTCCCGTATAAACTACGGTCACCAACAAAATCATCTTCCAAATCTACACGCTTGCTCCCTATCCATATAGCGCGCCATTTTGTTGCATCTGCAATATCCTCCAATCTCTTGCGTCTCCCTCCTTCCACCTTTCTTTTCTTACCCCGTTCCAACTCTTCCCCAAGAGCAACAAACAGCCGCTCTTCGCGCTCACGAGCTCTGCGTAATCCCAGAAGAGTGCTTTTGACCAACGATTCCCTTTTGAGCTTTTCGGCTTCTTCTGGAGAAAGTTTGGCATCTTTCTCTTTACCACGCTTAGCCTTGTCCTCCTCACTAGAGCCTTGAGTAAGCATAGCTGCATCAATTTCCTCAGGGAAGATGGTCACGTCCTCGAGCTTATTCATCTCCGATTTATGCACCCCGAGCACCACGGCACATAAAGCTGCATAAAAGCCAACAATGTCTTTCTTTGCAGCCAATGGCAATTGAGCAGAGTTTGTGTGATGAACCAACAAAAGAGCTATATCTGCAAGGACACTTGCATCTTCAAACACGTGCTCTGCCTGAGGAGCCATTTCCACGAGGCTCCCATTCCCTGGCCGGGTGACTTTCATGTGCATCTGTTCGAGCTTTGCACTTTTGATTTCTGACAGAATGTGTTTCACATTGAGGTTTTTCTTATCAGCCGTTTTGAACCCAAGCCCCAAATGGTCTAGACTTTTATAGGCAACCTTTTGCTCTTGTTCTCTCCACACTCTGTTCCACTCTCTTTGGGCTCTTCTCCACTCTTCATCCTTGAGTTTAAGTCTCTTCAAAACCACAGGAATAGCAACTGTAGGCGAGTTCTGTACTGCTTCTATGATCTTGAGACCTGTAACATCGCCATACACCTTTCTTATAACCTTCTTATATATAGTCTGAGAACTAGCCCCCACCCCCTCTTTCAAGCTGAATGATTGCTTCTGTTCCGGAGTCATGGCCAAAATCTGTTTAGCAACAGTTTCTAATGTTTGGATGGTGCGCAAATTTGCTTCCAAGAAATGGTCGTACTCGTGTCTTTCCTCTTCTATTCTGAAGAGAACCTCTTCATACTGATTTTTCTTATGTGCAACAAAACCAGAGTCCTCCGATGCCCATGTAGGGTGACCCACCCACTCGTCGTTGAGCACACTCCAGCACATATCGTCTCTTCCTGAACATTTAGCTAAGGTGTCCTTCTTTGGAAGTTGTCTGTACAGCTGTCCTGCTGAAGGAAGAAGATCGTACTCAAAGTGTGCGCTCTCCTTTGTCTTATTAGTGATCACTCTTTCATTTTCCGAAAGGTCGGTATCGTACTTCAAAAAGGCTCTCAACCAATCAAACAAGTCAGCATTCAGACCGATGAACAGATGCGCCTTCTTTAGGAGAGTATCCTTATCAATCACCCCATTTGTAAACAAGTTCAAAAGTTTCAAGAAACTCGAATACGTTTCGGAATTGTTGATATGGCTCTTTACACCTTCGAAGAACCGGAGCTCTTCGGAATATGGGGAGTCAAGTTTCACACCAAAGTTTCCGACCGGAGGAAGTGAGAGCTCCGGTTGGCCTCCAATGTCTGGAAGAAACTTCTGAAAGTCTCCCAAAAGATCAGGGGCGTCTTTAAAGAGAACCGAAATCTGCGCATACACTTCTTGAATTGGCTGCTGTTCTTTCTGGAACGTTTGAAGGATTTCTATAAAAGTGTTGTAAATTTCTGGTTCTTTGGTGAATCTGATTTTAATCTTGTTCACGTAATTGATGGCGTCATCCATTTCGACAGGCTCAACCGAGGGCTCTGCCAGAGGAGCATAAGCCGTGAAATTGGAAGCCACACCCTTGGATACCGTACCGGAGGGGGTTGCTATTTTTATAGGGGCAGGATCGTTAGGGTCCATCAGATAGGATATAGAATAGTCCGGGGGGAGAAAGGTGTTGAACCCTTGGATGAGGGTTGGGTTCAGACCAAAAAGAGCAGATACCCGGTCAATGACTCCGGGGGTGTCGATGCGCTGGGTGTTGAACTCTTTCATAATGTCGAGGAATTGGTTGTATATTTCCGAGTTGTTTTGGTAGTGCGATTTCACCTGGTCGAGGTAGGTGAGGGCGTCTTCGATATTGAGACGGCGGATAGGGGGTAGCTGGTTAGTACTGCTATCAGCTCACGACGAAGCATGCATGTGGGCAATGCTTCCAGCTTAAGTGAATGCCTTTCGGGCGATAAAAGTGAGAGTGGATATAAGTGGGTACGAACTTGAGTGACTGAATGCTAAAAAAGAAGTATCAACGAAGCATCTTTTCAGCAAGCTCATATACCTGGAACAGAACTGGAGAGACACGAAAATAACAAAGAGTATGCTCCATTCGCATTGGAAAAAAAGGGATCAAGCAAAAACTGTAAGAATGATGAGTAAATATACAAAAGCACAAGAAATCCCCACTCTAGCTATATAACCACATAAAACAGTCAACCCCGGGCAATCCACTAGCAATTCACCGCATGTCATGAACAATATACAAGTACCCAATATCAAACATAACCGGTCTTCAAAAAAATAATAAACAAGTGATGTAATACTCACATTTTGACCAGGAAGATTATAGGCTGGGGCCTGTGTATTCAATACCCCATTCATGCCATTTATGGGTGGTAAGTTATAAAATGACCCATTCATGTCGTGCTCTGGTTAGTGATGCTTTATAGAATATCTTTGCATATGTGAGCATTTATGTCATATGTGTTTCCTATAATCATCATAAGCTTTATGCTTCTGTCTATATACATTATCCAGACAATTCGAGTTGGAAAAAGTATACTATTTATTGCCTATTCACATTCGGAAAATCGCATTATAGCCGATCTTTTTTTAACATCTCTTTATTACTTCCCACAGTTAACAGATAAAACACTGGCAGATAATAGATAACACTCACGATTCAACTTCACAGAGGGAAGAATAGGCGGTCCCCGGGGAGGTCTAACGGTTAGTAAATTGAAAGAAAAACATGTTGTTGAAATTTCACCTCAAGTGACAATACTGCGTACCCTGGCGGTGGCTGCGACATAATAGTTTTGGGATGCGCGAAATTGAAAATACCGTGTATGGTTACCCGGGGGTTTACCATGTACGCTATAAAGGTTCAAAGTATAGAAGCAACATTCCTATATGAGTTTTAAGTTTGTGTATATAAACGAGTTGTTTGATATCAATGTTTATCCGCTCTTCGATCTTATAAGATTTAGTGTATATCTCTTGGATCGGGTGTGTAGAGCTTTGAAGTCGCTTAATAGGGCCGAAGGATCTCGAGGTCCTTGATTGTATATGTAACCCTTTACACTTTTTGAGCAAGCTTTAACTCCTATTTTAACAGTGTGTTGTGCTTACATGAGTTGTGCTCAGTGCTAAACGCACGCACGAGTATGGGGTAGTAGAGGGGGGTAAGTTTAAAGGGTTTCAAAGAAGCTGAAGGAGACCTGTCATTAAAGCAGATTTATAGGATGCTCAGTAGGTTCGAAGGTGGGTCGTTCAGATGACAAAAGTGTGTGCTGTCAGGGATGGTTATATTGTCATTTGCTTCACTTTCAACCATTTCAGGCAACTTCGCCACAGTGACCCGTCCCCAGAATTTATCGGTCAGCATAAAAACAGTCATCTGTAAATAATCATCTACATCAATCAACACATATATTATATTACAAGCATGTTCCAGTCAATGGAACTTAATGAAAGCTGTTCGTCTAGCATAATAAAGTAGCATGAGTAGTAAACGTGAATGGTGGTATCCACAATTAAGTCGTGTAATCACTGTATATGAAGATGTACTTCATGGAGTGATTTAGTGATTGGCTATTATAGAGTGGTCAGTGGCCACTGTTCACACAATACGCCAATTTGATTAAGAATCGAATAGAGGATGTTTGAGGTGGTCAATCAAATAGAGCAAAGTACGAATTTCCAATCACACCTCACTCAATTGTGATATTGCCCGCTCATTTCCACCACCATCCCCCCTTCCCCTTCCCCGTCTCTGCCCCTCCCGCAGCATTGTCCTGCATGTTACCCCCCTCCACCCCCTCTCTCATCATCTCACTCTCATCCCTCAATCCATCCGTCTCCTCCACAACCCCCCTAATCTCATCCGCTACCACCTCAATCTGGCCTCTCACACGCTCATTCATCTTCCCAATCTCCCCATTCCGCAAAACAGAATGGAACAACTCCTCCCTCAACCTCAACTCGTCCAACCTCCTCACTAACCGCTCTCTTTCCAACTTCAACTCCATATTTACCCCCCTAATTTTGTTCAATTTCTCATTCTTTAACAAAATTTCCGCCTTATACAGCTTGTGAGTCAATGTCAAACTATTCAAATCAGTCTGAAGTTTCATCAACCGTACTTTATTATCCTTACGCTCGGCCCTCAAATCTAGCAATTCAGGAGTGGTGTTGGCATCTCCATCACTAGATAATGACAGTGATGACAGATTTCTCAGAGAAAAGTCCTCTGTCAAATTACTGCCCAATGAGCTTTCGCTGGCATTTCCTCTAGTGTATAGGCCTACACCTTTTGCCTCGGATTTCTCCTTCAGCCGCTCCTTTTCAAGCACCTTCAACTCCTCTTCGTACTTGTAAATTACAGGCTCGAATTTAAGAGCTTCCACAATAAAGTCCCCAAAAAGCTTGGGCTCTTTCACAGTGATATCCACCATCTTATCACCACCTTCCTTGTTAAGTTCCACTGTAGCGTCTGGATCTAATAAATCTACAGTCTGGACATACAGATTTACAGCCTCATACTTCCCTACGTCGCTTTGACTGACCCGTTTTTGCACAAACTTGTAGTTTTCATCTCTTAGAAAGTTGAAAACCGCATTACTCAGCAAAAACTTCATCAAAACTTGGCTGTCTTTGATCTTGAAAATAGTAAAATAGTTCTTTTCAATCATCAAGAGAACAAACTTCACCATAAACTCCACCCCCTGGATCATCACCATATCCAAGATGCGAAGCAAATTCTCACTACTGAGCTTATACCCGTTTTGGAAAAACGCATTGTTGGTCTCTTCAGACAAATCTCCTGTAATCGCACCGATCAGATTCACTGCAAGATCACCAACCAGAGCCTTGATACTTTGGAATTCAGCGTCATTCAACTCGATATCACTGATTCTGATCGTAGAATCACCCTCTTTCTTCATTCTCCGCTCATCGTGATTCTCATCATCGAAAAGCTTATAACTCTCCAGAAATCTGTGAAAAAACTCAAACACAAACCGGTCTAAGATGATATCTGTATTGATCCCTCTCAGTGAAAGATACAAATACACTTCAGGAAAGAGATCTTCCAAAGAGCGATTAAACACATACACTAGGCGCTCTTTGTTATATTCGGATCCATAATTCGTCTTGATATTATTCAATTCACTCTCTTTCTTCCCCATCACAGCCAGGTCTATCGTAAATGACGATCTTCTGCTACTTTGAGAGCTGCTAGACATGTTGTAATTAGCAACTATAGCTGCTGCCTTATCTGTGCTAGTCTTCTTACGTTCTTTCAAAATTCTCAAATTTCGCTCGTTGATATCATTATCGAAATTGAAATAGTTTTCATTCAACATGATCAACAAACTGAAAATCTCAGGTTTTGAAAGCTTAGCGTCTCCACTACGAATGTCCAAAACTCCCTCTTCTGCCCCTACAGTGTTCAAAAGCAATTGGCAAATCAGGATAATTCCCTTGGAGGGAAGGTAGAAGCTCTGCTCTGAAAAAACGCCTACGCCAGGTGATCCCTCGGCTAAAAGCCCCTTTATCTCCGCATATCCACCGCGGTCATAGTACGTAGTGAAGTTACGCATCACCTCATATACGTCTTTGTCTACCTTTTGCAAGAGCTCTTTGTTGAGATCAGCTATACTGAAGAGCTCCAGCTTGAGACACCGCAAGTCTGTGTTGAACGTTTCACAAATACGAAGTCTAAGATCGTTCTCCTTAGGAAAGAAGCCTACGAGACTATTTTCCTTATATATACGCTCTAACGTAGCACTTTTGCTATTTGTTAGATACATGTACACCAACGCACGCACTTGTTTAGGAACGCCACCGTTCGAAAAGGCAGTCTCGATACGTTTCAACAGTCTTACGTTGGTCATCTTGGTGGGGTAATGGTCAATCACCAGCTTCCAAAACTCCCAGTCTACGAGTTCTTCGAATCTGTTCAAAGTAGGGGTTCTAGCTGAGGCCATCAGTGCTTCTCTTACTCGATCAAATACTTTTAGAATATGGCTTTTCCCTTCTTTGACGTCTTTGAAGAGATCTGTTTTCAACAGAACGTTGAATTTGTTTACATTGAACTGTCTGTGGATCAGTCTGATATTGGTGCGGTACTCAAGGTCCAGCGCCGCTGCATCGCCTGTGACCAAGTTTAGTTTCTTCTCTCCTGTTTCAGGAGCACTGCGTACCTGAGGAGCGCCTCCCAATTCGGGCAGGTACAACATCTGGGGCGTATTGAATATTTTCTTGTCAACTCCCAGAAGAGCGCGCTGAGGGAACGCAGACTGCCCGATCTGGGTGGTGGCGCCGTCGCTCTCGAGCATGAGATCGATTTTGAAAGCACGCTGCAGCGCCATCAGAACCGGCCGCGACCGCACCTGCTCGTATACCAGCGCAGGGCGCTTGGGCAGCCCAGGGCTCTGCGCCTCAGCAATGCCGGGGATGCCAAAAAGGCCTTTTGGTGGGCCCTGGATCGAGCGGCGCGCGAGGGAGCGCTTTCTGGTCATAAACAGCTTTGGAGCAAATTCCTCATTTTTGGGGGTGCCCGACGGCGTGGAGGAGGGCGCCATGGCTTGTTTTGTAGCTCGTTATGTGTTGGATAATTTGCGCTAATTGGGGGTATTCTGGAAGCTCTATGGGCAGAGCCAGGGTAGATGGTGTTCGGTGATGGGTGAGGGTTTGAGAAACAATTGGCTTTTTTTTGGTATGATCACGTGTGTTTATTTGTTTTGGGATATTTAGGTGGGGCGGAATTTTTCTTTGGTGATGCAGCCCTTTTGTTTCACAACTCATTCACTCAATGCGAAGCAGTGAGTTGGTGTTTTAACTATAATCCTGTATTGAGTGGACATTAGTTTTGATTGTATTTCTATTTCTATTATTGCTAAATATAGATATCTATATCCTCCATAAATCAATAGCTTGTACTGTGGCCCTTACTCTACATTAACGTGCCTATTATGTACACATAATACAGTGCTCATATGGATCTGCCACACCAAGCGTTTGAGTATCCCTCAATTGTGTTTCAAGTGGATAACCATCGATCTGCGAAGAAGACTCTTTTAACCAATTAACATTGGGTACTGACTTGCGTTGTAATTAGATGAAGAAGGGTCGAGTGATTACTTAACTGATCAAAACTCTGGAATCTTTCTTATATAAATTCGCACTATTTCAATTTGTATAAATAGCCACAGTCATGTATCCTTTTCAACGTATGAGCTTCATCCTTGGGTCTTGAGTTTAGAGTCTAAAGTCAATTTTGTAGTGCAGTTACGCACGGTCAGATAAATCTGTAAATTCACGTATAATATCAGTGAAGTTCCTCAGATTACATAGCTGAGAAACTATAGCACATCCTACTATCATGAAATATATAATCTATGCCTTTTCAGCCCCATCTCTCTTACATTCCTATATGACTATGCATCCAAGGATGACGAGAATGCGCATTGAAAGAGAAACTAAGTTTACCACACATTAGACCCTGCTGAGTTTATAAATAAAGCTCATCAGCTCTGGGGCTTTGAAACCCAATGTGTCCTGTCATACTTTATACTCTACTCCTCTCGCCTGCACTCTGTGCGCCACTTTCCAAGCGTCAGGCAAGCATCAAGACTGTGACCCTCAACTATTACGCGTCATATGATATCTACACTACCGATGTCACCATTGGCAGTAAAGTAATCGAGATGTTGGCCGACACTGGCTCGGGCCCTGCCTGGATCGCGTCTCCAACCGTTTATAGTGAAGGCAATGACTGCTCCACCATTGGGTCAGCTTACTGTCAAGATGCCAGTGAAACCTTCTCGCAGACTTATGTTGACAAGCTGACGGTCGAGGGTTCGTGGGCCTCGATGAAGATAACGGGCCTCCAGATGTCCAGCTCTATTCTGGCCTTTACTTGTCCTGTTGCCGTAGTCTCCAAAGCCGTCTCCAAACAGCCCAAACAACTCGGGGGCAACCTTGGGCTTCTGATGCCTACTTTCGATGGAACGGCCTCTTCTTCTTCCAACTTCGTCAAGGCTTTGTACACAAGTGGAGCCATTCCTGCGTGGGGATTAGCTGTGTATCTCAGGGGACTGTCCGCGGGCCTGGTGATTGACTTCGGTGGATATACCACAAGAAGTACTCTGGCCATGATATACACGGACATTGTTCCTTTTTCAGACACGACGGATCTTCCTTATGTCATGGTAAACAACATCTACGTAGACGACAAAACGTCTCTCGGCATAAAATCCGAAGCACTTGTAGACACAGGCGACCGGCTTGTGTTGACTTCTGCCGTTTTCACCAAAGTCGTCAAGGCATGCGGTTTGAAAACCCTGAATGGAGCGGCTCTTCCTGTCACTACCACCAAGTGTTATCTCACTTTTGAGTTTTTGTACTCAACCACTCAACCAAGGGGTGTTGTTAGTACCACTGCTACTGGCACTACCGGTACTACCGCGGAAGAAGCTGCCGGTGCTGCCGGTGCTGCCGGTGCTGCCGGTGCTGCTGGAGCTGGTATTGTTGGCGGATCTGCTACTTACCTGGCCGCCACTGCAACTGCTGGACTCTCTGCGACTGGAACAACCGCCGCCAAAACCAGTTCGTCAACTGCAACAAACGAAAAAACATCATTGGGCACAGAATCACAAACTGTTCAGAAGAAGCCGGTTGACACAACAAGTGAGACCACTGAGACCACCACTAAAAAGACATCGGTTTTGGGAAAATTAAGTAGCATCTTTAAAAGAACAAATTCACAAGCTACAACATCTACCACAACAGCAACATCGAAAACCGCTGTTCAATATTTCAGAGTCCGTGTACCTCTCAGTAGTGTCAAAATCATTCTCGAAGACGCCGAGCTTGTCTTGGGAACCGGCTTCTTGACGCTGGCGTACACGCACTTTGACTACCTGAAAAACAGAATTGGGTTTTCAGAAATGAGCCAGGTGACTGCTGCTTTGGGAAAGTTCCTGAACCGAATCACAAACGGACCGTTGCAGGCAACTAGTGCTCTGGCGACTGTGCTGTCGTGGTTGGGTTCCTTGTGGAAGTGAATGGTGCGAGAAATGAGTGTACTACTTCCATCACGTTTTGAATGTTTAGTTATAGAATGATGTATTATACGGTATGTTTTAGAGTGTAGGATTAGTTATCAGGACCTTCAAATGGACATTTTGTGTTGTATATAATGTGAACAAATACCAGCCAAATACTTACTCACGGAGTGGTATTTGAGAGTAAATATTTGATCATCGATAGCTTCTATTTAGACCTTTCTGTAATCAATTGGTTTTTTTAGTTCAATTTTCAGAACAAAAAAAAATAACAAAAAAAAATGGTCCCTAGCAGGATCGAACTGCTGATCTTGGCGTAACAATTATCAAAGACAAATTTATTAGCACCACGCCTTAACCAACTGGGCCAAGGGACCAATTGTTGAGCTTGTTACAATACGATCGAGTAATTCTTAATCTCCAATTATAAGTAATGAGTAGTTCAAAGTAACGGTGTTAGTATGTAAATGAAGAGTCTACAATCCAAGGGGGATGGAGGCTCAAGAGTAAGTAGCTGTCGATGTATACTAGAGAGACTCTATGTATTGGCCTGAGTAAGAGAAAGAGAGTAAAGAGATTGTCTACCCCGAATCCTCGTCTTCCGGATCTGAAGTCCCCTTTATATCTCTTTTCCAAGTCAATCCTCGATCCTTCCACTCTTCTTAGGTCACTATATATATATACAGTTAAACTTGAAACATCACCCGTTACCACCTTGGCCCAATAGGGATCTTCAAAATGTTTCTGAAGCATTAGCAAGATCCCAAACTCTCGAGAATGAAGCCAATCGACCTTTTCTTGACTCTATATAATAGACGGGAAACTGCGATGATTAGCATAGGAGGCAAACAGACAGGTGTCTACTATGACAATTCGGATCCGATATATACATAAATTCGTGTAGGGACCTAAAAAAAGGGAATCACAGTGCCCATGTGCACAGATAAATCTGGCCTTCGTTTGCCTGAAGAATGTCTCAAGGGAGGAAGAAAGTGCACAATCACTTTTCAAGACTGTGTCCCACACTACAAAGATGTGACTGTTAAGGGCATTGTTTGTTTCTCTGATAGTAAGCATCCACAAGGATACTAGGGACTTGCATTTGGAAGACCAGAAATGAGTGTAGCGCGGCAAACTTGAGAATGCATAATTAGAATCTCATTAAGTGATAATTCAAAGGAAGATTGGGAGCGAACGCTATTTAGCCATTATTGTAATAGATTTGTGGAGCGCAATTACCACCATTAAACCTTATCTTGCTTGTCACATCAGCAAATTCCGTATCCTACAACTGTGGTTGAACTGCATAAAACAATCCATAAAACCAGCTATTAAATTAGATATACCGTCAATAACTAAAGAAAAGAACTTTTCATTTGTAATAATTGCAAACCAGTCACTGACCATAAGTTGAACCGGAATACACACAATAGATTCACCACAGATATTCTGCCTAGATTCAAGCTCCCAAAAACTAATCAAGAACCTGTCAAATTACCGAAATTACCGTATATGTTCGCTTAAGTACTGAACAGCTATCTCAAACGCCATGAAATCAAAGGCATTGTGTTAAAACTTTAAACTAAATCATATTATAATTATCAGGGTCCGTGTCAAGCTAAACTGTCCGAGGCATTAGTGGCATTTTCGAGTCAGTGGTCCTGTTTGATGACAAACATCGAAATAAAACCTTTTCAAGCCTCGAGTCTCGTTAGTGAGCCAAAAGTCGTGGCCGAGAACCAAGTACCTAGTACCAAGCATTTGGCTAGCAATGATAGATAGATGTACCAGCAGCTGTGTATGAGTAGACAAGTTCACTGATTGAGTTCAACTTTACATTTTGCGGAGTTGTTTCCATTTACCTAAGAATTTGCAGGGCGCTGGAGAACAACAAGAAACGTCCATAAAGATTGGAATGCGTGGCATCAATAGACTGCATAGTCGTTCTCTGGCTGGTCAATTATATAAACCAAGAAACTCCCCAGTCTAGTCATCGCACCATGCTCTTCTCCTCCATCGCCGTTGCAGCTCTTCTTTCTCTCGCTGGTGCTGCTCCAGTCGAGACTCCGATTGTCGTGGACTTTTCGGTTCTGCGTACCGACAAGCCAGTTGGTGTTGCCTCTCAGAGAATTTCCAAGGCTGTTTCACCAGTTCTGCTTACTCTCAAGAACCAGTACTCCTGTTACATTGCTCTGATCAGTGTTGGTACTCCGGGCCAGACCATGCCTGTTAATGTCGACACTGGTTCCTCCGACCTCTGGCTTCCAGCTAAAAACTCAGGCTACGAAGGCACTCCATACGATGCTTCTAAATCCTCAACCTTCAAGAAAGTTGCCGACGGTTTCCAAATCGGCTACTATGACGGGCTGGAGGCCAACGGTTATTGGGCCAGTGATGACGTCACTCTTGGTAAGACCACCCTCAAGGGCATCCAGATGGGCTACGCAACCAAGAGTACTCTACAAGAGGGTGGCCTCCTTGGTGTCGGTTACAAAACCAACGAGGCGCCAGCGTCCCAGGGTGGCAAAGTCTACGATAACTTTCCTCAGGAATTGAAGAACCAGGGCAAAATCAACAAAGTCGCATTCTCGTTGTACTTGAACTCTGCCGAGGCTAAGGCCGGATCCATTCTCTTCGGCGGTATTGATCACGCCAAGTACTCGGGCGACTTGACCTTGTTGGACATCGTCAACATTGACGACTCTGGCTCAGAGACCAGCGAGGCCACTGGCTTTTTTGTGCCTTTGGAGAGCATTTCCCGGAAAGGCACTAAGCTCGTGACCAAGTCTTATCCTGCAGTCCTTGACTCTGGTACCAGCATGATCTACGCCCCAGGCGACATCTACAAGACTATCGGTAAGAAGTTCGGCGGCAAGTATAGGCTGGATGTCGACATGTACACTCTTAAGTGTGATGCCAAGGTTCATGACGTGGAGTTTAGCTTCGGCAAGACCACCATCACTGTGCCAGGTAAAGACCTCTTGTACAAGGTTGGCGATGGCTCCGACCCAAGTTTAGCCAACGTGTGCGTCGTGGGTGTGGTTCCTCTGTCTTATGACTACTACATTTTGGGAGATGTGTTCTTGAGATCCTCTTATGTGTACTATGACTTGGAGGAGAACAAGGTGGGTGTGGCCCAGGTGAAGTACACCGACAAGACTGATATCGAGATGGTAAAATAAGAATCTAACTCTCGCTTTGCTGGAGATAGCCAGATATATTCACTTCTACGCACTGTGTGCCCTTTTTAATGATATTACTGTTCTGTAGATTATGTTACAAATTGTATTTTTGAGAAGCTTGATTTCGCTATAGTAGCACCAGAAGAGCAGGGGGCGGTCAAACTTTGTGTCTTAAGCAGTAGAATGAGAATGAAGTACAGGGTAAAAGATTCATCTCCAGAGACCGTTTGTTTGGTGTCAAGTGGAAATAAATGAAATGAGCATACTTAAATACAAATGTTGCTTGGAGCTTCAGAACCGCCTTGTGACCAACTATCGTCTTGAGTTACAAAATAAAAAGGAACAAGCAAAAGCTCTACAAGGGGCTGATGTGCTGCCTGGTATTGTAGGGTATTTGGCGTTGAACAATTGTTTGTGATGAACCTTTAGACAGGGGGAATTGTTATATGTCAGGTCTACGGTATTTATCACTAGCGAATTAATGTCTGTATTATGTGTTTTAAATCGTATTGTCTACTGTACTGAGTCTTAGGATTAGATATGATTTACATAATACTCCCGGTAGATATTAGTAAGACTAGGACCTGAGCGAAGCACCTAGACGTTCTTGTGGAATATGAAAGGGCTGTAGGCGGTAGTTGCTAATATGGAGTTGTTACATACGCCTATGTGAAAAGGGGGATAAGTTCATTTATCGTTATCATGCAGTGATCTGCCAAGATATAAAGCAATTGATAGTGGCTTGGAGAGCTTCTGGAAGATCCCTATTGGTCCAAGGTGGTAACGGGCGATGTTCAAAGTTTAACTTTGTATATATATAGTGACCTGAGAAGAGGGGAAGGAGGGAAGATTGAATTGGAAAGGAGATTTAAAGAAGGATTTTAGATGGTGAAGACTAGGATTCTGGGGGGGACACCTCTTTACTCTTCTTCTATTACTCGGGCTGATACATAAAACTGATATAAGACCATCACTTTTGACATATAACGGGTATGTTTTAGGGTCTCTCTTAATAGCTTGCATCCACAACTTCTTACTCTTGAGTCTCCATCCCCAGGCTTGTAGACTCTCTCTATCCACATACCTATATCTCCTCTCCTTGACTGTTAGTTGCTTACTTATAGAGATTAAAAAATTAACCCATCGTAATAAAACAATTGACCTTCACATACCATCCTTAAATCCTACTATCGCAACAGCTGAGTGAAACATCTCATCCTAAGAAATAGGGGCCAAACTCTGCGGTGGAATTGGAAACGAGTCCCTTGCCTCGACTTCCTTTGGCTGAGTCAGAAGACAATCATTCGATAGCTGACGAAATGAATGAAGGTGCTGGTCGGCAATCAGCTGAAATTCCGTTAGCATCGAGCCCCACAAGGGATGGAAGTAATTCCCTGGCTACAGTTACAGATCTGACTCCTAGCCATGACTCTCATCCCCGTCAGGAGAACATTAGGGAAACGGTCTCTTCCCGTCTGAGAACTGGCCATCGCAGAAAGGGTGATCCCTCCCATAAGCCTTCTTCGATGGCGGTCATAAGCAAAAAAGAAGCAAGATCGTGTACTCTTGCCATCCTGAAACCATGGCGCTCCTTCGAAAAGGTGGACATTATCGCGTTTTTGAGGTCATGTAAATGGATTAGGGACGATATGCCAGATTATTGGACTCCCGAAGCACAGGTCGTATTTGTCTTACGTCATTTTAGTGAAGGTGCTGCGGAAGCGGCGAGACAAACAATGCACCTGTTTGAGCCAGGATTGACTGCCCTAGATGGTGTCCTCCTACTTAACCGACTTACTAAGCATGTTTTGCCACACGATTACGTGAGAAGAGTAACTCAAAAGTTCAATGAGCTCAAACAAGGTTCAATGGCAATACGCGGGTTTTGTGTGGAGTACAATTTCCTTGAGAGCTGTATACAGCAGTACACTGGGCTGAGAGCACCCGAAAAACTGAGAGTCCTTGATTTTGTGTCGAAAATCAATACCGAATACTATTATGAGTGTGACCGGCGTGTGCCAGACTGCACCCAATTGAAGTTAAAGGAGCTTCAGCAGATGATGTTCCGGTGGCCTCCACAAGCTGAGACGGCAAATACAACTGAGGTGGCGTCTGAAGTCTATTTACACACAGGGACAGGGAAACCATGGTTGAATGCTTTTCAACCCACTAAGGTGTCTAAACCCAAAAGCAAGAGGCCTGCGAAGGGGCTAAAGGACACAAACCAGTTCGAACTGAGTCTTAAGAAGCTCTTGCGGCAACAACATCGCTGCTTTAAGTGCATGGAAGCATATACTAAAGGGCATATATGCCCTTCAGACAGAGGAGCAAAGCTGCTGATACCATGAGGTTTATCTCGTACCTGTCTGAAATCGGATCTACCTTTAGCATCAAGAAAGCGCGTGTAGCACATAAGGCGTCGGTTGATTAGGGATCCCTGGCCAGTGATTGATGCAGCAGTGCTCGCTCGCGCCGGTTTCGCCGAGACCTAAATATAAGAATCCTGAAGTATCTATCGTACGACCTAGATTCCATGATATCTGTTCAAGTGTGCTTCATGCACTCGAATGAATATTGGATATCTAATTGGATCATCATCAGTTTGTGGGTCCATCGTGAAATGGCTTCTTCATGTCTTTCGTGATTGATTATGGGCCTATTTAGCTTCATAAGTCACATTTGAAGGCACTTCATGATTTTGTATGTTTTTCAATATAGCAGGGTTTGGTATTTTGAGAAAGGGTTTAGAAGCACAAACTCCATTCTCTATATAGATTCATCGCTCAGTATCGCTCGGTAGTGAGCAAATGTACAGTCAAGAGTTTAAATGTAAACTTCGTAACTCCATTCGTCGCTTCAAAAGTGAGAGGTGCAATTCATGTTCTTTTACAAAGGATCCATCAAATCTCTCCCTTCAACATATCACTTGGTTTTACGACACACGTAAGAACAATTCACATGCTCAGTTGCCTCCAAGACCATACCCGGATACTGAGGGAAATTACCATCATCACTCCAAAACGAAATACTTTTCGAATCGAAGTTCGTGTATCAGGGCTAGCTTGAGCTTATAACTGTAACGTCTATCTCGACACAATAACAACACACGAAAACCTAATGAAAAGTGAAAAGATAGCAACTGTATAAACTATTATAAGCACATCTGCAATAAAGCTGAATATTTACGTCCCTGGTGCCCACTGTTCCTGCTGGTCACCCTGCATATTTTAACACTAACATTTCCCCATTGGTCTGCCACATTTCAATTAATTAAAGCCAACCCACTCACCCCCAAGCGAGCCCCAGCACCCCAAGCTTTTTATATAGGACTCTGGCACTGCTTTCAAACATTTTCAGGGGACCATTGAATCTGATAACCTAATCTAGCAGATCTCCACCTGCCCTGATTAGTAACTTCCCGCACACAGATCAGGAATTGCCCCCGAGACGTCCCAGAAAAAGTCTAAATAAGTCTAGCATCAGAAAATTGGGATATACGGGAGTCATATATCTTTTTCGATTGCCACCCCGCTTCCCAGATATTTGTTCCTCTTCTATTCGTCTTCCATCCGTGAAGAGTGCGCAAGACAAAGGCAAGATTATTTTCCGGGTCTGTCGTGAATCCTGTTCATTTGGTTTTTTCGAGGTTTGTTTTTGACTTGAAGGTTTCATCTGTTTTATATTCTGCTCCTTCGATAATCTACACATCTTGCCAAGCTTTTCATATTGAGCTTACGTCAGTTCAAGGGTCTACCACCATATCTTACAATACGCAACCGTCTGTCACCCAGAGACTGCTGGAAAGATAAGGTATAGAGAACACTTTACAGAATAACCCTCCGCACTGAAAATGTCGTACAAAGATTTGCCCCCTGTTCCCCCCCACCCCCCACACCCTATCCACCCCACAGCCCCTCTCCCCGATCCTGATGATTTCACTTTTGTCGATCCAAACGCTCACATCGACAACACCCTTCGTCAGCCCATAAACCCAAACCTCAGCCTCAACAACCGTATCATCTACGATTACGACACCGACAACGAGTCTGATACGATCCCCCAAAACAACCCCCCTCCTGCCCAGAGAGAGCTAGCTCGCCAGAACGAGTTCTACTCGCAGTCCAACAAATCAGGAGTCTCACGCCAGAGCAGTACCAAACTGAACCCGTTCAAAGAAGACCCCTTCAACGACAACCGACGCTCACACAACGAGTTGTTTGACCAGCCCTTTGATAACGTGCCCATGGAACCTGAGGCCCTGACATCGCTTCTCAACCCCTACAGAAACAACAAGTTTTATAACAACGGCAACAACACGATGAACGGAGGATTCCGTGTCGATGATGAATTCCAACCTGGGGAGCTCAGACCGAGATATGTAGACCCTGCAGCTGAGAAACCACCCCCTGCTGGCCTCTTGGTCTGGAGGGGCAAAAAAATCCCGCTCGTGTGCTACCTCTTCACACTCATCCAAGTCATTGTGTTCTTCGCCGAATTGGGAAAAATGGGTTCTCTTACAGGGTCCGGTGTGCAGACTAAACCTTACTTTAACCCAATGATTGGGCCTTCTAACTATGTGCAAATAAACATGGGTCTGCGTTTTGTCCCATGCATGATTCTGATCCCTGGGCTCACGTCCATCACAGATCCCGTGTTCCCATGCCCAAACCTGACCACTGAACTGACCGGGTGTCCCCTCAGTGCTCTTTGTGGTTTGAGTGGCATGAGGCAAGACAGCAACGGATTTGAGCCCCGCCAGTGGTATAGAATCATCACCCCCATTTTCTTGCACGCCGGGTTCATCCATATAGTGTGTAACATGGCATTACAGCTTCTTTTGGGAGTTGATATGGAGCGTCAAATTGGGCTGATTCTTTTCTTAGCGATTTACATGGCTGCAGGTATTCTGGGAAATGTGTTCGGTGCAAATTTCGCGCAACAAGGAATGTCCCTGACAGGTGCCAGTGGTGCTCTTTTTGGCATCATTGGCGTCAACTTGGTCCACTTTCTTTTTTTCACCAACAAGTCACAAATGCACCCAAAAGTGTACAGAAGAAACCTTTCGTACCTTATTGCCGAAATCGTCTTTACACTTGTGTTGGGTCTTCTTCCGGGACTCGACAACTTTTCCCATATTGGGGGATTTGTCGTGGGATGCTTACTTAGTGTGGTTCTTCTTAAGGACCCAAACTTTGTGTTTCAGGAACGCTACCGGTACCAAAGAGATCCTAAAGAGCTCAATAAATCTGCGATCCCAGCTCGCCACAGTCTCAATCTGTTCACTCCGTTCGACTACGATGGTGGGCAAGCGGAGGAACGCAACAACCGCAGCAACATCCGGGTGATCAATTCAAAGATGCACCACATTCTCCCAAACATGAACATCAGAAAACCGGAAATTTTCCTTGGGTGGATCGTGGCACGTGTTGCAGCGGGGGTTTTGACGTTTTTGTGGTTTTACCTATTGTGTGTGAACCTCTTTAAAAATGGAGGAGGGCACTGTCTGTGGTGTAAATACCTTAGTTGCATTCCAGTTAAGGACTGGTGCACTATGGGGACTATTCTGTTGGAGGACATCGGGCAAAATAGTTCGCAAGTTTTGGTGTTGAGTGCGTTGATGGGGGTTATAGGGGGGCATGTTAAGTATATGAGGGGGGGGAAGCAGAAGACAGATTGAAAAAAAGGGCGAGCGAGTTTCCTCACTTACGACCTCCTAGTTTTTGTTAAAAAATCCACCCAATTTCATTATAATAGATGATCACTTTAAGTATGCATTCAGGTGTCTCATTGATTCGAACTCCAAGAACATAATAAGCGATTTTTTGCTCATAAATCTGAATCTTATGGGATTTGGATATTTCCTTGAATCACTCTTTTTTTTGACCTTTGAGTTGATAGTAGAACGTGCTCCTCTAATCGTCTACTTATCTTGCATCCCATTTGAACCTCCTTAGCAAAACTATTTGTTGAAATAGTTGCCACACTTTCCTAGTGTTTGTGTATTTTGCCACTTGGCCATCATTCGTTCTTTTTCTCGAGAATAGATTATAGTACAGTATAACTACATGATATGTTGGATTGTTGTAGGCACTATTCTATATCATCGTTTCCTATAGTAAGTCACTTTTATCAACTGACAGTAAAGAGGATGATTGATGAAGATTTCAATTTTCCTTCTCGTTCTCAACATGCAGAACGGAGCGATAACCGATTCAAAAGGGGTAGTCCCACTTTAGAACTGGAGCAGTGTGCACTCTTTCAGCTTTGAAGAGGCAATTTGACGTTGCAAGTCTTGTAGGCTCGTACTAAGACGAGGAATGCGATATAAATGAAATTTCAACGAAAATCGAAATTTCTAAATAATCTAGATTTCAGAGTTTTCCTACACCCAAGAGGTATCTCAAACATCAGTTAATGTTATTTTGCGTATTAGAAGTGTTAAAACAAGAGAAATTGCACTACATACAAAACCAAAAGACGTAAGAAGTGTGAAGACTAATCCAGAATACTCAGTTTTGTATACATGACAATGTACACAACAAGACAAACAAAACCTACAACTGAAACCAAGCATATATTGCTAATAATAAACAGCCTTACACAATTCCCTTCCATGCCTTCTCTACCCAAGCACAATCTCTTACTCCCTCATTGCTTACTTTCGGGGCATTTCCAAAGTCATCGTACATTTTCTGAACCTCGTCTTGGTCTACAAGAGCAGGCTTAGATATGCAAAAGTATGTTTTCTTGTCTGGCATTATGCACTTCATCTGGGACAGAGGGAAGGGACAGTCACATTGTACTGGCTCTTTTACACACTGTCGTGTGCCAGGACAGATGTATTCGTTACATTCGGCTAGTTAGTATGAAGTTGAAGTGGGTGGTGGTATGCTTGTATAGCTGAAGAAAAAGAGTATAAACGTTTATGATGTTACAATAGACAAAACACCACTGATGCTTCAAAATGTACAAAAAGCTCTTCTAATGATTCTAAGACACATGAAACATATCTGAAGCGCACATAATCCACTTTATACCGGATACACTTTGGTCCACATAATCCTTCGTAATTCTATCAAATGCCATAAGATATACTCACAATTTAAATATAAGTCCTCGTAAGACCGCTCTGGTGGCGCCTGCTGTTCTCCCTGATTGAAGAAGTTGAAAAACGCATTTGCACCCGAAATCACGCTCAAAAAGAGTATGGCCTTCATGGTTGAAATTTGAGCGTTAATGCCATCTCATATATTTTCGATGTGGTGAATAAATAATTACTAAACGCACGCAAAAAGCTAAAGTTGGTGATTTACAGTAGTTTTTGAATGGTGATGTTTTACGAGTTTTCGTCTCTGTTTAGTGTTGATAGGTTAAGTGGATTTGTGTCAAAATATTCATGGTAGGGGTGCTGGACTCAGTGGGACATAACTGTAGCTATTGATGGTGAATGTAATGTGAGTGAGCTGAGTGTTGTGTTGAATGATATGCTCTATTTTCCAATGTCCATAAGACTAGAGTAACTGGTTTCTCACGCTAGCTTCCAGTGTACTTAGATCAAGTGCAAGTTTCCAAACAACAGCTGGCAGCCTGCAAGAGAGTTTGAAGTCTAGAAAGAAACGCCGTCTCATCATCCAACAGTGTCTGTGCGCATTATAGAGCTTGGTACGATTCTTAGTGAAGATATGCTATATTATGAACTTACGATTGGCATAGGGTGAATATCGTAGGATAGATCATACAGTACACAGCCCATAAAAAGATGGAAAACCACACAAACACTTGGGCTTGAAGCTACCAGAGTTTGCTTTCAGCTATAAACCAATCATACACCTAAAGATGTATATGCTGATTGAGTATAGGTTTACAGAATGCATAAACCTGCATGAACGCAACGCGAAATGAATAAATTTATTTTACTATTTACGCGTCATATAACAAAACCCATGTTTCTCGAGCCCAGAGATTTCCGCAAAGCCTTTCTTGAGATCCAGAAAACGTCGCTTTCTCATTCAACATGCAAACTTGTCATTTACACTTCCTGTCTCTCGATTGACGCATTATGTGCTCTGAAAATGCTACTGACCCTCTTCAAGAAGTACCTTATACCGTACCAGTTGATCCCCGTTGTGGGCTATTCGGACCTCAAGTTGCACTACCAGAAGCTAGACGACGACGTCACGAATGTGGTTCTCGTAGGATGCGGTGGAATGGTAGATATCGAGTCCTTTTTTGAAATAGACCCAGAGGCTCTTATGGAAGACTCCGGCAGCAGAAAATTCCGAAGAAAGATATTTGTGTTGGACGGCCACAGACCGTGGAATCTCGATAATATTTTCGGCTCAGAGTTGGTTGTGTGTTTCGATGACGGTCATATCATGGAAAGTATGCAGGAGGAAATGCAGGCATATCAAAAATTACTAGAAATTCAAAACGAGGCCGCCAGCGACGAAGAAGGCGTAAATGAAAAGAGCGAGCAAGAAGACCAAGACGAAGAGAACCGTAAAATAAGAATCGATGATGATGACGAAGAGGAAGAAGAGGATGAAATAAACACCTCTAAAAGAAAACGTGAAGCTGTACTTTCTGAATGTGAGGAACAACTTGAACAATACTATTCCCAAGGAACCACCATCATAACAGCCATATCCGCGCAGATATACTCATTGATATCCTCTTTGGGAAACAACGAAAGTATGGCCGATACTCTCTGGCTCTCCATAGTGGGCACAACTTCATTGGACTATAACTTCCCTCAAGTGTATAAAAGGATGTATCCGCTTTTGAAAGACGAGGTGACACGTATCAGTCCCTCTGCAGAACAACGGAAAGCAACAGATTTACTGTATATATCTGTGGACAAAGATTACCACCTTTTCTTGCTCCGGCACTGGACCTTATACAACAGTTTTTTGTACTCAAACCACGTGAACCTGAAGTTGTACCTATGGCAAGAAGAAGGCCGCAAAAAACTCAACAAAATGTTTGCTAAAATGGGCATTAGTCTTCAAATAGCCAACCAAAGCTGGCTTTATATGGACATTGAAGTGAAGAAGAAACTCAATCTGATATTTAGAAAATATCTTGGCTTATATGACCTAGAAGACATCATCAGAGAAGGTTTCGTGCGGTCGTATGGGTACAAAAGCCAGGTGTCTGCGAGAGAGTACGTAGAGTCATTAGTGGCCTTACTACAGCACGATGATGGAGAAGGCAATAAAGAGAATACAGAAGAGCCTACCGACGACCAGGTTGAGATCACCCAGAAATTGGAGAAGAAGGAGAAAAAATGGGTAAGAAATTTTTGGATGCTGTGGGATGCTTTATCCTCAGAAAAGGTGAGTGGGCAAAACGAGAAAAAAGTAGAAAGCATAGAGATAATCAAACAAGGAATGGACTCTGCTAAGGCCTACCAGCAAATCGTCTTCAAAACAGGCACAATGATAATGGAGAAGAGGCTCCTTAAAAGTTTGAGGATATTTCGACTTATCGTATTGAAAGATGAGACGATTCCTAATCTCAGTTTTTATAGAAATCCCCTTAATTTAACAAGGCTTGGTCTGTGGGTGCTAGAAAGCTTGGCTGAGTTGGACAATATGCCTCTTTTGCCATTGGTGTTGGCCTCCTTAGATGTGGAGACCGACACTTACTTGGTTGTTGGGATGGCTCCGTTGTACCCACGTGATGAGAGGGGAAAAAGTAGGAAAAAGAAGAAGGGGGAGGATGAGAATTTGGGGATTAATAAGGTGTTGTTGAACACGTTTAGCGTGGCCTTTCAGCAGGTTGCTAATACGACGGGGGCGAAAGTGAGAATAGACAGTTTTGAGAGTTCTGTGATTGAAATACGGAAAGATGACCTTTCTCCATTTTTGGAGAAGTTGACTTTGTGTGGGTTGGTTTAACGAACGAACGAACAAGCGAAGCGAATGCGTGTGTGAGTGATCATTTATACTCACATTATGTTTAGTTGAACGTTTACTCAAATACTTCATTAGATAAAGCATTGCATACTTTTGTAAGAACATTTCTGTAAGCAGCTATATATCAACTTCACAACTATGATACTTTTGAACCTGGATTCTCTTAGTCCATACTCAGGGGGATAGATGTGAAGGCACCGTCGGACCAAAGGGGGCCGAGTTAAGCACTCCAGTCAACACTGGCAGTTATTCTTGTATAAATCTGATATGTTATAAACAAAGTAACCCTCGATATACTCAGACACCTGATAGTCACCTAGACATTCTAAATAAAGCTACAAGTCAAACAATAATGTACAATAGAGCAGATTCAACTCCGCGAATGCAAATTAGCAAATCAAATGATTACAGACTCCGTATTCTGTACTCGGTCAACTCTCTCCTCAGAAGTAACGCTTCCCATGAGTATATCTCAGTCCTCGCTGAGAGCGACACTCACAGCTTCTGGCGGCTGGTACTCGTCATCTCTCTTTTCAGTCTCTTTCAAAGGTGCAGCAATCGTGCACGCAACGGTAAGCAATATAGCGAGACTCATTTTGTGTTTGAGCAGAACACATGTGCTTATATATATACCATTTAGGCATGAGGCTTCATATCAACTCTTTGAATGTATTAGTGGGTAGCCGCGCATACAGAGAAAAATGGGTGTGGAATGATGGAATGTGTCAATAATCGAGGATTTTGGGGAATGACTAGCAATGAAAATTGGTACAAAACTCGCCATAGCCTACTTGAGTCCAACTTGAAACTATTGAAAAGTTTTCCTAGAAGGTGTGTGTTTTTACCCATGTAGAACCTCAGTCAAGATGTGATTCAACGAGGATACGCGCGCGCTAATAAATCAGGAATTGACCTTAACAATAGGGGATAAGAATTAGAATTTTTGCAGCAATGAGCTTCCACACATTCCATGATCCGAACCGGGAATGACGTACAGCCTCGTTCGCTTGACATTTCCACAATGCAAGGAAAATGTTTTGAGGTAAGGTTTTTGTCATAAGATCTTGTGCTCTTATCGAGGACTGCTTTGTTTCTAAGGTTTTTAATTTAACCATGTAGTGTGCTAGTCTATGGCTCGCTCATATGCGCTCGTGCATGCTAAGGGCACCTGAACTAGGAGTTTAGACGAGTATCAAAGATAGAGGATGAGATCTTAGTGATCTTGGCAAAATTTCGCTATTTCAAATATAGCTCGTTTCAACTCCGCCTTGGCAGGTACTGCATTCACAAGATATTGTATTAGAGGACTTAAACGTATGAATAGTTATGAAGCTTTATCTCAAATGTAATCGCGACGAGTCAAGCTCAACGGCTTCAAAAATATACCAATACTCGAGTACAAGATCTTTCATGCTGGTGACATACATGCTCACGGGCTGTCAAAAAATAAGACAATCCTGAGTGAAAAACAAGCGATGCACGTCAAATAAAATGCCAAAAAAAGGCTGAAAAGAGCAGTGAAATTTTTTAGAAAAATATTTTTTTTTCATACTTTTTTCTCAATGTCCAACCACATAGGGATCGAGTACAATAGAGTGACCAACGTGACCCTGGCCGACATACCAGGGCACGTTTACGGCGAGCAGTACGACTGGCTGGTTGAGAAGTTCTCGGAGAAATTTCTGATTAACATTCAGAGCTTAGACGATGTTGAGGCGAACTTCGATTTGAAGAACATTGATACTCTGATTGCAAATGCTTTTAGACGGATCATGATAGCCGAGGTCCCTAGCGTTGCTCCCGAAACCATATACATATACAACAACACCAGTGTGATCAGTGATGAAGTGCTATCCCACCGTATAGGTCTTATCCCTCTTCGTGTTGACCCAGACCTTTTAAGCTGGGTGGATAGCACCATGAAAGAAGACGAAGGAAAATACACTGATGAGAACACCGTTGTCCTCAGCATAAAGGTGGAGTGCACTCGTAACCCGAACGCCCCTAAGGACCTGACAGATCCTAAAGAAATGTATATAAACCTGCATGTGTATGCAAAGGACCTCACATTTGTTCCGCATGGGAAACAAGAGGAGCTATTCAAAGATGCCCCTGTGACCCCAGTGTACCCAGAGATTCTCTTGGCCAAGCTCAGACCGGGCCAAAGCATCCATTTGAGTGCACACTGTGTTCTCGGCATAGGCCTGGACCATGCAAAATTTTCCCCCGTGGCTACGGCTAGTTATAGATTGATGCCAACGATAGACATACTCGAGCCGATCACCGGCCAGGAAGCCGTCAAGTTCCAGAAATGTTTTGCGCCGGGTGTCATAGATATTGTAGACGGGAAGGCTGTAGTGAAGGACGCACGCAAGGACACTGTCAGTAGGGAGGTGCTTAGACATGATGAATTCAAAGGGAAGGTGAAGTTGGGGAGAGACCGGCTGCATTTTGTGTTCAATGTTGAGAGTTGTAGCAGTATGTCGCCCGAGGAGATTTTCTTTAAGCTGGTGCGGATATTGAAGAATAAGGCGGAGTATTTGAGAGGGTGTCCAATTGGCCAGGTGTAGTCGGTTTTATTTGATTTATGGAGAAGTTATTTGAGCACGCTTCGCTCGAATTTCTATCACCGAAAGACTAACCACTTTTTTGAGAATACACTCACTCCTCGAATTTACGAGGGAAAGCATTTGTGATGGCTTAGTGGTCTTGGTACAGAAGCATAGTAAAGACCTAATGTATACAATATATTATATGTATGATGATGTAGAATTTGGCACATAACATTTGTGTATGAAAATTGATTCAAGTTAATTTTAAGAAATTTTGAGTATAAATGTATGAAAAAAAACCTCTTCCCATTTCTTAGCTCTAACTTCTGCTTGTCTCATTATTTTGCAGAAGCTGAAGCACGCTATCCGGTTTAATTCTTTGCTATGCGACCTATTCACTAAAAAAGTAAATGTCCATCCTTTAACCGACAAGAATATACAAATCATACTAGTCCCAAGTACCACGTCATAGAGGCTATTCGTTCCATAAAAGTGAATCGTCCTTGTTTGAACTTTTCATCATTTTTTGAGCTAGTCCTCCTGCCACTATACTATGCCCCTCCAGTCACTCCCTCGCGAAATACTTCTTTTGATTTTCCGTGAAATACCCGCAGAAAAGGTTTTGTTCTTCTGGGGAGTTCTACCTAACTCGTTTGTATTGCAGTGTGTTTTCAGAATTGTTACGTTACTCGATCAAAAACCACAACAACTGTTGCCAAATTCCTACCACAACGAATCAGGAAAACACATCTACTCTTACACCAAAAAGCTAAGTGGGGAATCTTTTCTTTTTTGTACTAGCTATGATGGTTCGCGTGTTGGGCTTTACGGTCTTTCTGAACACACAACCGCTTTTGAGGATATTCTTCCTTTCGTGAGTTTTGTGCGTTCCACACGTGCACTGGACTTCGAGAAGACAATCGGACTGTGCGGTGTGTTTCCCAACGTGAAAGTACTTTCCAGTTCTGCAGAAAATGCTGTTCTGATTTGCAAGACATCCAAACTCTTACCTAGTGTATTGCTAACTAGTTTATTACTTTCCGATTGCAAGAGAGAACAACTCACGTTTGCCTACTCAGCTAAGAGATTCCCGAACCTCAAAACTTTGAAGTTGTTATGGATCACCTTGGAATTGGACGAGTCCGAACCTCTAATAACCCATTTAACATTAACAGTTTCAAATCCAGGGTCTCTTCCACTCTTTGAAAGACTAAAGCATCTCACTTCACTTTTTGTGAACTTAAATTTCGATATCGAATGTAGATATCAAACTCCCCAAACAATATTTAAAGTAAAGTCTATCTTGCCAAAGCTTAAGTCTTTGGAAGTTCGGAATGCAAAAGTAGATGCTCAGTTACTAATGTTTCCAAATCTACTAGAGATCACTCTCGTAGGGGTTCTTTTTGATTACAAACAACTTATTTCAAACGCGTCAAGAAGCCAAATCATATCTATGGAACTAGACGTGCGGTATATCAATAATCTTACGTTTCCAGAAGGCTCTTTCACCGCTCTCAAAAAACTCATAGTCAGGAACATGTATGCAGACACTCCTGTGGATGTAAAACATTTACACTTGAAGGAGCTTTGTTTGGACTCAGGTCCGTTTTACTATGTTGAGCTAAATGAGGACTTGGAGCTGTTATATACTTATTGGGTTGATGATGAAGTCTATCTTAATCTACCTAAACTCAAACACCTTTTTTTGTGTGAAAGTATGAATAACAATATAAATCAACTTCATTATTATCCCAAATTGGAATCCTTTGATTGTTCATGGAGCACTACTCTGGATTTAGGTCCCTTGAAGCATCTTAAAAAGGTTCGAAAATTAGTTCTCGAAGGCAAATTCGACAGCATTGCAGTCTTTGAGTCAGGGTTTCCATTCTTAGAAGAGTTGGTGATCAAGAATTGTAATGTGGAACGTTTGGGTTCCTTGCTGAATTTGAAACTCAAAAAAATTGATATAAAATCCTCAAAATTGCAAATTCTTGATGGAATTGTGTTCAAAAATATGCCTCTAGAAAGTATGACGTTTATAAATTGTGATATTCACACGGTATCTGATTTAGCCTTCATTCCCGTTTCAAAAGTGGACTTATCAAATAACCGAATAAAAGTTTTGGAGGGTATTAATGATCTTCCAAACTTGAAGGAGCTTATAGTCGACGGTAATCCACTTCAATTTATCGGAGTGTGTGCGAATCTTCCGTCGTTGGAATACGTAAGTATGATACCCAGTCTTTTTTCTGAAGCCGAGAAGAAACGGGCTTCCGGAGTGTTTGGACAGGATGTTTTCGTCAGATATAGGCCATAGTAACTCTATTTCGGCTCATAGTTGAAGCTAAGTAACTTTTTATAGAGTTTTGGAGAAAAAGAGAAGATCAACATATTAAAATATTGAACAATGCGAAAATCACTCTCTGGTGAAGTCCCGTAGTTCTTAGTATATTCGTATTAATATAACCACTTAGAATCTTACAGCTTAGCATAAACATATCATCATCAAGCACATCCTCAGGAATATAATACACTGTCTCATACTCTTTCCCACACCCCTACTTCCCCCTCCTCATCGTCGTCATCCTCCCCTTCCTTCATCAAAAAGTTTATAATATCCTTACCACTTACACTAGTTGCCAATACTTCACCAGAGTACCCATCATCATGATTTTTCACTACCCCCTCGACTTCTTCCTCCTCTGTCCGCTTATCGTCTTCGCTTTTGGCTCCAGAGCCTTCTTCCTCTTTTAAAATTCTTTCTGTAAACCACACACTGAACAACAATAACTGCACGGTCATCAAGAAAAGTTCGTTCAAAACCACACGTAGAGTTCCACCAGGCCGTTCTCCAACCACTACAATACTGTATAGCCCGTACTCGTAACCCCCCGAGGCCCCTACACCAAAGAAAATTCTGAAAACTACAAAAACTAAATTTGCCCAAATTGGAAGCGCTAGAAGCATCTTCAGGATTACTCGCCGGCCTGAACGACTTCGTAGGAGTTCTGTTGTGCTAGAAGGAAAAGGATGTGATACCATCAGCTGCACAATAGCTCGTATTGCTAATTCTCCCAAACTTTGATCCATTAGATATATATAAACAATTGTCACGTACCCCAAAACTTCAAGACTACTCTGGAGATGGCTCACGAAGTGTCGCTGTCTTTTTTTGAGGGTTGTGGAATGGTTCATGTGCTATAGGTTTGTGATGAGGTGTGATTTTGGTGTTTGGATGTGATTCTTAAGATGTGATTAACTTTGGTGTCTGGGTGTTAATGTCTGGGTGTTGATGTCTGGGTGTTATAGGCTATGAAATCATAGCCGATTGAGTCTATCGGTAACCTGGAAGATCATCAACGTGTTCGAACGTGTTTGATGAATCGAACTGGAAGAAAGAGTGTTTGTATGTTTATATCGCATTTGCACATCCATCTATCCTAAATCTACGTATAAGCAGTGTAGGCTACTGTAGGCGCTTTTAAAGTCAAATCATGAGACTGAGGGGACGGAAAAACCGTTAAGTCGAAGAAACAAGATTGATATAAATCGCTAAAATACACCCTTTTTAGGCTCAATTTGGTACACATACACGAGAAACCGGAATCCGGCAAGATTACCCGCCATAGGCTCTTAGTCAGGTGGTGAAGCAATGCAGGATATATAAATTGGGCCAGATCCAGTTTTCACCAACTCCCGAAGACCCACACCTATCAAAAATGACAGCAGTGTATGTTAACATTCAATGAGTTTTTATTCTCTTCAATTGATTGATCCGATTGTTAGTTTGATTGTTTTCTGATTTGTTGAGTTGCAGATGAGATGAGATGCCTCAATTGTGTGGTGAACTATTCATCAATCGCTGTTTAATTTTTGTTCTATCCTACTGTTTTCTATTGTTTCTATCAATTGATGTATATCTCAATTGATATGTTCTATGATGTTGTCCTCAATTGATATATTAATGGTTCTTTATGTGATGATGCATTATAGTGTATGCTATAATATACCGTTACATGGTCGAACAATCCATCTATAGGTGTACCGGCTGTTCTAATTTTTCATCCCAGGATTAGTCTCATCTATCTTATTTATCTTATTCATCTTCTTTTGTTGTTCTCCTTATGATGCTTCCCGGGTGCTAATAAATTTAATTCCTCAATTGCGGGGTTTCCTTTATGTCCGGTTGTATGGGTACGTTTTCATGAATGTTTTCTTATATACTCTGATGATTTGATTATACTACCTGGTGATATTACTGATTTTCAATATTGATTCTTTTCATCAGTAGCACATCATGATGACTACTGATTGATTTGATTAAAATTGGTGTTGATTGATTTCCCTCTTTGTTAGGTTTTCATACCATTTATTTTATCCAATTGGCTTAGTATTTGGTAGCTAGCGTCAATGACTCAACTATATCTTCTTCTTTCCTGTTTATTTGTCATCATGAGATGGATCTAGGTGCATGGAATATTTCGTTCATATGCCAAAAATCTTATCTTGATCCATGCACTCATCCCCTTCTTTGTAATCCCTCATATATATCTACCAAATTTATAGTTTAAACCGATGATGTCGTTTTCTTCATTTTAGTTTCATTTTTCAATCACTACTCAGCTATTTTGAATTCTCATCAGGCATATGCATCCAATACTCGTTGCTCCAATATCACAAATGATTCTTGAATCAAAATTTGCGAGAGACTATCGGTTCAATGTAACATATTCGTTTACTCGATTGCCTCAGCTTCTTGCTTAACCACTCACTTTACTTGTGGTTTTGGTTGCGCTCGTGGTACTAACCAGTGCCGACGTCGGACTCATTGGCCTCGCCGTAATGGGCCAGAACCTTATCCTCAACATTGCCGACCACGGCTTCAAAGTTGTTGCGTTCAACAGAACAACTCTGAAAGTGCAGCACTTTCTCGACAACGAGGCCAAGGACAAACCCAACGTGATTGGCGCTTTCTCTATTGAGGAGCTCATTGCCAAGTTGAAGAAACCTAGAAGAATCATTCTTCTTGTCAAGGCTGGTTCCGCCGTTGACGCTTTTATTGAGAAGCTTCTTCCTCATCTCGATGAGGGCGACATCATCATCGATGGTGGTAACCTGCACTTCCCAGACCTGAACCGTCGTGCCAAGGAGCTTGCTGCCAAGGGCATTCGTTTTGTAGGCTCTGGTGTGTCTGGAGGCGAGGAAGGTGCTCGCTTTGGGCCTTCGTTGATGCCTGGAGGAAACTCCGAGGCGTGGCCTCACATTAAGGACATTTTCCAGTCCATTAGTGCCAAGGCCGACGGAGAGCCATGCTGTGACTGGGTTGGACCGGAAGGCTCTGGCCACTTCGTGAAGATGGTCCACAACGGTATTGAGTACGGTGACATGCAGTTGATTGCCGAGGCCTACGACTTGATGAAGAGAGTTGGTGGCTTCACTGACAAGGAGATTGGTCAGGTGTTTACCGAGTGGAATAAGGGGGTCTTGGACTCGTTTTTGATTGAGATTACCAGAGATATTCTCTTGTATGACGACATTGACGGGACTCCACTTGTGGAGAAGATTTTGGACCTGGCTGGCCAAAAGGGGACTGGGAAGTGGACCGCCATCAACGCGTTGGACTTGGGCATGCCAGTCACCCTTATCGGGGAGGCTGTCTTTGCGCGCTGTCTTTCTGCGGTGAAGCAGGAGCGTGTGCACGCCTCGAAGCTTCTTGCGGGCCCAACAATTCCTAAGGATGCTGTCAAGGACAAGAAGCAGTTTGTGGCTGACCTTGAGCAGGCGTTGTATGCTTCCAAGATCATCTCGTATGCCCAGGGCTTTATGTTGATTCGTGAGGCTGCCAAGGAGTACGGCTGGAAGTTGAACAACCCAGCCATTGCGTTGATGTGGAGAGGAGGATGCATCATCCGTTCTGTGTTCCTCGGGGAGATCACCAAGGCGTACAGAGAGAACCCAGAGTTGGAGAACTTGTTGTTTAACGAGTTTTTCAAGAGTGCCATTTCCAAGGCGCAGAGCGGATGGCGTAAGACTCTTGGTCTTGCGACCACCTACGGTGTTCCAGCACCTGCTTTTGCGACTGCCTTGGCGTTCTACGATGGCTACCGGTCTGCAGAGCTTCCTGCGAACTTGATCCAGGCCCAGAGAGACTACTTTGGTGCGCACACTTTCAAGGTGAAGCCAGAGTTTGCGGCTAAGAATTTGCCAGAGGGAGAGAGCATTCACGTGAATTGGACTGGTAAGGGGGGTAATGTCTCGGCGAGTACGTATGATGCTTAATCACGAGAGAAGCGATTCACTATGAATGAAGCCAGTTGTTGGTCTCCAGGAGTGTGTCAGAAGATGCGCCGACCTTCAATTGGTTTCGCTCATAGAAGCAAATGGTTTTTGTTAGCCGAAATATCTTGAATTGTGAGTTATTGATTTGACTGATCTCTTTCAAGTAAATCAGACAGTGTGAAGTGTTGAGTATAATAAGACTAATAGCACTATATACGAGGCAGTGTAGATCAGCAGTCATTCAGTTAGTTCATCGTATGGAGGGTTTTACTCAATATGTGTTTTAGTTGTGTATATATATTGTATAAACATATACATTGTGTATGGTAAATATACGACCTTCCTTAACATCGCTCATTGGCAAGCAGGCCTATGAAAAGTGCTTCGATCTCTAAAAAAATGAAACATCAGGTTCTCAGAAGCCCGTGGCACCGAGCGTATGGTTTTATATTCTGATATAGATTGATTCATGTCAAATGCAGTTTTCAAGAAAAACTACCCATATAATGCTTTGAGTGAGCTGACACATTCCGCTCGATTTATATGTCACATTATCGGCTCAATGTAACCTCAATCTCCGACTCAGTATCATCAGAAATTCTTTCGAATTTTCTAAAAAGCCTCTCCACCTCCTCATCCATATTCATCGTATCACCATCTCCCCCAACCCTAATATATTCATCATAATTCTCCCCGGAACTCTCCTTGTAAGTTTCAATGAAAAATCTTCTTCTTTGGTAATCAAAACACCCCCCTCTCCCTAGAACTTGAGCCCCCAAAATCAACTTATTCTCTTCAAACTTCAAACTGTATACAGAGAGGGGCCTTTTGTCATCACGTCTATAGTATGGATTCTCAGAAGAAGTGTGATAAAGCTGGTCTTGGAAAAAGCTTCTATTGAACCACTGAAGCGACTTCAATGTGTAAACTTGCATACACTCAGAGCATGTCTTTGTAGGACCCACGTAGCATTGCAAAATCTCGTCAAACTTTAGGCCATCCATCAACTCAGCAAAGACTTCATAGTTTGGAACGGTGGTGTACGGAGATTGGGAGTCTAACTCCACCTCATATTCAGAAACAGAGTGGTTGAAATTAGAGCCCACAATGGACGTCAAAGTTTCTAATTTGATCATTGAGTGGCTTAGAATGGCTGTATAAGTTTCATCAACCAAGCAGCCAAACTCAAGAACCCCATTTGGCGCGTCTAGTCGTGCTGAACTGTGGGATACCAAATCTCTACTCACCAACTGAGACGCTACATAAAACTGGGGGTCTTTCAAGCCAATCCCAAAGTACCCCTCTGGGTGGTCAGCGTCAATGTGACATAGAAAGTTGTCTACTGTGATGTCATTACCATCTGTAGAATTTTGGAAAGTCACAGAAGTCCGCACTGGTCCAGAGGGATCACCCTCGAAAACGAAATCCCGCTTGGGTAATTCTACTCCGACGGGAATACATATACCCGATTTTGAACAGCACAAGGGTAGCTTGATCGTCTCGTTTTGTAGCCCTAATCTGACTAGTACATAGAGAGGGCCAGAGGTTTTGTAATATACACTGGAAGCTTCATTCTCTGTAACACCTTCAATTTTTTCCTGGAAAAGTGGAAGCGTGAGTGTTTTTTTTGGTTGGGGATTGGGTTCGGAGAAATCAGTCCGGATTGATTGGGTATCAGCCCCAGAGATTTTTGAGAATGAGGAAATGCTAGGGACTTTGGGTACCATTTCGGGTTTTTGTAATTTTTTGGTGCTGGTTGTTGGATTGCTCAGTTTTAATAGTTTGAGTGTCTAGATGGCTCCGTAGTTCGAAGTTTAGTTTATTCCTTAGTTGGGTGGCGGTGTGACCTGAGCGAGATGATGTTTGAGTTGAGTAGTTTATTTTTAAGGGTTTTGGTAAGTCCAGACTTTCTTTATCTCTAATTTGAGCTTCCTCTTGTTTTCTAGTGCTTGGTCAATGTCATCATTGGAGATATTTACATTATTAGATATAATCAGTAAGTCTGCTCAATGTGCTATTTTGTTGTAATTCCGAAGTGATTTCACTTATTTGTAAGCTTCACACCGAAGGTTGAACCTCACTAAAAACGACATTACAAGCTTTTTTTGGATAGAAACTTTCTATAACTTTAGCACCGTCATTTGAGGAGTCTACAAGACACTAATATACATGATTATCTATTTGAGTTGAGTCAATTCTCCATTCGAACAGAGCCATTTGACTTTTCTATGACTGTTGGAAATGTGAACATTAGATTATCTAAAAAGTGAGATTGATTGGGATTTGAGAATGCGAACCCTTTCATGAGCTGGGCAAAAGGAAAGGAATAAGAAGGTGAGTAGAAAATGAACAGATTAAGCAAACTCACAAATCCAAGAACATTTCCAGAAAAAATCATTCACAAAATATTTATTTTGATGGACTTTCAAAAAAAAAAAATATTTTTTTTAAAATCAATTTGTCTTAAAACAACAAAATAATCTATCGTAGAACAGAAGATATATCTATCAAAAACCGTACAGAAAAGATATACTTCGCTTCGCTTATACATCTTTGACAGGAGAATTGATGCTCGCTTCACTGCATCGCATCATTTTACATCCACGCCCCCTACCATCGCCCCCCCCAACTTGACCACTTCATCCAAGACAACCCCCCTATTCAAAGCAACCCTCCCCCTGCTTGGCTTCACGTTGCACCCCAAATTCACTCTAAAATCACGCTCCCCGCCAATCCCAGGGAAAAATATGCCCGTCACCACCCTCTCCAATCCGCAATATCTGTGCACAGAAAAGAGCGCAATGTTTGAAAACTTGGAATTGAGCTCTTCCAAGTACCCAAAAATCGGATCTGAGTTGTCCACTAAAACGTCCGTCGCATCCCCCTCCCAGACCCCCTTCAAAGAGTTGATATTTATATAGCTATTTTCAGTTAAAACTCCACTTCTCTCACTCAAATCTCCTTTCAAGTGTATGACAAAATCATAGTCTTCCAATGCAGGCTTGAAAATTTTTGGTAAAGCTTTTTCGACCCCCTCCTTCTCTAGCACCCCCACTGCAGCACGTGCCAACGCCGTGAGCCGTGTCGCCATTGCCAAATGGATGTTGCTCCCGTAGAGTATACCTGACTGGTCGTCTTTTGTTGCGACGAAAAACTGGGTTTTTGAGGCAGTTGGGTCGCTTTTTCTCACCCTCTCAAAGTTCGACGTCATCACGCCCCTCAGAGCAGCTGAGAGCTCCAGAGCAGGCTCCTCTTGGTGGCCAAGATCGCCTCTATTGACGTCCAAAACAAGCGGCTCTTCTTTCCAGTTCCAGCGAGCGATAAAGTCCAAAACTCTAAAAAACCCATTAGCCACTCCGGACGGCGCACACCACGCCCCGGGCGCTACAAACACTTTCAAAACAATGAGTTCCGCGAGCTCTTCATTGATGTGGCAGAGTAAGAGTTGGTTGTCGAGCCAGCGTTTGAATAGACGCACCACAGGAGAGAAAAACACATGCCGGAACGCCGCCGACGAAACGCTGCGCGTGTGCTTGATGTTGGCAATGTATTTGCGCACAAAGGAGAGATATGTGTCCTCCAAAACAGGTCTTAAATCCTTGGGGGCGTTCAGAGTGGCTCTCAAATAAAGTACCTCATCACGCTCCGTCAACACTCGAATGCGGAACCCGAACCCCTCCGGCGCCACTACCAGCAATGTCACCACGTTTGAATTGAGCGGAACACTTTTCGCGTCGTGCTGTAGGATGCTTCTGTACTCCTTTGGCAAGCTTTTAGCCAATTTTACTAGAAATGCTGTCTTGGCATTTTCAAGCGCCGCCAGCCGGTCAGGCCATCGCAGCAGACTTTCAAACTCAAGCACAACATCTTGAAAGAAATCTGGGCTCGCCACGGCCCATGGAACGGGAGTTAATGCCGATGCATTGCGGAAGGCCGAACCTGCAGGGAGAACGTTTTTCACGGGCATCGGAAGGCCAGAAAGCAGGGTAAGGGTTTTGTATAACCCTTCGAAAGACGTTCTCAAAGCGGCGAAGCCGTGGGTGGCTGTTGGGCTGCTTTTCCTGGCCCCTGGAAGTGCAGCTGTAGGAATCATTTTCTGAGCGCTTAGACCAGGCAGAGTAACGCGAGAGGCACAGAATGCATCTAAGTGGATCAGGAAAAGATGTTGCACCATTTGGAGCGCCACCGGTTTGTCTGCAGATGCCTCAAAAACCACACAGTGGCATATAGTGCCATCTTTGAACTTCCGGAGAGAAGATTTGCCACCCCAAAACAGCACAAACTCCTTGGCGTCGTCACTGGAGGCCAGTGGCCCGAAAACTACAAGTTTTTCTGCCTCACGTGCGTCTAGCACTAAGCCTATATGAACGCTGCACGTGCTCATGTCCAACTCCGGCCGCCGGCGGTGCACCGGGGTGCGCATGCCGCTAACCTGGGCATACTCGGGCACCAGGTGATCTTTAACCAGTACTTTGAGCGCGCGAGCACGGTTTCCAAGCCCTCTGCGGAGGATAGTGTATATTCTATTTCTTACGTAATTTTCGTAAGACACAAACGCAATTTTTGCGCCGGAATCAAACCCTATGGTGTCTAACAGCGCGTCCGAAGAGGGGACGGGCATTTCCAAGTTGAGATCGTACTTGAGGAAGGAGACATCGCTGTTTTTGAGAAAAACAGTCTCGAACGAGTCAGCAGCGTCAGAAGAGAGATTTTGAAGCGTGAGCTTGGCCTCGTGTCTTAACATGGCGTAGGAAGACGGCAGCATCTTCCAAAGTACGTTCAAACCCGTGGTTTTATCAAAAATTGCTGGGATGTTAAACCCTTCAGACTGGTATGTCACGTGACTGAGGCCATCAGCCAGGGTAAACAGCATATGGCCATGTTCTAGATCGGTCTCTGCGATGTACTTGATTACGCCTTTAAAGAGTTGGTAGGCAGAATAGCCCGAGAGAAGGATTTTCGAGCCCTGAGAACCCCCTCCTTTGAGAAGGAGTGCGGTTAGCAACGCATACTCAAAATGGCCGAAACCGCCAAAATTCAAGTGGCCCAGTTTGAAGCCTCTTTGAAGAAGCCATAGGCGACCCAAAACACAGGCGGCGTGAAAATTTTCCGCGGTTTTCTTTGCACTATAGAGAATCTTTAGGTAGTGCGTATAGCAAGACGCAGTAATAAGAGCTGCATTATAGAGGGGGGTAGGGGGCGCATCCAGAATAGGGAGCCTGACGTTATTTTTTTCAGGAGCCAATTTCTTAGCTTCAAAGGTGCCGTACGGGAAGGCGGGGGTCACTCTGACAGAAAAGCGTTGAGCTCTAAAGTTGTATTGATTATTGGGATTTTCTGCAGAACAGTCTATACGAAGAGTAGGAGTGAGGGCATCTCCATTCATGTATTCGTATCTGAATTTCAAAAACGGGAGTTCTTTTCCCAAAGAGGAAACCAAGTTTTTCGTTAAAAATGCAAGATAAAAGGCTCTCTTGTGAAATGCTCTATAATTTAAATGGTCCTTTTTCTCAAAAAGTTGGGAGGGCATCTCTACAGCCAAATCTACAGTGTTATAGAATGGCAACTGGATGCCCGTCTTAAGCCCAAATGAGCCAACAAGTTGGACATCTGTTGGTTGTTTATATGCAAACTTATATTTTACACTGGAAGGCTTTGGATCGGCAAAGGGAACTGCAATTTTCTTGATTTTTGGATGGCCGGTTTCTGCAGTAAAAATAGACCCGATCTCGTCCAGAGAGATCGGCTCGCACTCTGGAACGGCCTGGATGGCATCATAGAGTTTGTGGAGAAACTTCGTCACAGCCTCCATTTTGCGTTCCTCGAGCTTCACTTCTTTGACAAGCTCATCTATTTGAAGTTGAAAAATGTTCAGGCGGAAAAGTTCTGCGGTTTCACGTGCTATTTGGACGTCCTTGTCGGCTGATTTCTGACGTTTTGGCGCAGACTCGGGCTCTGAGTGGTCGGACTCATCGCTAGGGGGTTCTGAGGGGGGGTTTTGATCCCCGGATCGAGCTTCAGAGGCAGAGGACGCGGGGTGGGGGCGTTTAAGCATAGTAGATAGATTTTTGCTGATGAATTTTTTTAAAGAAAATTATATGAAAAATTTATTGATGATTTTTTTTTATCTGGATGAAGTAGGCTGGGGAGTTTTATGTGTTGTTGTGGCTGACTATCTGAGGTTAAAGTTGGTATATATCATTTTTTGTTAAAAATTCTTGTGTTTTGTGAGTTTTTTGAATGTGTTTTCTCTCAGTATTTCAGTTAAAACCCACATCTTGTTACTGCATAAGCGAGGTTATTTGTTGAAAACACGCTGCATTGGGTAATTAAAATTCATTTTCGTTTTTTTTTTTTTGGTAGATGAGGGGGACCAGTGTAGGTGAGTTCAAACTACCAAGACTGATGAAAAAATTTTCAAGAAGAAGAAGAAGCTCAGAAAAACTCTAAGTTCTCAACGAATCACGGCGGGTCGTTACTTAACTTCCCTCGAATTCATAGAATAGTCTCTCATGTTTTGCTTTTTGTTTTGACAACTGTCTAATATATGTTTAGTGCGTGATGCAGGGCGTTGTGTTTATCTGATGCATATTCACTGAGATGATCTCTCGACTTCTCGACGATACCTATATCATTTTTTGGATTTATATATGTAAATGGGTTGACCAGGAATCTGCCTGACTGGTTCCAATGATAATTTCGGCGCTTATCACGGGAATTTGTAGGTTGACTCATGAGTACTTAGTGCAGAGACTGGCATTCTTGCGATGCTCATTCAACTAGACAAACTATCTTTTTCTTTCTTCTCAAAGGCTCCAAAGCCAGGGCTGAGTTGTATCCTCGTACTAGAAAATCATTAGCAAAAATGAAGGGAGAAGTTTAACCTTGTTCTGATTGTGAGGAACGATTTCCAACTCACAGTCACAAATTAGCGTACTTGTGCTGGAGCAGCTCTGCTCTAAAGAAAGCGGTGTCGATAGGGTTTGTCAGAGAACGGAGCACGTCTCGCTAAGTTGGAGCTCACCAATGCAGCGAGTATTCCTCTCGTATCAAAACCTCTTATCCAGTTAACAAGGCTGGCATTTAACTGTCTAGTTTGGCCAGATGACTGCCCTGCCAAGAGATCTTATGCAAACTCTAATGTGAGGAAATATCCGTATATGTGAAAATGTAAATGAAGAATGAACATTAAGATAACTGAGTCTGCACCCTACTTCCGGTTCCCTCTCCGCCCCTGATATCTTCGCCAACTGAAAGTTCGTAATTTTAAATAGAAGAAAAGAGAAAACACCAAAGACATAGTACATGACATTCACAGTCTCAGCCCACCGAAGGCATGGTAACTTACGAATCATGCAAGCACTAACCCCCAACTGTTGCATATTAAATCCTCTCAAGCACGTCTACAGAAAGCCTGTTCATTGGTGTGGAAAGATCAAAGTACAACTTCTCAAAAAATGATACTTTTTTCACGTGCGTCAAAAAGAAACTCAAAAAATGAGTGAAAGAGGCAAAAGAAGCACACGTCCGGAGATCTGGAAAACCGTATAAGTACCCCACAATAGCAACAGCCTAGGCGTATAATCGCTATGGCCCGAAGTACATGATGGAGGGGCATATGAAATTATAGAGTATATCCGAGATAGGCATTAGGAGCCGGTGTCTAATTGTATAGAATAATGGCAAGTGTACTTGTTATACACCCACTCATCATATCCACTAACTACATACAACTTTAACAGCATGAATAAACCTAAAGAGGATTCTCATATAAGTATGAACACATGAACGCATGAACACATGAATACACCAAAATACTCAACATTCTCGGCACGACTATTCGACAACTGATATGACATACCTTTCAGCGGAGATGAGCCAATCGACAAGGCGTTGCTCCCCCACCACAAAACTAACATGCCATATTTTATAGCGTATATACACCAGAATAAATGGACCTCATCTAGCGGTTGAGAAAGAGGAGTAAGACTAGCACTGGAAGATCAACACAGCGACATAAAACCCTCAACAGTTGCCCAATCGGGCAATCCAAGTGTAATCAAAAATGTGTTAACTGCCCAGAGTGGGGCGCCAAGACCACTAATGGCACATATTCATAAGGAAATATGGGGTTCCGGAGCTTGATGCGGAGTTGTACTCCAGTATGTGCATTTAGATGCGAGTGCTGAATACATGCACAATATACAAAAAATGGCCCAAGATTTTTGAAAGAGCCAATTACTGGAATAGGGTGTTATACTGTGAGTTAGTAAAAAATTGCATATCGAGAGAAAAACGTATATTCATACACAACACTCGTAAATAATGCATAGTTATCCACATTTTGAAGAAGCTCTTCGATGAGGGGACCCAGATGTCAACACTATGATGTACTATGATGTGGGGACCCTATATCTCCTAAGCCTATATAAAGAGCACCTTCTATCCTATTGTCTCTGTATACCCAAACTATCATCATATCATGGACGTTGAGAAAGCAGAAGTTCTCAACGTTGAAGACGCAAGTTTGAAAGACGGCGTCAAAAGCTATGCCGTGGACGACGTGCATGCAAAGATCGATGAAGCCGCTCAGTATGATGACGACACCATCGAGTACAGCGAGGACGAAGCGAAGAAGATCACCAGAAAAGTCGACTGGATAATCATTCCTCTTATTGGTGTATGCTATGTGTTTTTCTATGTGGACAAGACCACACTTTCGTACGCTTCTATCTTTGGCATCAAGGAGGACCTCAAGCTTGTTGGGATGGATTACAGTTGGCTTTCTTCGATTTTCTATGCTGGGTACTTCTTTTTTTCCATTGTAAATAACTTCTTTCTTATCAGACTCCCTGTGGGGAAATTCCTTGGTTTCAACATCTTCATGTGGGGTGTTCTTCTTATGTGCCAGGCGGCCTGTAACTCCTTTGGGTCACTTATGGCGGTTCGCTTTATTGGAGGTGCCTTTGAGTCCGTGGCAGACCCGGCTTACATGCTTATCACCGGTATGTGGTACACAAGAAGAGAGCAGCCAATCAAAATGGGCATCTGGTACACCTTCAACGGAATTGGTATTTCTTGCGGTGGATTGTTAGGTTTTGGCATTGGCCAGATCAAAGGCAAGTTGCCTTCATGGAAATATGAGTTTCTCATCATCGGCGCCGCTTGTTGTTTTTGGGGTATCGTCATTGCCTTTGCAATGCCTGACAGTCCTGTGAGAACGCACTACTTCAACACTCGCCAGAAAAAGATCCTCGTCCACAAACTTAAGGCCAACCAGACAGGTGTGGAGACCAAAATCTTCAAAATGTACCAGATGAAGGAAGCGTTTTTGGACCTTCGTCTCTATCTTCTCTTCCTCATCTGTTTGTTCCACAATCTCTCCAACGGAGTAATTTCGAACTTTGGAACTCTCATCATCAACGGCCTCGGCTTCTCCACCATCATCACCACCGTTCTCCAGGTGCCTTACGGAGTGATCATCGCGCTCTTCATTCTTATGTGCGTGTACTTGAATGACTACTTCATCACCCGCTTGAAGCGGAACATGCGGTGCGTCTTCATCATCATCTTCCTTCTTCCGAACATTGCCGGATGCTTTGGGATGTTGCTTGTGGACCAGAAGCACCACGTCGGCAAGCTTATTTGCTACTACTTGACAGGCGCCTACAACGCGTCCTTCATTATGATCTTGTCGTTGCTGACATCCAACATTGCGGGATACACGAAGAAGATCATCTTCAACGCAGGCCTTTTCATGGGCTACTGTGTGGGGAACTTCGCGGGGCCGTTTTTGGCCAAGTCCAACCAGGCCGAGCGCGGCTACCCTCTAGCGTCGGGCGGCATGCTCTTGTCTATCGGAATTGAGATTGTGTTGGTAGCGATTTTCGGGTTGTACTGCAAATGGGACAACAAAATGAGAGACAGGGAGCAGGGGATCGAGGACCCAAGTCAGAGAGTGTTGAGACACTCTTTCGAGGATTTGACCGATAAGGAGAATCGTGATTTCAGATATGTTTATTAAGTAGCTACGAACGAAGCAAACGTTTGAGTGGGGGGTAAGTAACACTGCTCACCTATATATACTTATATACCAAGAGAGTACGGAAGGGCCCAGAAGCAACGATTTCAAAGCTCATCAAAATATATATGTGCACAAGAGATTTCACTTTCACCTCTTTTCTTGATTTGAACTCTATGTTATGCTATACGATTGTTGTAGGTGTTATTGTTGTAGCTCAAGGCCAATACTAAGATGTGAAGCCAGCCAGCATAACCACTAGTGGAGTACCGGTAGAGCCAAGATTAGTCAGCGGACTGCGGTTGGTCCACTGCTAAGGCTAAATTCAGAAAAATACTATAACAGTATACAGGGCCGGTCTATGTTATTTATAGCCCATATGAATCATATATGAGGATAGATCTACTCTGCATCGGTCATGTCCACCGAGTATACGTCTTGAGGAACTCACGAACGTATGCTTATGTGAGGAATTGTCTATGGATGAACATAAACAGAAATCATATGCTTTGTCAATCACACGACTCAGATAGCTCCGCTTTAGCATACCCCACTGTCCGCCAAGTGCAAATGCTGAATTAGGCTGTCTGTCACGTATACCAAATACACAAATATACTCGCAACCCTAAACTGTCCCGAACATGGAAACCGAATAAGCCGCCTTTTTTGAAGCACAAGCTCTTAAATCGGTGCCACCCAACTGCGCTGCAAATAGACTCAAACCCGAGAACCTCTAAATGTGTCTAAGTGCCAGCAAAATTTTCTAAATGCAGGCATGCATATGCAGGCATGCACGCATGGACCCCGCATTGTTTTCATGCTCCCCGGATTGCCTAAAAGGGCCCTCCGGTGTGATGTAATCAGATCTTGGCCGCCAAGATCGCAGGCTGATTTACGTAATATTGACATTTGCTGGTGGTTTAGTTTCTACTCAAAAATAGCCTACTGAGTACGAGACTGTAGGTTTCCATCAATGATTGAGGGTCATCAAAAATAACCTCTTGTTATGGCATTTCCTTTTTTTCATGGCAGAACACATTTCTATATGCAATTGTTAATGCGAGTCACAACAAGCTTAGCTGTCACCTGCGGGCTCGTAATACTTAACCGAGTTTTTTATGTTTTGAAAATTTCCTCATTCAATCCACTTATCAAAATTTGAAAAGGTTAGGGTGAATGGGCATAAAGAGACTGTTCAAAATTTAATAATAAATCTTTACAGTTTCGTGAAAGCAGACATTTGCGGCTGGCTTCCGCAGGGGTTCCGATATTCCGAGCATGCACTTAAAGGGGAGGTGCCAATAGTGTGGTAATTTTATACCCTCTATATGAATGGTGGTGCATTTATATGGTCTAGTCTAGAGAAATGATACCCTCACAGTGGGGCGTACTGATGTACTCGTATACATAATCAAGCCTTCAAATTTTATAGCAGTGGAAACGATCATGGGTTAGGGTTCACCAACTAAATAATTCTCGCTTCAGCTGCAACTCCGAGAAAGTCCGAGTGTCGATCACCGTTGGCCAATGCGATTAGTGTCATGAATTTTGTCATGAGGCTGAAATGTGGGGTACAAATTGTAGTATGCGGTAATCCGATTTATTGAAGTGAATTTGGTCTCGTTCTGGGAACTATTTACGAAGTGTGTATGTGTTAGGCTAGTGTTACAGTGACGCTTCAGTGTTTCAGAACGATGAATCATCGCTTCGCTAGTACTAAGCGAATATATTCTCACTACTAAATGGCTAAATGCTTGGCGGGCATCTTCTCTTCATGCTTACTGCACAGGTATGCATTGGTGTACAATAGTCTGTGAGTAGGGCACAACCTGAAAGGACGGTAGGGGGGGGGGGCGAAGAGGAACAGGGCTTTATAGGGACCTCTACTTAGGGGTTGATTTGCTACTGACACCATGCATACAAGTGTTTGATAGAAGTATAGTTTGCGAGGTAAGATTGCTTGTCTTTGAGGTGTCAGATGGCTCGGGCAGCTCGGCTGTGAGTGTTGTTTATATATCAAAGAAACAACTACAACTCTAACATAAATCTATAACTTCGAAATTTTAAGATCATAAAACGGTAAATAAAACAGGTTTTTGTGAAAAATCAAAAATCCTTAGATTCAAGAATTCTGGATTCCAGAATCGTTCGTAACTCAGTAAACATATCTAAACGACCGGTTCTCCTTGTCCGTTAAATCATCAAACCCATGCAATTCGTGCTCCCCTGTAATGGCCTGCTCCTTATCTCTCTTTGCATTCTCCCACTTACAGTGGAGCGCAAATATGATGATCAAAAGGCACTCCATGAAGTTGGAGAAAAACATAGCACCCGAAGCAAGCGGATACCCTTCCTTGGCTTGTTGCGACTTGGCCATGAAAGGACCGGCAATGTTACCCACACAGTAGCCCAAGAAAATCAGGGCGTTGAACACAATCTTCTTCGTGTGGCCAGCAATGTTGGATGTCAGCAACGACAAAATCAAAACAAAGGACGCGTTGTAAGTTCCTGTAAGATAGTAGCAAATAAGCTTCCCAACGTGATGTTTTTGATCCACAAAGTACAACCCGAAGGCGCCTGCAATGTTTGGAAGAATGAAGAGCAAGGCAAACACAACACGGAGGTTCTTTTGGAGCTTGACGATGAAGTAGTCGTTCAAAAACACACACAGCAAAATACACAACGAGATGTACGCGCCGTAAGGAATTTGCAACACACTCGACATGACTCCACTGTAACCAAGGCCCTGCACAATAAGCGTGCCAAAGTTGGAGACCACACCGTTGGGGACGTTTGCGAACATGCAGGTGAATGCAAGGAGATAGAGTTTTATGTCACAAAAGGCCTCTTTAACTTGGTGCCACTTGAGCACACGTGTCTCGATACCTGTCTGGTTGGCCTTGAGTTTATGAACGATGACTTTTTTCTCGTGGTCGTTGAGGAATTTTGCTCTCATTGGCGAGTCTGGCATGAAGAAGGCTACAACAAGACCCCAGACGCAGCATGCAGCACCGATGATGATAAACTCCCATCTCCAGGAGCCGCTGTCACTGGACTTTACTTTGTGTTTGATCTGGCCAATGCCGTAACCAATCAAGCCACCAAAGGCAACGCCGACACCATTGAAAGTGTACCACGCGCCAATTCTGATAGGCTGCTCTCTTCTAGTGTACCACATCGAGGTGATGAGCATGTAAGCTGGGTCGGCCACAGACTCAAAGGCACCTCCAAAAAACCGAACAGCAAGCAAACCGCCAAAGGATGTGCAAGCAGCTTGGATCATGAGAAGAGTGCCCCACATGAAAATGTTGAAACCGAGGTATTTTCCTACGGGAACCCGAATAAGGAAAAAATTGTTGATGAAGCAGAAGGCAAGGTAGCCAAAGTAAAAGACAGACGAAAGCCAGTTGTAGTCTGCAGCAGCAAGATTGAGATCTTTCTTGACCCCAAAGAGAGAAGCGTAGGAAAGAGAGGTTTTGTCAATGTAGAAGAAAACATAACAGACACCAATAAGAGGGACAATGATCCAGTCACCTCTCTTTGTGAGTTTCCTAGTTTCCTCTTCACTGTACTCTTCTTCAACATCGTACTCAAGAGCCTCATCTGCACCCGCAGCAATATGCTTTTCTGAGTACAGAACAGCTTCCTCGTACTCTACTGAAGGTTTGGCTTCTGCGGACATTGGAGATCTAGAGGATGGGCTGGTAGGCTTATATAGGATTTTTTGTATGCAGCTCCCCACCTTGTCTTGCAGTTTATGCAACCCCACACGGAAGCAGGCCGGCTTTCCTGAATAAGAAATCCGGGGAGCAGATATATGCATGCGGGACAGCCTTGCATGGGTTCATATACATGATAACTTTGAATCGAAAAAAATATAGTAGTACAAGCACTGCGCTAGTGATAACAAGTATTTAGCATTCTTCTTGTCTGTTATGGAAACACCCTTTTTTTCCATCAATCAAACTGTCTGTTCAATATGTGGTGGCATGAAAGCGGAGTATCGGAGGTCATCTGACCTATCAGATGACCTCCCATAGGTCAGATGACCATTTATGAATAAAAAGGGTGGATATAGCTGCCAGTCGGAATATTCTGTGGGATACAGAATGTGGGAAAAAGCGTTGGTGAGGTTTACGTCATATTCGGTGGCCGATGAATTGTGTACCTTTAAATTGTAGGGCTGGTGGTCCGTTGCGTTTCAATAAGCTAATATAGACTATTTGTAAATATGCATGGATTAAGACGTTGCGGTGGGGGCAGGGCGATACATAGGGTCAAGCTTATATTTCTGATCATTTGGTTACTCACTTTCATTCAGTGCTATTCGATTCATATCAAACATGTTTATTGGTGTGTATTGTGACATTTTGATTGAGATGCATATATGTGAGCAAGTTTCTTAGTTCTCTATTTAACCTTGCCAAAGACTTGGAGAATTATCGGTCTGCCCAATCCGAGGATAGTGTGGGGTGTGGGGGTGTGTCACTGGTGAAGAGGATACACATTTTGAGACGAGAAAAATCACTGCCGAGTGATAGTGGAAGTGTCTGACTTCTTGTGTTAAAGAAGATCTACCTGGTTCGCCGGAGTGTGTCTTCATGGTATTCGATAAGCAAAGTGTGACGTGGACTATAATGGCACGGAAATGCTGTCTACAGTATATATATAAAAATTAACAATCGAGTCAAATAAACTGGGAATAGAAAGTGAAATGAGAATTCATAGTCGGTTATTTTAGGGTTCAAATGATTTACCCATCACATTGTAGAGCATCTGAGCGCTGAATTTTGTTCACATGAAAGAATGACTTGTATGTGGGATATATCACAAGCCTTCTAAACCCGTTGAAAAGATTTCTGCAATCCATAGTGACAGAGGTATTACAGAGTCAAAGCAAAATGAACATACGAGACGCTTGTTATTACCACAGATCTTGTTTTTGCGAGGTTATATTACTAGGTCTAAATCGTTCAACGAAGGCTAAAGCTCTAGAAGATATATACAGTACTACATCAAACAAACATCATTTAATCAAGAGGCAATCAATACCACACTAGAACTGAACTCAAGTAAGCTGACAAATAGCTTCTCCTCACCAAGGCTGGACTTATTTCACCAACTCAATGTCGGAGTCAGTGGTGTACTTGACCTGGGCAACACCAACCTGGTTGGCGTCCAAGTCGTAGTAGACGTAGGCGGATCTCAAGAAAGCGTCACCCAAGATGTAGTAGTCAGACTGGGAACCGACAACACCCACCACACAAGAGCCTTCAGTAGAGTCCTTGCCCAGGGTGTTGAAGATAAGGTCCTTACCGGCAACCTTGATGGTGGAGGAGCCGAAGTTGAACAGAACGTCACCAACGTCAGCGTTACAGTCGATGGTGTACATACCCTGCAGTTGGTCGAGCTTGCCGCCCAACTTCTCGCCAATAGTAGTAGCAACGTCCAGTGGGGCGTAGATGAGGGTGGTACCAGAGTCGAGAAGAGCTGGGTAGGTGGTGGTGGTGAGGTCACCGGCGGAGTTAGAGACACCCTTCAAGTTAACGAAGAAGGCGGTTGGCTCAGAGGTCTTGGAGCCAGAGTCGTCGATGTTGACAACGTCCAACATGGTCAAGTCACCAGTGTACTTGGCCTTGTCGATGGCACCGAAAAGGATAGACCCGGATTTGGCGTCAACAGAGTTAAGGTACAAGGAGTAGGCAGTCTTGCTGATGATGCCTTGCTTCTTCAACTCAGCTGGGAAGTTGTCGTAGGTAGAACCACCCTGGGAGGCAGCAGCCTCGTTGGTCTTGTAACCGACACCGAGAAGACCGCCCTGCTGGACAGTAGTCTTTGTGGCGTAACCGAACTGGATGTCGGAAAGCTTGGTGGAGCCGACAGTGACATCGTCAGTGACCCAGTTACCGGTGGCTGTAGAACCGTCACCGTACCCGATCAGGAAGTCGCCAGTGGAGACAGTCTTGAAAGTGGAGGACTTGGACCCGTCGAAAGCAGTACCCAGATAGCCAGAGCCGGAGGCTGGGAGCCACATGTCGGAGGAGCCAGTGTCAACGTCAACCTGCATGGTCTGACCTGGGGTACCAACAGAAAGCTCAGCAAGGTAGTAAGAGTACTCGTTCTCGAGAGTCAAAGTAACAGACAGAGCAGCCTTTTTCAAGAAAGCCAGGCGAGAAGAGGCCTTGGCAACGCTCGATCTCTCGACAGAGAAGTCGAATTTGATAGGAGCCTGCACTGGAGCAGCAGCACTAAGAGAAGCGAGAGCAGCAAGAATGATTGAAGAGGAGAATTGCATTGGGAGGTTGATAGTGATTACAAGGGAAGGAAGCAAGTTTATATAGTCTTTCAAAAATACCTCTTCACCAACCAACTTCCTTGACATACAATACCCAGAGTCGACATGCATGCATGCACAATAGAGGATGGCGCGGCGCCCAAAAATGCCTTGGAATCTGGGCGGGCGTAGTGAAATAAATCATTGTAAGGGTTTGTAGGAACAATGCCCTTGATATGTCCACAATATTGTGATTCAGGGTATGCCATCCGTGTGATTGTGACGGTGAAGCACATGTCGAGACGTATCTATTTTTACAAATTGTGGAGACCTTCTACTATGCTATTGCAATGGCTTAGGTTTCTCTTTACCCCGATGAGGTTCTGTCTTCTACAGTACCACGTCCCTCATTTGTTGATGAGCCAAGAACATTCGGGGTTTGACATACTACACTACATGCATACAAGTCCATTATCACTACAATCAGAGCCTGGCATAGTTAGTGTGCCACAGGATGGAAAAACATGGACTGGATATATATAACTTATTTATGGTATATGATCATTTATAGAGGCTAGGGTAAATGCACTTAAGGCTAGAATCACATGTTATACATTGAGACAAACGTCGGTTGTCAAACGAAAGAGCAAGAAGAACTGAAAGTGACACAGCCTGGTAGAGTAAAGAATGTACAACTACAACTGAATAAAGATGAAAGAAAAACAATGCAATCTAAGTTAGTTACAACGAGCTAGTCGAAAAGATTGACACAGAAACACTACTTCCGCTTAATGGACTATACCACGACGAACAAATAGGCAAGGGGTTTATAGATTTAGTTCACTTTTGCAGCCAAGCGGGAGAACGCCGAAGGAGATCAGCTATTTATACTAAACCAGTGATGAAAGAGCTCTTCTCAAATTTCTAGCGATATGACGAAGAAAAGGAGTTGTTTTGGTATGTAATTTTGATTGTCCATTTCGTCTATATACTGTGAATAAATCTTGCAAAAAAAAGTATGTATGAGAAAGAGTCATCTCCTAATGTAAAGTGCTCGCTCCGCTGCATGCACGACGCGAAATAAATTAAATGCTCGAATCAGAACGCGAAACATGGCGCGAGTGATCTTCAGCGACGAGGAAAGCGGGTCTGATTCTTCGCAGGACGTGTTCCGGACCCCCCCTCAAGGAAGTCTGCCTCATGATGAGATCGTGGTGTTGTCCTCTGACGATGAGCTCCAGATTGTAGGGAAGCCACGAAAAAAGCGGAAGGTTGACAAACTGGAGGAGCTGGATCTGGACCTTCTGATTTTGACGGGGCTGGACCAGCTGGATGACCTGGCTCAGCAGACTCAGCAGGCGGAGCTGGAGGATAGTGAAAGCCCTAGTGAAAGTGACGAGGTGCCATTAAATGCGAGGGGAAGAAATAAGAAGAGTATCAAGGCTAGGAGGGGAAACTTCAAAGGAAAGGGAAGTGCTAAGAAAAGTAAACAAAAGAGTAAAGGTAATAAAATTGTAAATAAAAGAAAAGTGGTGAATAGTGAAGATAGTGAAAGCGTACACAGTATAAGTTATAATGAAAATGGTAGTGAAAATGGTGGTGAAGAAGAGCAGAATGAAGAAAGCAATGTTGATGATCTTCTAGCCCAGCTCCCTCAGGAAGAGGCTCCTCAGGTTTCCTCCAAAGATAAACTCCTGAGATTGGACGAGCTTCTTCAGAGATCCAAACAGTTTTCGCAGATTATTGCCGACACGCTTCTAGAGTCTTCTCTTGCTAAGCGTGAAAAGAGAGCTCTTTCTGGGTCGGACCCGGAATCGGAGGTGGGGGAGGTGGAAGAGCAGGGGGCAGGGGGGAAAAAGAAAAGGGGCAGCGAAAGAAAAGAAAAACCCGAACATGGAAAACAACCGAAAATCCTCACGGGTGCCACTCTTCGGGACTATCAACTCGAAGGCCTCGACTGGTTGGTCACACTATATGAGAACGGCCTCAATGGGATTTTGGCTGACGAAATGGGTCTTGGGAAAACCCTTCAGTCCATAGCTCTTCTAGGGTTTCTATACGAGAATGGCAATAAGGGACCTTTTCTCATAGCCACGCCTCTTTCCACCGTGGGAAACTGGATCAAGGAGGTAGAGAAGTTTGCACCCACAATCCCCCACGTGGCATATATAGGAAATAAGGAAACCCGGGAAAAAATCAGAAGACAGCGGTTTCTGAAGAGGAAGAACTTGGGCATCTTTGTGACGAGCTATGAAACAATTCTTAGGGATTTCTCCTACTTGGCCAGGTTCAAGTGGAAGTTCCTTATAGTGGACGAAGGCCACCGGTTGAAGAATATCAACAGTAAACTTATTCAACAGCTCAAGAAGCTTAAAACTAACAATAGGCTTCTCCTCACAGGAACGCCTCTTCAGAACAATCTAGACGAGCTCTGGTCCCTACTTAACTTCATACTTCCAGACATCTTCTCAGACTTGGAGTTGTTTCGCAGCTGGTTTGATTTTCTGGACTTACAAGGAGAGTCCACAGAAATGGACATTGAGATCCAGAAGCTGTTGGTGGAGAACCTCCACACCATTCTCAAGCCTTTTCTTTTGAGGCGTCTCAAGAGTTTGGTGGTGAAGAGTCTTCCTCCCAAAAGAGAGTATATTGTGTATAATAGACTAACAGACACCCAATTACAGCTCTACGAGGCTGCGCTTGGGGGAACTCTCAAGGAGACGGTGTTGGAACTAGCGGTAAAGGACTACGTGTACACTAATAAGATGGGGATACCCGAAAAGACAGTTGGGCTGTTTTTTGCGTTAAAGAAGCAGAATGCCGTTTTTATGCCGTCTCTGCGGTCGAGGGGGGGGAGAATGAACAGGGGGGTGAGGGGGGTTCAGATGGGGGATATTTTGGAGGGGGGTGAAGATGAGGGGGATGAGGAGGAGGAGGAGGAGGAAGAAGATTATGAAGAGGAAAACGAGGAGAGTGAAAGCGATTACGAAGGAAGCCCTCAAAAGGTTAAAAAAGGTAATAAACGTATTTCGCCAAAGGGCAACTTTTCCCAGTCGGTGGACCCCCCCAATGCCGTAACAGGGGGTGGTTCTGTGGCTCACATGATGACTCGATACGAAAACGGGGGTGTTCCTATTAGTGTTCCCATCAGTGCCATCCCGGGCGTGGTTACTCGGATGGATAGGCAACCGCAGTTACCCGTTTCTGGGATACCTGGGACGGGTAGCCTTATAGCAGGTTCGACCGACTCTGGTCGTTATCCAGTCGGCGATACGGCAAGCGCAAACCATGGGGTTCCTCTCCAGCCTGCTAAGCCGACCAACGGAGCGACCAACGAAGCAATTAACGGAGAGGTCGACCCAATGGCCGGGATTGCGGGGGTAGTGTCCAGTGGAGTTGGTTCTGTCTTTTCTGTTGTTCTGGACAAATCCAATTCCCATACTAGCCCAACCAAGCCTCATCCGACCAACCTGGGTCCAACTCGCCCTGGTCCGACCAACTCTACTTCCCGCAAAACCGCGTCATTTCCTCAAATAAACGGAAAGTTCCCTGTGGAGGGCCGAAACTATTTTGTTTCCGCAAAGCCGAAGCTGGGTGATGCTCTCCAGTCAGGAAAGTTAGGAATCCCTGGAGGTACTTCTAAAACTTTGTCTGATTGGCCCCTCACTCCCGCCGCCATCGATCTCGGAAAGCGCGTGGAAAGAGGAGAGCAGCGCGTGAAAGAGCTTCGCCAGAAGGTCGCAGCTGCAAGAGCCAAGATTGAGAAGAGAAAATCAACTCCCAGAGTTGAACGGGGGGCGGATGAGAACAGCGGAAAGGAAGGTGATGAAAAAAATGAGACCGAAGCTAAGAAAAGAAGTCTTGATGCTTTTTTGAAGGGGCGGAAAGAAACTAGTCCAAAAAGAGACACCACCCCAGAGGTGGTCTCTCCAAACTTGCTGAGCCCGGAGATAATTGAACTTCTGGATGAGGATTTTGACTTGGAGATGGGGAGGGAGGGGGACGGGGACGAGGGGGGGGAAACAAAGCAAGATGATGTGGATGTAAAGATGGGCGGTGAGGGGAGTTTGTTTGGGGAAGGAAGGAAAAGTATAGGGAAGGATGAGGAGGACGTGGTGACGAATGGAGGGGTAAAGCTTGAGGAAGTTGAGAATACTGAGGAAGCTAAAGGTGATGAAGGAAAATCTTCTTCTTCCAGCTCTGACATCGAATTTCTAGATGAGAAAGCTATTGAAGGATCACCCCAATTCAGTCCAAAAACAAGTGACTCCAACCAAACCCACCAAAGAAAAGTGGCCCAAAAAAAAGTAGCCAAAAAAATACTAACTCCATCATCATCTCCAGAACTAACAAAAAAAATAGCCGATTCATTCAAGGAGGCTCTTCTCACATGTAAACTTCAATTCACTCCTTTAACCATAGAAGGCTTCAGTACCAAGCTTTCACAGCCATATAAAGAAGCCTTACTTAAGTCGCTTAGTAAGTATCCAGAGCTAGAGTTTCTCTCCCACAGTGTACAGAGGTGCGGAGTGTCTAACAAGTTTTCCCCCTTTGCGCCGCTCAACTTTCTTCTGTCTTCAGAAAAGGAAAGTGTGTTCAACATCTTGAACTCATGGCAAACAGAGAACCAGGACACAAACAACCCAGACTATGCACGCTTAGAGGCCGTATATAAGAAAATGGTAAAAGAGACCGGGCTCAAGAAAATGAGCAATCTTATGATGCAATTACGTCTCATCTGTGATTCTCCGTATCTCTTTTACTATCCTTGGAAGGACGAGGATCCCGTCGACAACCGGTTGGTTGAGACATCTGGGAAGATGCAGATCCTTAATCAGTTGTTGGATGCTCTTTTGGGTGGCCACAAAGTTCTTATCTTTTCGCAGTTTACTGTTATGCTTGATTTGTTGGGAGAGTGGCTAGAGGTTGTTAAGAAGGTGGGGGCGTGTAGAATTGACGGGAGCACCTCTCAGGAGGACAGGGAGGCTGAGATTACCCGATTCAACGAATCTGAAGACGCCAGAGTGTTTTTGTTGTCTACTAGAGCAGGGGGGTTGGGGATCAATTTGGTGGCTGCAGACACAGTTATTTTGTTTGACAGTGATTGGAATCCTCAGGTGGATCTCCAGGCTATGGATAGAGTCCACAGATTGGGACAGACCAAGCCTGTGATCGTGTACAGGTTTGCCACTGTGAATACGGCTGAACAGGTGCTTTTGGCCAGAGCAGATTCCAAGCGGAAGTTGGAGCGGGTGGTTATCCAGATGGGGCGTTTTGAGCTGCTTTTCAAGTGGGCGACCAAAGATGACAAGGAAAAGGGGCAGGCGCTCGGGAGTTTGGCGGGGGATTTGAAGAGGTTGTTGAGGGAGAACAGTTTTGGGGAGGGAGCTGTTTTGAGTGGGAATGATTTGAGCGGGGGAGAGTTGGAGGAGTTGGTGGGGAGGGGGGAGGAGTTCTATGGGAAGGAGAGCTGTGTGATGGAACACTTAGAATTATTCTAACTGAGCGAGGTGACGAGCAAGGCGATTAACCGTTTCTCTAGGAATGGTAAATATTGCTTTTCAACAGCAGAGCGAGAACTGAAAATGTATAATTAGATCATGTATATTATAGTGTAATTGTAAGCTATTATTTGGTCTTAGTAGAGAGCATGGCTAGAGTCTGGCTGTGCTACGCTCGTGAGCTCTTATGTAATCGGCAGTAAGCTAGTAATTGCTTCTACCAAGAGAACGTCAGGATCTATTTCTCGGCTTCTAAGGGGGCTGAAGAGCAGTTCCCCTTTCACTTTTTAACGGATAGTTAGATTCATAATTATCAGTACTGCGCCTGTTGCTACAGCATAACCATAGGTAACCATTGCTTTGCTAGGGTGTTTCTACGACCAATCAGCAAGATGGAGGAGTCCTTGTTTTACTAAGATGGTAAGCACCTATATGCAGAACGAGAAGTCAGTTCCTGCTTAGCTTGTAATCCTTCTCTACTTTGATTCTCATTTTTCAGTCACACCTGCTCTTCTACAAAGTAATTGATGTATAATTAGATTAATGAACGGAGCTGTTAACTTGTAAGCTGTTCAACTGATACTATAAGCTGGTGAATAAACAAGTCTCAGTTTGCTGGGTGAGCCATTACTAACCCTCAGGAAAGAAAACGAATCACCATCAATAGAACAATGGAAGTAAAAAATGTGTTCTTGTACAGTTGAGATTATCAACCTTGTCTCACTTACAGCATGTAAGATAGGGCTAGCCCTGGAATCAATCAAGATGTAAAACTGACTTCACAGCGCGAAACCCATATGCGAAAGGCCTACGCTTCACTCCTCCAACACGTGCCCTCGGGGGTTCTGCATCAGGCTCAGGAGTGGGCTCCGCGACAATCCAAGAACCGTCATATGGGTTATAAACCCGGCGCTGCTTATCTTCTGAGGTTTTAGCTGGGTCGTCTTTACCAGACTCAGGACCGGCTGATGTGGAGTTCGCCATTGAGGTGTTTTCAAATTAATGAAAACCAAATAATTATTACGAAACACTTTTCAGGGAAAACAGATTCGTTTGAGGCTTCAGCCCCATATTCCACTGAGTTTACATAGTGATGAGGCCCAGCACCGATGGAGGAGTTATCTCGTTTCCTGTGTCGTACGTAGAGTACACGAGCATAACCAGATAGTATTGCGGATGTATGTTTTTGAGCAGATCTTGCATAACATATAACGATCTAGATCTGCGGTTATCTATATTTACAATGAAACCAATTCAAAGTATACATCACAAACCATTTATATGGTTCATACAAACATCAAATAATCATAAATTTATCAAAAATCCTGTATAACCCCAACCCGAGCATCCCGTTCCTTCTGTCTATCCTTCACCATACTATCCTCATCCTCCTCTTGATTCTGTGTTATATTCACCTCTTGTTCGTACTTTTTTGGTGCTGTATTGCTAAATGATTCGTCATATTCGATCACGTCCTCCGGGGTAAGTCGAATAACAGTTGGTTCTCTTCTGAAGAGCATTTGAGGTTGATTTATGAAGAGAAAATTGGGTGCTTCCTAATATTTTTTGGCTGAATTTGCCTTGATTTGCAGATTATATGTTTGTTTATAGAGCTTTACATTTTTGATCTGCGATGAGATCACGTGACTCTTTTAAGGAAGGGGGAACAAAGGTTGAGGGGGAACATATCTGGAGGAAAATGGTTTGGCCAGGTTTTGATAAGGTGATTTTCGATTATTGTTTGTATTGTCTTGTTTCTGTCTGAAGCTTTTTTCAGGGTTTTAGAGCGTGCTCTAGTGTATCAAATAAAGTAGCTTTCCTTTAACAGGTAAACGACTCCTACAACTAAAAAGATAATAGGACTTGAGAGAGCTCTGCAAATGCGTTATGGCTGAACCCAAGATTGAGCTTGAAATTCAGAATTGCCCTTTGCATCTAGACAAAACCTTCAACCGAAAACCGAGAAGGATTCCACTCTCAAATTTCGTATCTGGTTTTAGTCTACCTTTAATACACAGGAGCCTTCTAGACTATGAAATGAATAACTTCGAGGGACAAAAAGATTGCAAAAATGCTGTATGATTGATATTATTTCATAAATACGTAAAATCACGACAGTAGAACATAACACGCAAACTTTCAAGAGAGCGCTATAGAGTATTGCTCTATTTCTGGAACAGTGTTAGCAGTGTTAGATAGCCTCGGTGTGAAGCAGCCCAAAAAGATGTCCCTTCCATGAATGGAAAACTCGTCTACAAGTTATCTCACACTTGATGTGTATTTGCATCGCTCAAAAAGCTTTCTATTCTCCTTGTGCCCCTCTTTAAATGTCATCAGATAACAAAATATCTCATATATCCTCTCACCCAAAAGCACCCGTTCAATTATAAGTATCCGCTTTTCCCCCCTCTTCCTTCTCCCATTTTCCGACAACATCTAAAACCTTATCAACAACTCGCTCCAAAGACACGTCACTCACCCTTCCCCTTCTTTCCCTCCACTTGAAAATTCTCACGCGCATAGATTCGTCTATGACACTGTTTTGAGTTCCCAAGAAAGGAAACCGGAGCTCCTTTCTTTCGAAGAGAAACCGCATATTGACCACGATAAAGTCTGCTAGACTCCAGACCAAGTCCTGGTCGTCAAGCGGCATCCACTTCACTTTACAGCAGATACTTTGAGAGTCCACTCCTTTGACCAACTTGACAAAAGAAACCCCGCTTGTATCCACTAGTATCCCTCTATGACACATATTTCTGCACATGTAGCGCGAAAGCTTAGCAATTTCTCCCAAGAATTGTATTTTCTTGTTCTCTAGTGATCCACCAGCATTCCAAAGATACCGCACACAGATCCACATTTGTAGATTTCCGGCAGCTTCAAAAGCTTTGTTTAAAGGAGTCAATCCGAAAGCAGCCTCACTGAATTTTTCCAGGACTCCGCTGTTCTCCCCGTACGCAGCTGCACTACTGGAAAGAACCACTTTGGGCACAGTTTTCATCACAGACCACTGAAATACACTGCGGAGAGGGGCGAAGAGATACACTGAGTAGAAGTCCAGAAGTGTGTCTACCAGCCGGAATTCTATGGCATGTACTGGATGGGGAAGCTTAATAGTGGGATTCTTTTTGAGGAATCTGAGAATGTGAGGGTATTTTGAGGGATTTATGGGCTGCCTTGTGAGAGCCATTTTTGGAAACTCCAGTATGGAGGGGGTGGTTTTTGGGCGAAGTTGGGTTAAGGAGGGGTCCTGTGAGAGGTTTTGAGGGATTTTCAGACTTATCTTTCGACTTCAAGATCTTTTCAAAAATTTCCTGTTTTTTCTTGTATTTGAATTGTTTTTTGGTATCGTGTGTGATTTTTTGTGAGTGTATGTGTGTTTGTGGAGGGGAATTTTTGGGGGAGTTTTTGGAGAGGGTGGGGAAGGCATAATTCGAGTGATGAGTAGCGGTGGCATTTGGAAGGGATAACGAAACAACTTTGAGCTATCTAGGTGGATGTAAATAGTAATGGTGGATCCGATGATCATGTTTTGGTTGCATAGTGGAAGGCATCACTTGTTGGACACAAATATTGAAGAACGCAAAATAGCCTTAACTAGTCACTAGCTACAATACAAAAGCTCTTTAAATACAGTTTTTGAGTATTATCCAGCAAGAGAGATCATAATAAAGAATAATCAAGCATATGTACTTTGTATACATAATCGAACAAGGCAAGAAGAATGCATTCTAGTCAAAGACCTAGAAAGAAAACATGAAACAGACTTTCTTTGAAAATCTCTACTCAGTTACGGATGAATTTTATTAATTTCGCTTCGCCCAATTATTAGAATCCATCCTCAATTTCCGAAACCTCCTCCCCCTCCAACTCTCCATCCAGATTAGGTACAGAAAATCCTTCCTCTGTTGAATACAAAATATCCTGGATCTTCTCTACAAATTCTATCAAGTTCTGGTTCCTAGTCAAAACATCAGCCCCCGCACCCCCACTCAATTGCTGTTGATGCTCTCTTTCTGCTTCTTCTGAGAGTTGATCTGTAATGGCTTGACTAAGTATTTCGATATCCCTCAACTTGTTAAAATAGAAATTGCGCTCGGTTTCGAGCCCCTCTGCTGCCGACTTGTACTCTTCTAACTCTTCTGACTGCTCAGAAGACACTAGTTTCATTTGTTGTATTTCTCGCTCTAATTCTATTACCCTTTCAGGGTTGCCGTTTTGTGCAATCCCCGAGGGCCGGGTGGTCCCACGCGACGCTACTCCACTGCGTACTCTTCCCCCTGCCCCCACTGTCCCTGTCCCCTGCCCTGCCCCCGTACTTTTCCTAGTACCCCCTATAGCCCCCACACCTCCCACTTTAGCTGTCGCTTTACTCCCACCCCCTATCCCCCCCGCTTTACTTGCTACGCCCATTCTTGCACCCCCTGTCCCCACTCTTGCAGTTACTGGGCCCATTTTACTCCCCACTCCCCTGGCACCTGTCCCCCTCTTGCCCCTTCTAGCGGTTGCGTCATAGGGGGTCTCATCTTTTGTCTCAGTCCAAAAGCGCTTGATCCACTGAAGAAACTCCAAATTATCCTGCATTTTGCACTTACTGAGTCTCTCTACAGGGACCGACTTTTGGATGCCGTGCTTGGCAAATGCCAGCTGGAGGACTTTATAGTTCAGAAGAAACTCGTACTCGTACTGGACTGTGAACTTAACTTTGGACATAGGGACGTCGCCGTAGATCAGATCGATGATCTGGCAATATGCAGCGCCAGTTCCGCATTGTTCTACTTTTGTGTAGGAGAGGTCAAGAAGGTTGTTGAGCCAGTGGAGGAGGTCTGAGCGTGATTCGCCGGACATGGTCGTATGGGGGCTGAATTGTGCTAACCAAGATTAAATCGAGTAGTGTGAGTTATTGTATTCTCGCTTCGCTCGGATACAATGAAGAATTGAAGTGCTTTACCTAAATATCAGCAAACAATAACACAAGAAACTTGTAGCTTCAAAATGTGTTTGTCAGTTAGAAAAATTCTTGCCTCTTGACCACACAACTTATGAGCGTTCTGAGAGCTTATAAGGAGTTGTAAATATTTGGGTATATTAATCAGTTCAACTTAAGCTAATAATCGAATGGCTTGACTATTAGGTATCGCAGATAAGCTTGCGTAAACAGTTTTCCCTTTGTGCGAGTCTCCTTGATGAGCGTACTCTGGTCTTGATAAGCTCACCTAATCAATCGAAATACTCAGTCAGGCCAATTGAAGGGAACTATGGTAAGTATTGATCAAATTCTCAAGACTCAATTACTTCCAGTCTCAACTTTAAGATCTTTAAAGTGGTCAACCAGCTGAAAGATTATAAGATTATCTATAAGAGCTCTCTTGTATAATCCTGGACAATTCGCTTTGTGTTATGATTATAAAGTTGGATGGGTTCAACTCTTATTATTATGATCCAATCCTCAATGATCAAAAGAATCCAAAAGACAAGCACTTGCACTTTTGGTAAGCTTCAAGAATAGCCCAGATCAGTTTTCTGGTGAAATCAGCGTCTCACGGGTAATCGGTTAGGGGTGTATAACCTGTGCCCAACTATTTATTTTTCATTTTCGCGGGGCAGCAGCATGCATGTAACTGTGGTAGGATATCAAATAGTGAATATTTTTTGAGTGGTAAGTTAGTATTATTTTTGATCAACTCTTGAAACCGTACGATCATTGGTAGTCTGTGTATTTTTCTAGCATAGCTTACTGGTAAAATTTCAAGGTTATAGCGGCATAGTTTACATACATGGTTCTTTGATCTGGCTACAAGTTGCTAAGCGCGCGCGGGATAGGATAAGGTAACACTATCTGGGATTATTGTTGACCGTTCGCTAGTGTGATTTCAATCTATCAGAAGTTACATTGTAAAGACCCGAAGTACTCTCTCTTCTACATATGTAGCTAGTTAATGACTCCTTTTACTGACTGCAGAAACATGTAAATCGAAGTTTCTCGAGCCTCACAGTTGACACTCTGCCTAGAGTAGCCGGGATACAAAACCAGGATGACACAAATATACAGCGTATCAAAAATCATTCAAACCATTCTGGTTTTTTTCTCGTTTCGGATGTGTTTGGGATGAAAAAGTCAAGAGCGCATTATATTAACTTGTAGATCTTCACGCTCGAGAGTTGTTTAGTAACAGGGTCTCTTGAGTATATCAAGAGATATTATAGTGTAATGAGAACCCATGTAACCCGAAATAAATGTGAAACCACCCCCCACCTTAAATAAGAGCTCCAGTTAAGGGCTTTATAAACAACTTCTAGCCCCCAAATCAGTATGTATTTCTACTCTAAAACAACGAACGAAAACCACGTTGATCTCCCCACACCTTACTTGTGCCTTAGAGCGCGGTTAGTGCAGTGCGTCATCAACCGATATAGCATGGCGCTTATATTCCCTATTTTTGTTCTCTTGTTTGCAGATGTAATTATTGATCAGCAAAATAACACAACCTCTTTAAATATGAGCTCTTTGTCTTCTTTCGACTCTTTTATGTATAGCCTTGCAAATATCCAAAAAGATGCTTTTTTGAGCTCCTTCTTGAATGAGACAGAGCTCCAAAAAACCAGAGCTCTCCATTACATGAATGTCTCAGCTGAGAACACGATAGCTTGTGTCAACTCCTCTATCCAATCAGCCATTTTGAATGTGCAAAAAAATCTACCAAACTTCACTGGAAACTTCTCAGCCTACGAAACCAAATACGAGGCTTTGCTCTCTTCCTATCTCCAAATCTCTCTCCTGGTTTTTAAAATGCAAAACAGTACTATTCAGAAAATCAAACTGGAGATCCAAACTGAGGCTCTCTCTGTAAACCAGGGCATAGACTATTCTGGGCTTTCATTGAACTACACGTGGCTATCTAAAGTATTCAGTGAGTTGAACAGAACATTTCTCAACTCGTCAAGTGATTTGGAAGAATACATCTCTTCTCATTCCGGAGATTTACTGAAGTATAAGCGGCTTCAAAGACTTGCGAACTCTCTGGAGAAGGTGTATGAGAGTATAGCTAATATCACCTCTAGACACTCTCAGGATATCAGTGTCTCAATAGATTTTCTCCTCAAGAACCTCTCTGTCAAAAATATCACCGCCCCGATTGCTAAATCTTTTACTATCTCCAGCACCAGCAGCAGCAAGCCAGAAAAGTACATTATTATGTTCGGTGTACTTGCTGTATTGGTATGTTTGTTCCAAATGTTTGTGAAATTCCTTCTCTTTCATCTAGAACAATCCTACTCTAAAACAGTAAAACACGAAATTCACCAAACAGAAAACCACCTTGCCGTTGCCCAACACACTACAGACCCCCTACCATCTAAAGTATCTGAGTATCTAGTGAGACCCCTCCAACATTTTTGCTACTTGAGGCGAACTTACATGAATGAAAAATCAGAAGTTTCTATACACTGGCTTGTCTCTTGGCTTCTAGGAACACACTCTAACATCTTGGACCTTCTATACCTATCTTTTGTTGTTTACATAACACATAAATCCCTCAAAGGTATCTTCGAAAGCCCCCCTCTCAGTTATACCCCCCTCTCCTCCGCCCCCATATTACAACTACAACAGGAGGTCAAATCAGTTACAGATAAAACATTTGAACAAGTGCAAAAAATTCTCCAGACAGCCTCAGAATCATTTACAAATGATACGAACGTGGCATTGAGCGAGTATTCCACCTCCTTGGTGCTCCCAAAATTCAAGTTTGTTGTTTTACTCTCAAACAACACCCAAACACCAATTTTCCCCATATACACCCATACTTACTCGGAAATGCCAACTATTGATGTTTCCACCCTAACGCCTTTTATTTTCCCTCTACCAGTTTTGTTAACGATGTGGGTGGTGTTTGGGTGTTGCCTGGTGTACGGGCGTACCTAACCTTTTTTTCGAACACTACATACACCTTTAGACGAAAATGGCCCACAGGAAGTTACAGCAGTAAGTACATTTGGGTCAATTGTTAAGGAAGAATGACTACTAACCAGAGAGGTTGATCGATTGTTCAAAAAAGTGGGCGAGGGGATGGACTCGTTCAACGAGTCCTATGACCGCCACGAAATGAGCACAAATCAAACACAGCGAGATAAGTTGGAAAATGTGAGTATTCGCCAAGACTCGAGTTTAACGAGTTTATTCGGTATAATGTTCCTTTTTGAGTGATTTCAATGCTTCTTATGATTCTTGAGAGTTTTTTGATGTATTTTTTTGGTGAAGAAGTATGATATCATCGATCTGGCTATCGATTTTAGGTGATTAAACATTGGTTAAATGGATCTGATAAGAGTCCTTTGATGAATCGATGAACCTGCTCATGTCTTGCTCAAATCAGTTTTGTATTGACTATTGGTTCATGATCTGTGGAGTAGTCTTGGGATAAGCTTTAGAGCTTAAATGGTAAATACTGGGTACTTGAACAAGTGAAAGTAGTTGAACGCTACTTAGCTTAGATGATAGCCTGTAAAGTGAGCACGAGTTAAGAGTGTTCTATGCTGGTTATCATCAGTGCCTGCATCCTATTCATATGTGGGGGCAATACGTTACGCCATACCTTCTTCGATAGCCATCTCACGTCCACACATACCTTATTGTTTCTTTCATATTTACTTGGTGGTGTTCTCTCCCCCATTTAGCTACATTGCCCTGTATGATTGCGTATAAGACTAACCGGGACCTCAAGAAAGAAATAAAAAAACTCCAACGCCTCCGCGAGCAAATCAAAGTCTGGCAAACATCATCTGAAGTCAAAGACAAAGATGCCCTTCTTCGCCACAGAAAACTCGTAGAAACAGCCATGGAAAAGTATAAGCAAGTAGAAAAAGATTCCAAACACAAGGCCTACTCAAAAGAAGGTCTCACTCAGCCTGAGCAACTCTCTCCAGCTGAGCAGCAAAAGCAAGATACTATAGAGTACGTAAACAAAACCTTAGATGAGCTCCAGATCCAGCTAGAGGCTTTAGAAGCCGACAGTGCCAAACTCTCTAGCACTGGCAAAAAGGCCAAAAAAAGCGGTCTTAGTGCTAAAGACCAGGAACGCAAAAATGAGCTTGATGAGGCCATGGAAATGGTTCGTTATCACCAGCAAAACTTAGAACTAGTTCTTCGTTTAGTCCAAAACGGCAAATTAGAAGCAGATGCTCTAGACCCTCTAAAAGATGATATTTCCTACTTTTTAGAAAGTAACGGCGATCTAGACTTTGTGTACGATGACCTGATATATGAGTCCCTTGGATTAGATGAAAGAGATAACATTTTGGCGCATGACGTTAAAGCTTCGTTCGACGCTGTTTCCTCCGTTCCTCCCGAGGATGAAACTCCACCACCTCCAGCCCCCAAATCCGCCACTCCTATCAAAACACCCCCTAAAATTGTAAGCCCGAAAAGCCCCAAGAAAAGCGTGGTCGCGCCGCCGCCGCCTACAGCCACGCAACTCAAACCTGCACCGCTTCCCGCGAAAGGCGAGCGCAAATGGGCCGAAGCAGCAAGTGCAGCACCTCCAAAAGAAACCGCAAGTGCTGTAGAGCGCGCTTTAGAGCTTGATAGCGCCGTTGCTACTCTTGCGCCGGGAATCCAGTGTTTCTTGGAGGCTGCGGTGAGCGCACAGAGCGGGCGGATAACCCCTGTGTCGTGTGCTCGCGACCTCTTAGCAATGCCACGCCATGCACTGCTAAAAAGTCAAGTGATCCACCCAACGGAGTACGCAAGATACAATGCGGAGTGGGACGTGTTTCGTGCCGCCTTGCCGTGTGACTCGGAGCAAGCAATGGACGGCGTGCTTGCAAAGGCGGCGCCAGTGTTGCTTTTCTTTGGGTACTACTACGGCGTTCTGCTGGCGGAAAGACGCTTATGTAAGCGGGGGCTTTTCTTGAAGAACTGGATGTTATACGGGAATGGATTGGTCTGGTTTTTGAAGGTAGGGCCCGGGGCGGCGGCGGGTGATGGGTTTGAGGTGGCTAATTATGAGGTTTTTGATGTGGTAAACTGGTCAGGAAAGATGTTGGCTAACTATCGGTTGGATTTGCTGCAGTTGGCGGAGGTGGATATATAGATGAGCCCATATATCCGAGACAAGCGAGCATATATACGGTGGAAAAGCATGCTCACGAGCAAACAAGTCTTTATTCATCTGTGAACTCTCTTTGTTTGTCAAGGATGCTAGCTATATATTTATTTTTGCAGTTTCAGCCATATCATGAAGACTAGTATCTAGGTGTGTTAACCATATTGAACGGTATATTGGAATTGTAGAACGTGATAGTGAAGTTAGCATACACGTATCCAACCAGCTATAGAAATATGTATACGTCTATGATCTTAATAGAACTGTTCTGACAGAACTCTTTAACTATTTTGGGATTTAATTTAGTGTCGCTTTGTTAAGTGTCAAGCAGTTGGTGGATGTGAGATCACAACTTCCTTTCCACTCTGCTCGATACCCAGTTTTGTCTATAAACTGAAGGCGATGCAGCTTACTTACTTCATAGTGCTCTATAGAGGGTCACACCAAATTTATGTGTATGAGAACGCTTATAAAAAAACTATCAGGAGAGCGTGCTTTGAATTTGGTCTCCGGCCCTAGCGGCAAATACTTGAAAATCGGTTAGATTTAAGAAAACCAGTTTGGTGAGCTCATCTAATCATTTGTGGTATCTTCGACATAAATCTACAACACAATCATCAATCATCTAAACAATAGCAAACCTAAACAGCAAGAAAATAGAGCCATAAATCAAAAACATCCTTATTACTTCTCCAACTCTCCCCCATAAAGAAACTCTTCATAACCACAAGGTAAACCTCACTGTTCACCAAAACCTCTTTCACTTCTCTAGACCTCCTATCCCTTCTATTTCCATCCCAAACGGCTGAACTAACTCAATTTCCAATCTCTGCAACGGCCAATGGCTCTTTCACTCTGATCCAAAAGCGCTTTCTTACACTATTTCCAAACCGGTATTTACCCGTCCAGTGCTTACTAGCAAATCTGAGACCAGAGTACACCCAGCCCTGGTCGTCTGTATCAGGAGTAACCATAAGTACGTGCCAGCGGTCCCACTTCCAGGACCAGTTGGTCTGGTCCAAGGGATAAAGTGCAAAATTATAAGTAGTGGCTCCATTGGAAGTGGCAGAACCATTCTGGCTTACATTGACAGGTAATCCGTACTGGTTAGTGAATGGCGGAGGATCGAAAAATGGTGCGAGCACGTTTTTCGAAAAGAGAGGATATCCGAACACTGTCCAGCCTCTTTCGTGTTCCACTAAAATATCATAAGATAAATTTGTACTAAACGATTTTGAGTTGGACTGGGTGTGGACATCTTCGAAAGATTTTTCAGGTGGTTTAAGTGAGCTTAGTGAACGTATTGACGCACTTTTCATTGAATTATTTGGTTTGACTAGTCCTATGTTTTTTGTACGCGCATTCTCAGCGGCTACAACTTGCTCGTATAAGCCTAGGCTTGATACAAGCTTATCTATTTCTGCAATTTTGTGTTCTGGGAGCACAGTGTGTATGTCTTCACTTTCACCTTTGAAATATGCAGATATTTTGCCTTTAATACCTCTTGGTTTTTCTGGGTTTACAAGTTCTACGAGATTAGATAGAGGTTGCGGATTGGAAGCTCTAGGCAACGCCTCGTAGCGTGCAACGCTTTCAACCTGATGCAAGCTGTCACTAATGCTAAAGAAAGAGTGAAAATTTGGTTTTTTTGAGCTCGCAGAGCTTTGAGGAGTAATATCATTGACTCGAAGCTCGATATGAGGAGATTGCTGCAGTATTGCAGGTTTTGAGGGGCTGTATTTTTTTGGGGGGCTCTTTTTTATGGGTGTAGTCATTGCATCTATTTCATGGTAATTACGCTCGTCACTAAGAAATTGGACTTCTGATGGGTCAAGGATCGACTGCTTTTTTCGTAGTGGCATTTTTGTGGGGATTGGTGGTGGTACGGTTGTTTGGGTTTGCTATGTTTGCTAGGTTTTTTATAACTCAATAAGTGAGTGAGGAGGGGGGTCGCAGGGGGGAACACTATAAGCAAGGGAAATAAAAAAAGAGGATTTCAGTTTCTGAACTATCTTCTCCTTTTGATTCGAGTTGAACCATGGGATTTTTTGAAAACTGATATTGTTGGTTTTTCTGGTCTGGTGGTTGTTTGTTTATAGTTTACTTGTGATGATTCAATACATTGAGAGCGGTGTGCTCTTTTGGATATACATATAAATAGGTGTATATGTTTGTTCCTATCATTAAGGCTTATCGTGGCAAAGATCGATAAATTTGTACTCGTTCTTTAACGTAGACACAGCAGTGAACACAGATAAAATGGGGAGGCAATCGCACTTCCTTAACAGCACCTAAATAATAGCGGTCATTATTATATGAATGAGCGAGATCTTTTCTACGGAATCACTTTTTTCCGTTATCTCTCATACGCTTGTTTTCCATCATCACTTCATGAAGCTTAATTCACTCAGAAAAGGAGAAAGACATCTTTATTCACCTTAAACGAGCACCGAGTGACACGCAACATATACCAATAGATATTTCTAAACCATTTTCAAACTCAGCTTGGCCTCGAGGCTGTTGATAGTGTTCATTTATTACTAGTTAGCTTACAGCTTTGTCCCACTTGTTACACAAGATCATCAAGCACTTGGTTCAGTATACACTAATCCCTTTGACAGTGTCTTAATAACCTAGTAATATGAAACTATAAAAGGAAAGCATAACAAGTATATTTCGTTGCCTATCAGCATCATAAGTTTGAGATGTGCTATTGTTGCTACAGGCTGTTTCATAGAGCTAACTGAACGAATAATTGTGGTTAAGCTATCTTCTGAAGCTACTCTCCAACTTGCATCTTTCAATTCACTTTGACGAGCACCCTCATTATCCAACCAAAAACTCCGAAAGAATCAAACTCAAAAGAAATAAACATGAGCAACACTCGCTAAGCTAAAACCACAGTAGTCATGAAGGCTACACACCCCCTCGCCTTCTCAAAGCTCTGTTATTCGCCGCCGATGACCTGCAACACACGTCAAAGTTGCAGTGCATATTTCTATATAAACCGGCCATCCCTTAAGTTATCTTCAAATGACTCTCACCTTTTTCAATCACAAAACGCGAGATAAGATCTTTATGGCTGTGGTGCGTTCTATTCAGAAACCTGAATCTACTTATAATATACTAACCAGAGCCTAGCCTTGATCAAAGCTCTTCCTCCATCAGAAAGACATTTTGATCTGGCTTGTGGTGAGTATGGCATTAAATTGGTTTAAGCGATTGTTTTTCTGAACCCCTGATTCACAGTATATATAAGCTGTGTATGTTATTTACTAACGAGACCTTGTAGAGAAAACTCTTGATGTGTGCATTTTCCCCTCCGCACCAATAGAAGAAGAGAAGCCAGCCCCCACTAGGTGCAGATTTTCACAACGCACTCTTTATCTGACAATCCCACCTGAGTTCAGAAACTTGTTCAAAAACAATAAGTGTCTCTCAGGAAAAATCAAGCATGCATTACAGATGTTAGGTGTCTCTTACGAAAGAGAAGAGACCATATACGGAGTCGAGAGGTCCATGCCGTTTGTAAACAAAGTACCTACTGTGGACTGTGATGATGTGTTTAGAATTCTTCTGCTTTTCGAGTTTTTGAATGCTAATCCTGTAGTTTTGGGAGAGTATCACGATATAGATTTTCCCGCAGATTTTCATGATTTTCTGGGATCCCCTGTAGACAAAAACCATAAGCTAATCAAAGGCATCACCAAGTTTCTCGTGAACGTCTTTGTGGATTCGTCAAAAAAGAGAACCGCATTTCTGCTAGACTATAGCGGTAGAACAGACAGCGTGATACTCTCCCCAAAGTCCAACATCAGATTGTTGGACCAGCGCATCTATCGTTTGACGGTGCAAGTTCTCAAGTATCGTTCTGAATTTCGGTACGATACAAAAGAAATCTCATGTAGTACTGCCTCTGCCCCACAAAGAGGTGTTGACCTCAAGGGAGACAGCTTGACACAAATATATGGAGCTTTTGTGAATAGCACTCTCCGATCAACTCACGAGCATCGGGTGTCTGGAATATTTCAGATATTCATTTACAACTGTGCCCGGCTTGAAAGCATTATGATGTATCTAGTGAATACACGTGTAGATCGTGGAGACAGCTCAATCAGAGCTAGAAATTTTAAGAAGCGGTACAACGCTTTTGCTCGTAAAAGTAACAATTATAAAACACAGTTGGACCAGCTTCTTGATAAGTCGTTCTTTCTGATGGCTCTAGGGAGTAGGGTTAAGGTAGAGCCTCAGAGCTTGCTTTTTGTAGTGCTGATGCTTTTGCGGTATATCAAGATTCTCACAAAGGAGATGATCTACAGTAAGCTCTTCAAGTATCGATTTTCTGGGAAGGGCAAATTGCATAGTAGAAGAGTTTCTGTGTTTTGGGAGCTGTTAAGGGACTGCTTCTATCTTTTGGGGGAAGACACCCTAACAAAGCTTTATTGTTCTGTGCGTGTAAGACGACTTTTTGGGGGTGTGGGAGGCGATAGCAGAAAGGTCGAGGGTGGGTGGTAGCTAACGCTTATAAGAAGGCAATTTATATTTATTTGTCTTTGCACCGTTTATCTATATATATCATGATCATTTTAATGAATATCTAGCGGATCATCACATTACTTTCAGTTTATCACACTTGAGGCGTGATTCTCAAATATCAAGTTCAAAATACACTCCTTTTGATCAAGATACCAGCAATATCCATAAATGGATTGTAAGCTCTAGCACTGGGCTGTGAGTCCCGTAACTCATCTGTATTATGCACCAATATATTGAAGTGTAAGCAAAAAGTACATCTATAAAATATCAATAAAAGTACCTGAAAGAGGTGTTTTCCTTTAAAAAAAATTAAACAAGAAAATGCGGAAATTCATAAATTTTCTCTTTGTTCTGTATTTTCGGCTCAGACACCCACCTATTGAGAATAAATACCGCACTCGGGCACATACCTGTCAATTCTGAAGATTGCCCTTTTGGGAACCCGGCAAATTCTTAAACGCACCACATAAAAGATGATCATAGAATCGTAAATAATGGAGATGGTGAATATTTGATGAATAGGAGATGAGAGAGAGGGTCACCGTTTCATTTTGAGAAAACTTTCTTTGCCAAAAATTGGGTTGGTGCTGCTGTTACCTATTAAAGGAAATTTTCTGATTAACAAAACTGCTAAAGTTTACTGATTATCTTCTTTCAAACTTTTCAATTGAAATTTTATAAATGAGATTCTTGATATGTTCTCATGCGCTATTAATTTTGGCGCTGGTACACCCCCTTTTTGTAAGTTAATTACTGCATTCGGAAAATACATGGTTGGCCTTAATTCAAGTTAAAGAAGACGCGCTGCGCCCCCACCCCCGCCCCCGCCCCCGCCAAACTAAATAAATACTTCTGGAACATGTGATCACATGACACATTTCTTACACTCCAAACAAGTTTCTTCAGTCAAATTTCTATTATTAAAGTTGAATATAGGTTTCTCAAGTAAAATAAAGGCTTCTCAATCTATTTAGACTATCTATTCGATTAGCTCATCCTTTTGTTCTTGCATTTGTGGTCCCCTTTCCATCACAAACCACAAAGGAACCATGCTGACACCACAGAACCCTGCCATCAAGGTAAAACAACCACCAACCGTCATAGCGTCCTGCATTTTTGAAATGGCTGCTACTCCTGCCGCCGCCATCAAGCACCGAGCTAAATTGACGCAAGCAGTACTTGTAGACGTCTTCAGAGGGTACAAATCAGCCAAAAGGTTCATAGAAGTTCCTGCAAATGCAACGCACGCCAAACTCACCATGAAAGCGCCTATTAAGACCGCGGCAAGCGACTTGTTTTTTCCCAAACACCACCCAAAAATAAGCGTACCAACTACAAAAACAACAGCCACAGGAAAAAGAATAACAAGACGTGTTTTGAAAACGTTGAAGAAAGGCTTCTTTCCGATTTGGGTCTTTTCCCACTCCGCAAGATCTTGTTCGTATTCTAGCATGTAATGTTTATACACCATATTTAGAACTCTTCCAGTGCCTAGAGCGCCGATACAGCCAGCTACACCAGGAGCTAGGAAACAAAGACCGGTTCTTCTCACTGAGAAGCCGCGCTGTGTTTGAAGCACAATACTGAGCGAGGTAAGACTCATTGTCCAGGTGGTGAAATAGAGAGCAGTAGGAATAAGCACTGCAAGAATCTCAGGACGGAAGGAGATAAGAGGCACATCCATTAACTTTCTAGCCAAGGAGTCTGAGTGGTTTTCCTCTAAAGTTTTCGTGTCGTTCGTGAGTCTTTTTCTATAATTTGGAAGAAGCCACACTGGCGAGTTATTAATGAATCTAGGAGGAGGGACCAGCCCGTTACCGACGATCGTGCGGCGTGTTTCTGGGAGAAAGAAAAGACTCACAATGGTGCTGAAACCGCAACCGATTGCGAGAAACCAGAAAACAGCACGCCATGTGTGGAATCCAGATGCTAAGAGACCTCCTATAAGGGCTCCCAAGGCCATAGCAAGAAGCTGGATGCCAGATGTGAGACCTACCAAGGTTCCTCTAGTGCTAGGCGGCTCAAGGTCTGCAGCAACACCTGTGTTGATAGCAATGACTGGGGCTATTCCTCCTGCCTGCACAAGCCGAAGAACCAAAAGAAGCCAATACGCATTTGCGACCGCCAAGCCACAGCAAGCGCCAATATAAATGACACAGCATATAATCACAACCGGCTTGCGACCAATGGAGTCAGCAAAAGTGGCCGTGAACATGGGCGCAATGGCCTGGAGAATATAGTACATAACAACAGATAAATTGGCCAGCTCTGCAGAAACATGGAAATGGTCTTGGACTGAAACGATAATAGGAAAGTATATGTTCCCACTTATGGCGGACCAGAAGCCACTCTGTGCACACACAAGCGCAATAAAGTACTTTTGTCTTTTGGTAAAGACAGAGTAGGGTGCATCGGGGTCTCCAGGCGCAGGAAGCTGAGGTTTCTCCAGATGCTTCAGTTCTTCTTCCATAACGCTTTCCTTAGTCTTCTCTTTCTTTAGAGCGTCCATGAAGACCTAGAATTGTGTCTCTTCTTATACTTTGCCGGGGATAAATATTAACTCCGCAAGAAGAAAAAGAGGGCCATGGCTGTTCTTTCTGGCAGATTCTCCGAGTATACCGCTTACATGTATATGGAGAACTCTCTTTTTAGTGTATTTTTTGCCTGGCATGGCTTTGGTGGTTATATAGGTTTCTGCATGCATGATCACATAAATGGAGATACACTATCAAATCTGAGAAAAGCACGAATGCAAGGAGTTGTTAAAAAATAGCACGTTTTGAAATTCGGACCGAAATCTTTTTTATTGTTTCCTATCTTTTCTTAGAAGGTTGTCTCTTTGGACGGAATTAAGAATAAAACCGACCGGTAGCGGAGTTTCTTGTTATGGGACTATTAGACATCAAGTCAAGCTATTCTAGATAAGTATCTAGGATCTTTTCCTGTTTCTCCTTTTCCTTGTAGTGCGAGTTGGACGGCTGGTCAAACTTGTATGAGATATATCAATAGTTGGTTGTAGATAGACTTGTAGAAATCTAGGTGGGTTAGGCTACGTTAAGATAGGTTGTTTCGACTATGAACGTTTCACCTTTTTATACAGACTTATTTAGTCTTCAAAGCGTTCGGAAATAAACTCTCCTCAGATTGAAAGTAGGCTAAATACCATCTAAATTGCCCAGATGAAGCAAGCTTCTCACGAGCCTTTATACCGTATAGCCCCTTTGAGACCATCTTTCTCAGAAGCGAAAAGCGGCTCATTTTGCTTCGAACCGGGCTCTTTGAAGCTCAAGAAATATACCTCCATTCATCGGAACTTCGGCTCGAAATTTACTCTGCATTTTTTTACTCCCAGAATACAGGCCAAAGAAGAAACCTGATGAATGTGCTCAGAGTATTTAGATAATAAGAGAAAACATTCCAATTTCTTTTTTTCGTTTTGACATATTTAGACATCTTGGCACTGTATTCAAGTTGAAATGAAAGGTCTATATATATATAAAAGCTATGCATTTAGTGTTAAAAAAACTGAACCGTCAAATCTTTTTAGCCGATCAATAGGCTCATCGAAAGTGCCGCTTTTACACTCATTCATAGGGTCAATCAACTAGAATACACTGTATAACTTCTCATGAAATTAGATCAGAAAGGCACAAGTTTACAAGTTGAATAGAACAATGTGTACCGATACACCAAGTAATCAGAAAAACAATATTTCTATTGGAATTGTCACATGAACTTTGTCATCACAAAATAGATTTAATTGATAAGGCCTGTTTCACTCTTTGTATTCATTTATAATTCATTTCCGAAAGGGGAAGTAGAACAAATTTTTGACAGGTATCGGTGTCAAACCGAACTTCTCAATGTTACACTAGATTTAGTTTATTATTTCGAGACCAAAAGAACTGTATAATTCAGATATGAGCTCAACCTCATTTCCTATCTTTTTTATTGGCCTTCTGTACAGTTTACGAAATAGGAGATTTTCAACAGATAGCTACACTAAGCTATCCAATCAGAGAAAACTCATACGAATATACAACAAACCCTCGAAGAATACCAGAAAAATAATTAAACTATGGCCCCGATTAACTTCACCTTAACGATTAGCTCTCTCCTCTCGCTTAGATCATTGAGATAGTTAGCGTACAATAATACAGCTGTATGTACATGTATATAAAAGAAAAGAACTCACAAATCACCACACCCAACTCACAGAAAAAGGTAGAAATAGAAGTACTAAAATTATTTTATGCTTGTCCATTAAATATTGAGTGCATCTAGTTGATAGATACAACTATCGCTTCGCTCGCTGTGGTCGCTTTCCTCCCTCCGCTCCCTCGCTGAAAACGGTAAAACATAAACACACACCCACAAAAACCTCAGAAAATCCACCACCTCATGAAGCCCGAGACCCACCGCAGACCCATCTCGCCCAAAAAAGCTTCTCCCACAAAACGGACGGTCTTTGCTCCCCTCAACCGGTCTCCTCGCAAGGATCTGTATCTCACCTCATCACCAACAAAACTCGATGTAGTGGCTTCAGACTGGCGCGAAAAAGGGCTAGAAAACGTTCCTACGCTCAGAAAAGTTCACTCTTCTCCCGTAAGATCGCGCTCCCCCTCACCCTCCAGAAATGACCGCTTCATACCTACTAGACACTCTGCAGGCAGTCTCCGGCATCTCGAGCGTGCCGAGCTCCCTACCCCCAAAGATTCGCCTAAAAAGCACATAGAGTACAGTTCTTCCAGAATATACCGCCTGTCAGTGGCCCAGCTATGTGGCGTCGAGCCGCTGAAAGTGCTTCTGTATGCAGAGCCCACGGCATCGAGAATCCTGCTGATTTTCGACCTCCAGAGCCTCACGCTCTCTGATAATCTAAACAAAATAGTAGAGAGCTCTGTGCATACTACTGACGGCATCTCGCCCAGCTCCGCCATTGCTAGGGCCAGAAAAGTACCTACTATTCCTGATAGAATACTCGATGCTCCGGGCTTGGTGGACGACTACTATCTCCACCTACTTTCCTGGCTGAGCTCTAACCTTCTATCTGTGGCTCTTGGGAGCGCTGTGTATATATGGAGAGCTACTGAGGGCGCTGTGAGTCTTCTTACTGAGTGCGACGCCCAAGTGACGTCACTTGGCTGGAGCAACGACGGCGTCTACCTCAGCATCGCACGTGAAGACGGAAGAATAGAGATTTGGGATATCGAGGAGGGGGCAAAATTACGCACCATGAAAGTCTGTGATGGCCGTATAGCTGCACACGACTGGAGCGAGCACTTGCTCAGTGCAGGGTCTGGGACGGGGAAAATCTTCCAGAATGATGTCAGAGTGGCCAGTCATATAGTGGAAGAGTTTGGGGGGCACACGGCGGAGGTGTGCGGAGTTAAATGGAGAAAAGATGGGCTGCAATTAGCGTCTGGGGGAAACGATAACTTGGTGAATATTTGGGACGCGAGAAAAAGTACACCTATATTCACAAAATCAGAGCATACTGCTGCTGTAAAAGCTCTCAGCTGGTGCGATTGGAAGAGTTCTGTGTTGGCTACTGGTGGGGGTACAAATGACAAAAATGTCCATTTTTGGAATACTGCGACGGGGGGGAGATTACGGTCTTTGAATACAGGAAGCCAGGTGACTTCCATACACTGGGGAAGGAGCAGGGGCACGGGCTTAGAGGTGGCTTGTACTACTGGGTATCCTACCAATGCTGTGGCTATATATCAGTATCATACGTTACAGAAAACTGGGGAAATATTGCACCCGCATGAGGGACGGATATTGTATAGTGCTTTGAGTCCCGATGGAAAAACTTTGGCTACTGCTGCGGGGGACGAGAACTTGAAGTTTTGGGGAGTTTTTGATGGGATGGGGGAGGGAAGTTCAGGGGCAGGAGAGAGGGGGTTTAACATGGTTTTAAGGTGAAGAATGGAGAAGAGAAGGGGGCCCATTATTGGAGGGGAGTTTGATGCTGTTTCAAGTTGGGAAGGAGGTTATTGGGTTAAGTGTGATGCATTGTTAAAAGACATGACCAGTATGATGACAATCAAAATAGAAGAGTACCCCTTCTATCGAGAAAGCATGGGCGATGCTCAATTTCTGTTCTAGCTTACAGCTGTGTATATTTACTATATCTACTTAGTAGATATACACTGTACACACTGTTTGCACTGTTACCCAAATCAAAAACACTAATAGATGGAAGCCAATTCGCTTTATTTGTGGTCAGTATTTGGTCTGGTCAAATTACATTGTTCAGTGACAGCATACTGCCGTACTAGTACTCTCGGTATACTCGATACTCTGAGGTTTTGTTGACCGATTCACCCACACAGTGAATTGAATTACGAAATGCAATCAACATAGTGAATAAAGAGGAAGCACAAATCTACATTAGAATCATTGTTGGGGGATACGTTCAAGGTGGGCAAGGGTGGAAGTACTTAGGAGTAAAATAGGTATACCTTATATGCATACCTTCATGCTAAGCGTTAGCTGTCATTTGTGCATTAATTCATTTCTTCACCAGGATAATTCAGCTCTGGTTGCATTGGATTGTAGTTTCTGATTTGGTTAGGGGTTGTAATAACTCTAGACTTATATATAAAGACCAAAGGCGCAGAGTCATCAAGATTGATCGATCATAAACATACTATTATATTGGATATTGTAACGATTACAATAACTATAATATGTACACGTTGAGCTGAAATATTGTTTATTTGCTGATAAGTGAAAAAGATAGCGACTTGTAACTTGTAGTGTCCAGTGGAGTAAGCATTCACTCAATATTGGGATATTATGTTTATTGCTTAACAACATACACTAAAGCAAAGGGAAAGTAGAGTGGCTCATGAGCAAAGTATATCGATACAGTGGCCGTTTAACTTATGATCACTCACATTGTTTAATATGGTTGTTTGTTGATTGAACGAGATGCACTATAAGCGATGGTCTCGTTGCTTGAGTGAGTGGCATACACCAAGAGCAAAAAATGTATACTACAGTACAGCATACTACACTTATGGACATATACACCTTCAAGTGTGTACGGTTGCTACCTCAATGACAAGCACTGTGAGTGGAGCAAGCATGTTAAGCTCATGATCGGTTGGTAAGCTTGGTAGTTCATCCAGAGATATACATTGTAAAGCAAGTACATGCACTCATCCCCAATTTCCCCAGCACCCCTGCGTGGGTCACTTACGCCATGTGGCTCGAGTTTACTAGTTCATTTGTCGAGTAAACTACTCTCTTTGTTATCATCCATATTCATTAACTCGGTAAAATAAGATGTGCTGCTTCAAAGTATACACTGTTAGCGAAGCGAAGAGTCCAGTAACATATCATATATGTTATTAAGTTGAAGTGGGGGCGCGGGCGCATATAAGCGCACGTTACTGAATTTAAGTGTATTCGCTTCGCTCGGTGTGTTGACGAGTGTAATCAGAATAGCTTGAACAAAGTCCAAATAACAAAAAACCCCACCAACAAAACAATTACCGTCCGCCAAACCAGATTTCCCATCCCCATGCTTCTGCCCAAATGAGCAGTTGTGCTCTTCACACTCCCCATCATCGAGCTAAAACTTGAGCTGAGCCCATCAATAACCTCCGAATTTTGTGCATGGGTGTTGATGTCCTCCGTTATTGACCGAAGTGTGGAGAGCTTGTTGGCCAAGAGATTGAACTGGTCTTCATTCTCTGTTTCTCTTGCGAAGCGAGACATTATTTATATTATATTATGTTATATGATCCTGTATCAGTATAATTTGTCAATATAATATGTCAATGTAATATATCAATATCCCAGTAGTTTGTACGTTTAGTGTACTTAAGTATTTATTGTTAGCTAATGATCTCATCAGATCCTCCGGGTAACTAAAATTTTTCTCTTGAAAATTCACCAGAAGACAGGTATAACGTTAATCATGTCCAACGAAGACGTGAACAACCTCTCAAACCAGTTTGGTAACCAGAACCTCAACCAGGGCCAGAGCCAAAACCCAGGCCAGGCCCAAAACCAGGGGTTTAACCCAGCAGCTCAAGGATTTATCCCAACTTTTAATCCTGCAGCTCAACTGTACTATGCTTATGGGCAATCTCAGGGACAACCGCAAGGTCAATCCCAGGGCCAGAACCTGAACCAAGGGTATCAAGGGTACCAAGGCTACCAGGGCTACAACCAGGGATACTCCCAGGGACAGGGCTACCAAGGATATAATCAGGGCTACAATCAAGGATATAACCAAGGCCAGGGCTACCAAGGCTACAACCAAGGATACCAAGGATACAACCAAGGTTACGCCCAGAACAACAAAAAAACGGGTAAAAAGGCCATGTCTTTGGATGACTACACAAAGCAAAATGCGCCTGTTAAGGGCAACAAACCAGCCGCAAAGCCAAAGAGAACTTTGAAGATTTCGAGTAGCTCGGGGATCAAGATAGCCAATGCTCCTAAGAAAGAGGAGAAGAAGGAGGAGGTAAAGAAGGATGAACCAGAGAAGAAAGATGAGAAGAAAGATGAAGCTAAGAAAGAGATCAAAGAAGAGCCAAAGAAAGAGAAGAAAGAAGAATCAAAGAAAGAGAAGAAAGAGGAATCAAAGAAAGAAAAGAAGGAAGCTGCTATTGCAGCTTCTGTTGAAGAAACTTACATCGACCCCGAGATCGAAAAAGACCTCTTTGGCCGCAAAGAAACCATGGGTCTTCTTTTTATGGGTCACGTGGATGCCGGGAAACTGACGCTTTCCGGAAACATCCTCTTCCTCACCGGCGCTGTCGACAAGCGTACGGTTGAAAAATACGAAAAAGAAGCCAAGGACGCAAGCAGACAAGGCTGGTATCTTTCCTGGATCATGGACACCAACAAGGAAGAGAGAAACGAGGGAAAGACTGTGGAGACCGGCAAGGCGTATTTTGAGACCGAAAAACGCAAGTACACCATTTTGGACGCGCCTGGTCACAAGATGTATGTTTCCGAGATGATTGGAGGCGCCTCGCAAGCGGACGTTGGAGTGTTGGTCATCTCGGCCAGAAAAGGTGAGTTCGAAGCCGGATTCGAAAAAGGCGGTCAGACTAAAGAACACGCCATGTTGGCTAAGGTGCAAGGTGTGGAGAAGTTGGTTGTGGCCATCAACAAGATGGACGACACCCTGGTGGGCTGGCTGGAGAAGCGGTACAAGGAGTGCGTTTCGAAGATGAGCAGTTATCTCAAAACTGTAGGATTCGACGTAAAGAAAAGCGTGTACTTCCTCCCAGTCTCTGGGTTCACTGGAGCCAACGTCAAGGAGCGTCTGAGTGAGGCCAAGTTTTATGAAGGTCCTAGTTTGTTGGAGTACTTGGACGCCTTGGAGACGGTGAATAGAACAGTGAATGCGCCTTTCATGCTTCCAATCTCCAACAAAATGAAAGATTTGGGAACAGTTGTGGAAGGGAAGATTGCGTCGGGCCACGTGAAGAGAGGGGACCAGCTCTTGGTCATGCCCAACAGAACACAGGTCGAGGTGTTGAACATATACACAGAGACCGAAGTGGAGAACGAGATGGCCAAGAGCGGAGAGCAGGTGAGATTGAAGATCAGAGGAATTGAAGAGGAAGATTTGAGTGAGGGCTACGTGGTAACGTCGTTGAAGGCGCCGGTGAAGACGGCGACGAGATTCGAGGCACAAGTAGCGATTGTCGAATTGAAGAGTATTCTTTCTGCTGGATTCCAGTGTGTAATGCACGTGCACACGGCAGTGGAAGAGGTGACTTTTGTGAAGTTGTTGCATAAGCTCCAGAGAGGTACAAACCGGAAACTGAAGGTTCCGCCGCCATTTGCGAAACGGGGTATGAAGATTATTGCGGTGTTGGAGGCGCCGGAGGCGGTTTGCTTGGAGACATATGATGATTACCCGCAGTTGGGGCGGTTTACTTTGAGAGACCAGGGGGTTACTATTGCTATTGGGAAGGTCACAAAGTTGTTAAACTAAAGCAAGCGAAACGACTTACTTGAGCGAAATAAGGTTTAGTTTATAGTTTGGTGATCTGAGTGAGGATTGGTCAAGTGATTTAGTAACTAATTGGAGCGAGTGAGGATCATTTAACAAATTGGCCAACCAACATAACAAAGCGAGTGATAGAGGATTAGTTATAGTTATCTGAGTGAGTGAGCATGGATTCAAATGAAGCAGGATGATTGTAGTTTGGCTACGAGCAAAGCAAGCAGTTTATTTATAATATGCACGGGCTTTTGTCGCTTATGGGCTGGTTATACAGTATATAGTCTTTGACTCTTAATGATAATATCTGTGTTAGTTTGTACCAGGCTTACTCGTCTGTAGTGGCCTGTTTTTTTTGAGTGAGCAGCAGGCTGGTTGATCAAGGGTAGCTTAAGCTTAATCTCTTTCTCGTGCTAGTGAGCTTGTGGAAATAAGGAGTTAGCCAACTGAATACTGTGAGCTTATGAATGCAAGCCATTGTGTGAACTCGTGTGGTTAAGTATACCACGCTAGCGGATTAGTGAGTAAGCCTGTAAGATAGTCTATGTGCATGCCATGAAAGGCGTCTCTGGGTACTCAGAAATAACATATCGAAATTTGGAAATGACAGAGGGCATGTACCGTGCTTACAGAGCAAAGAAGGTGGTTGGGGGAGAAATCGCAATTCAACTGACTCTCTTAAAATCAAAACTATGCATACCTTCAGAACTTAAGAATCACACTTTTCAACATAGAAATACAAGGTCGCTTGATATTCAGAGATTCACTCGCTTAACCTCTGTACAAGCACTCTAAAAAATCATATATAGATCGTTACGCAGACGAAATCTGAAGCTAAAACTTAGTGAGTCTAATATTTCCTAGACTTCTATACAAGTGCATTTCAGATGTGCATCCTTTTGACGTAAAACACTTTGTTCCTTGAAAGAATCGAAATCATTCTTGACTTACAAAACTGTTCCTCGTTAATTTCGAAGATCTAGATATATACATGCATTTGCCAAGTAAACTTACTTCTTCCTGCCATCATCCCTCATCACAGTCTCATCTCAGCCCATCTTTTTCCTGCCTCTCGAAATACGTCCAATACTGCGGTGCACTCTGCTACTTTGCAAACCTCCTCGGGGCCATTCAAGGTAACAGAAATTGTAGAATGGTTTTCTGAAATGTGCCCAAAGACAACGTCAACAATGTAAGAGCTAATCTTGAAAGAGAAGGCGTCATTAGAAACGACCAAAACTTTAGCAGTACCGGTCTTTTCAAGAACCATAGCTAGAGAGCGCGCCGACCCTTGCGCCAGCTTGCTGAGTAGCTCATAAAGATCATGAACCCACCACGCATAGTTATGAACAGTTCTCAAAATAGTATAACCACAAACATAGAAAGAAGACAACTTAATGCAGTCGTCGAAAAATCCTTTTCCTATCATTCCAAAGCCAACCACCAATTTGAAGAGTTCATTCATAAATATTACGGTTCTTTTATCTTGGGTAGTCACCTCCGTCAAAGAAGCAGCCAAATTACCAAGCTCTTCGAGAGAAAGAGAGGGTGCGGGCTCAATGATAGTAGTGGTGCTCAGATTATCCAGAATGTTTGCAAGAGGCTGAGCCCAGGTGCAAACGAAACTCAAGGAAACCAAAATGAAAAGATTCATCTTTTTGATATGGAAACGTCAGCGCTTTTGAGGCTTATATGATAGCTTGAAGAAAACACAGGAAGGAAACATACAGGAAAGCACAGGAAGGCGATTAAACAGGAGTCAAGTTTGAGGTCAAAAAAAAGTCAAGAGAATGACTCACATCACTGTGATTTAACACAAATGAACATTTCAGGATCCATAAAGCTTTGGATCCACTATAACCATAGTTACACACATATACACGTCTATATACACATATATATACACACACATATATATATACTCTCAAATGCAAGTTGCTGACTTTCATTGAGTCTCTTAACATATAGTAATCAGTAAAAAAGCACAAACTTTGAGCGCTTGTTCAAACTGTAACTAAGTGTACGCATTTTGCACACAGAAGTGTATGCATGGGAAAAAACTCCCATACTGTGAGTATGACACTAATATGTGTTCTGATTGAAGAGTCTAGCCACGGTGAAACTTAAAACAAAGACCAAGAGCATTCTAGGATCTCATTTTAAAACTGGGATATCAACATTATCTGAGTTACTTACAAACTGAGTCCAAAATTTTCCTCAATCAGAAGAATCAAGAGTACCGACACCGTCAATGATCTAAATGTATATGTTTAAACCATAACTATAGTGCTGCTGATACTTGTTAAGGGAAAATGAACCTGCACTGTAGTATATATGCACCAAAATATAACCACAAATCTACAATTAATGCGATGAAAATGACGAGTACGTAGAGCACACAATTGACTACAATTCAACTCACTCGAAAAGTTTATTTGCGAATAACTCGATACATTTGCCTCGTAAATGAGTTGAACCATTCTCTCCCCTTCTATTGGCCCGCATGCTCCGGGTAAATTCCCCATAAATAAAATTTCAGAACGCACCCTATAACCACCATGTTCAGACCAGTGTTGCGCGCGTCATTCAGAGCCTTTCCTCTTGCCAGAAGAGGCTACGCCGAGGCTGCGGCCACCGGCTCCCTCAAGTTGAACTTCTCCCTTCCTCACGATGCCCTTTACGAGAATGTCAACGTGTCCCAGGTGAATATACCTGCAGTTTCTGGGGCTGCCGGTATTCTCGCCAACCACGTGCCAACCATTGAGGAGTTGGGCTCCGGTATTGTTGACGTGATCGAAAGCTCGGGTGCCAAGAAATCGTTTTTCATTCTGGGAGGCATTGCCACTGTTCAGCCAGGCTCTAAATTGCTGATCACTGCAGTGGAAGCTTTTCCAGTTGAGGCTTTCAGTGCCGAGGCTGTGAAGAGCAAGTTGGCTGAGGCTCAGAAGAATGTGGGATCTGCAGATGCCGCTGTTGCTGCTGAGGCTGCTATTGAGGTGGAGGTTTTGACTGCTTTGCTGCATGTTGCCAAATAATTTCACTTATCGAGCGAAGCAACATTAGCTCAGTGAGTATGAGCGAAGCGAGATTGAGGACTGCTTGATTAGCAAAGCGAGATTTATTGACATTTAGATGATAAATCAGATGATTGACTAGTTGTTCAATTGATTAACAAGTTGATTAGCTTGACGAGCTTGATCTTGTTGATTCGTATCAATCAAATCAATAAGTAACCGTGCAATAAATCACCCTTGTCATTGGTGGGTCGGTGCCGTGCCACCACAATCGACTCATAAGCGACCGTTGAAGATGGAGTGAAATGAATGAATATTACATTTTGTTGTAGTTTGTATGTTATATAAACCGGTCTGGAGGCGGATGTACCATAATGCCCATGATATATTTGGGGGAATTGACGGAGGTCTATCTCACTATTACATCATACGTTCAACTCATATATACATACATTGACCTCTACTCTGAAAGACTGCACCTTTAAGCATTCGTTTTTCAGACTTGTGCATACTGTCTGTGCCTGCTTCTAAAGGCGACCACAGCGATAGAAAATTACATGATCTATTCAGAAAATTCAACAATTTGATAGCGGTTCATCAACGGTGTATTGTGATATGTAGTACACTACTTCTTTGACTCACACTTTTAGTAGAGATAGCGTGATCACTGGCGAGCCTAAAACACTATAAAACCATAGATCTCCGAATTCTTTTTTATGGCTCGCCTTACTCCCTTCAAGAACCCGGTTCTCCCAGAGATCATAGGAGAGATTTTCTCATTCCTCTCGATAGAAGATCTATCTGCTCTCTCGGATCACTTTCCAAACCTGCTAGTTTTCCCTGCCCTCTTTCGACGTGTCAAATTCAAAAACAGATATAGTATCAAAATCCACCAATCACATGTGGAAAAATCTAAGAAAACAGTATCATACTTTCTTAATTACGGTTGGGTATGTTTTGACTTATTTGCGCCCCCAGACCACTGGGTTCTTGATCATATAAGCAAATATTTCCGTGTAATTCATCTATTTGAATCACTTCTCAAAGATCCGCCGATGGGTCTCAAAATAAAGCTAAAGTTAGATACAGTGACTCATCTTAGCATGGGTGGCGGGCTAATGAATATGACTTGGAATGATCCAATCTTGAAGTACGCCACAAGAAACGGACTTATTGAAGCCGAGGTCAACGTAAAGACCTTAAAGTCTTTTTCTGTAGGCTCTTATAATAGAATTACGATTGATTTATCAGCGTCGATATTTCCTAGCCTTGAAAGAATAGCTGTTTTTAATGTCTACCTAAACGTGCTCAGTCCTATGCCGAAAGTCTCCTTTCTTGAATACTCGAAAGAAGATCTTGGTGAAGTGGTAACAAGATTAGGAAATGTTCATTATCTATCCTGCAATAATAAACCTTGTGATAAACAAGCACTAACCGTCAAGGAATACAAAGGCATCTATTTACATAAAGATCAGCTAGTTCACTTGCCAAATGTGGAGAGAGCTGAGTTCATGGTCAGCAACCGGTTTGATATCCGCAAAAATGATAAACTAAGAGAGTTGATAATTGAAAGTGAAAATGATGAGTTTGAGAGATTACCTACTTTGGATCTTCCAAACTTGAATCTTCTCAAGCTTAGCAATTGTTACCTTTATGGTTTGGATTTTTCTCCTTTGGCTGGGTTGACTAACCTAAAAAGTGTTAGTTTGATAGAATGTGGATTATATAAAATCGTTCTCCCTGATTTCCCTAACCTAAAAAAAATCGTTGCTCTGATCAATTTGATTGAAGAGATAAACGGAGATGACTTTCAGTATGGAACATCATTAGAACTGCTAGAGTTGGATAATAATAACTTGCTGGAAATCTCAGTGTTGAACTGCCCAAACTTGAAACGTCTAGGATTGAGAAACAATTGGGGAATTCGCGATTTTGAGTTTCTCAAGTCTTTACCAAAACTAGAAGAATTGGAAGTAGCACGAACTGTTGCGGGAAAGATAAATTTAGCTATGCTTCCAAACCCGACTATTCGAGTGATCAAAATATAAATAGTTAACTACTAGTAGACGGGAAAATGACGCTTGTAACGGTTTGATGTGTTAGTAAGTGCGGGATCGCCCCGAAGAAGGTTTTTCGAAAGTACCATAGAGCATCTGAGCATTTGATCTTAATCTTACGATGAAGAGTGAAACAGACCATCTACAAAATATATTTAAATCATCAGTGTTCTGAAATCTGTTACTTGAACTATCAATTACTCTATAATCCCGAATAAATCATAATTGAAAACTGAATCATCTCTCTAGATCTTAAGAACCAACTTTCCTGTTGTTCTACCCTCACTCAGCCTCTTCAAAGCGTCTTTATACTCCCCCAAGGAGTACACACCACTCACATAAAACTTCAAGGAGCCATTTTTGTATCTCTTGTAAGCGTCCAAAGTGTACTTGTCAAACACAGCTTTGTTTGGAAGATACCCAAACACCAGAGGCATTACGATGGCTATGTTTTTAGGAAGAGTTTGAGGACTCAAAGTATGGGCGTCCAAACCACCTGAAGCCAGTCCATAGCTCACCAAAGTCCCAGTCGCTCTCAAGCTGTTTATGGAGGCCTCAAATGTACTTTTACCAACAGAGTCAAAAGAACAGTGTGCACCAGTCCCCGTGATCTCTATCACTCTTTTAGCCACATCTTCATTCTTATAGTTGATGGTGTACTCTGCTCCCAACTTTTTGGCGATTGCCAACTTTTCCCCACTGGAAGCCACGGCAATTGCGTGTGCACCCCTCTCCTTCACGAGCTGGCACAAAATCTGACCAACACCCCCGGCCGCAGCCCACACCAACACATAGTCACCCTTCTTAACTGGATAAGCAGAGTCAACAAAAGTGAGTGCGGTTAAGCACTGGGCCACGATAGCCCCCATAATTTTGAAGTCTTCTTCAGAATCCAAAGGAAGCTTCGTGATGTTGCCGCTTTCCTTCACGCTGGCATACTCACAATAAGTCAGGGAGCCCATATGTGCAACATAGTCGCCTTTTTTAAATGTCTTGACTTTGCTCCCCACAGCAACCACTTCTCCAGAGGCATCAAAGCCAAGTATGCAGGGGAGGGGGGTCGGTACCACTCCTTTGATGATAAGAGAGTCCACAAAGTTTATACCAGCGTATCTGTTTTTGATGAGCACTTCATCTTCTTTGATCTCGGGAATAGGCCGTTCTCCATACTGGACCACCTCCTCAATAGAGCCATGCTCAGTGATGAAAACTGCTCTCTGGGACATCTAAGTTGATATAAATAGTGGAATGCCGATCTTTACCCTCAAGTTGAAGCGAAAGCTCTATATATAGTGTATTCTCATATATATGCAACATGGAGATAAGCGGAGATCATTTCTAGAAGCGTTCGCAAACATTATTCGGCTTACAAACATCGCGGCAAGCTCATATGCCGTGTTCGTTTAGCCTATGTAACGGATTTTAGAGTTAAATGCGGAAAGTGTCTTTCCATTGAACCTCAAGCAGAAAAGACAGCAAACGCCGATGAGTAAGTAGGATTGGCTACCTAGAAGGGCTGGTTTGAAAATAGATACTCATGGTATAGTACAGGACGTAGAAAAGCTCTTCATAGAGAAGCCGTTAATATGCAGCATTAGTAATGCTGACCATTAGCAATGCCACAGACGATGTCAGTGGAGTGTTCATTCAATCACATATGTTGCAATAAAGACATGTTAAAGCGCATATAAGGGTTTTTAAGTGTACAGGTATATAACTATGTAGGTATATAAGCATACACGTACATTTAGCATAAAATAATTCGGCGAGTCGCTCAACTTTGTACTCTGAGAAAACTTGTATTCAATGTACGATACATTTGAAGAGTACAATTTCTCAACCACTTAAGTGTGTTTATATTTATTGAAGTGCTCACTAAGTCGGAAGTGTAAATGACTATGGATCAGGAAGTTAACTATTAGCAAACCTTCAAACTAATAAGTCAAAAATCAGAGCTGATATGAAGGGGCCCAGGAGGTGAGGGCAGGAGGTTTTTTCAAAACCACTTAAACATCAGGTATAGTACAACAAACATGATAAAAGTGACATATATTCCTATTATATACCAAATGCAGATTTCCAGTTGAAATGTCGAAAGCCAATTATGGTCAAGAATAACAAAAGAGCAATAGAGTACATCGTATGCTATAAGCAGTAATTATTCAATGATTCAATGGTATGCCCTATACACAATATAAGCAGCTTGTCATTGGAGCAAAACCCATAATCTTCACGAACTCTTCCTAAATTCAGGAAAAATAAGCTTATAGGCTCACACTGTGGGCTACGCTTCACTTCTCTCGTAATCTCTCTCTTCATTACGCTTTGTTGCACTCATATTGTCTTTTCTTGGCTTATGACCCACTCCTCGAACTCTCTTCTCTTTCCCACAATATCTATGAAAGCACCCCTGTTTGTAATATTCTCATATGGCCCATTATCTACAATCTCTCGCCCAATCATCGCCTTGTTCATCTTGATCGGCTTAAAAAACGCGTCTCCATTGCTGCTTACCACAGGCGCAACAGCAGCTCCAGAAACTACATTGTACTGTCTAGGATTGAGACTAGCTATGAACGATCCGATTACGAAGAATACCAACCCAGCTAAAGCTTCAAGTTTGATCTGGTTAGTATATGTCAACCCTAGAAATGGTGCTAGGCCCTGGTTAAATAACAAGAGTGAGATAACACCTGTCAGCAAATTCATTAGAATCAGAAAGTTGGGAGAATACTCACATCCAACGGGAGCTCGGGCTGTTTGAACACATGCTTCAATTCATGAGCCAGATAAATGGCATGAACCAAAAGAGTGCTTCCTAAAAGATACCCAAGTCTTGATAAAATGGACATTTTTCTCAGTATATTGTAGAGTAGAATTATATCTGTTGAAACAGATACACCACTATCACTATCACTAACAATATCTGAATTGGGGTGATCAACTTTCCCGTCACGTGCCTTCGATTTTGAAATTATGCGAATAATTATCCGAGCCTTCAAAAGACAAATCTGCCAGCATGCCTTCTCAGCCACCCTCATTCACCCTTCCTTCTGGAGCAAAGATCCCAGCCATTGGCTTCGGAACAGGGACCAAATGGTACAAACCGCCGAACACTGATATCGATCAGAAAGCTGTAGATGCGATCATCTCGGCTCTTGAAGTGGGCATGTACCACATTGACACTGCTGAGGTCTATGGCACACATGCTGAGATTGGGGCTGCTCTTAAACAATTCCTTAGTGCCAATCCAAAAATCACAAGAAAAGACATTTTTGTAACCGATAAGTTTTACCCACCAAACTTGTCTCCTTTGAAGACTGTGAACGAGTCTCTCAAGACCATGGGCTTAGACTACCTTGACTTGTACTTGGTGCACACTCCTCTTTTGAAAGAAATTTCCAAGTCCGATTCTATTACTTTGAAACAAGTGTGGCTGGAAATCGAGCAGCTCAAGGATGAAGGGAAGATCAAAGCTGTAGGTGTATCCAACTTCAGAACTGGTGATCTTGATGAATTGCTCAGCTTTGCTAAGCACAAGCCAGAAGTTAACCAAATTGAATTTTCGCTTGTGATGCAGAACCAGTCTGCTGGCATATACGATTACTGTAGAAAACACAAAATTATTTTGGCTGCTTATTGTCCTCTTTCCCCCATTGTGGCCGCAAAGGGAGAAGAGTATGCTGAATTGCACAGTTTGCTTGAGACAATCGGGAAAAAACATGGTGTCCCAGCTTCTTCTGTGGCTCTTCGGTGGATCACTCAAAAGGATGTGATTCCAGTCACTACGAGTGCCAAGAAAGAACGGTTGGTTCAGGCTTTGGACATTTTCAATTTTGAGTTGAGTCAAGAGGAGATGGACAAATTGGAAGGGGCAGGGGAGAGGGTGAAGCCAGTGAGACAGTGGTGGCAGGGAGTTTATGATTGATTTGGATTTTTGATCGGTTGTTTTTGCTTGTTCATAGACTTGGCGTATAAAACCTAGCTGCTTTGCTTGACTTTTGATTGGTATTTGGCTTGCTATTTATCACTATAGTGCGTGTTTATGTTTTTAAGTTGAATTGTATATACTGTGTATGGAACATGCTGTAAAAAAAAGAGCTACCACCGAACCGCTCAGGGCCATTCAGCTGATTGACTGAGACCAGCAAATCAAGAGACAAAGAGATGAGAGTGACAGAAGACTTTCTTTACCGGGCATATTCTACTAACTTTAGGTCTTATGCTATAACAGGATCCAATTATAAGTCAATTGGCTGGTTTTGAATGCGCTTACTGCAATATACTGGGAAGTATGACTTCGTAGATGCATGCACTGCCTGAGACACATCACTCAGTCATGAAACCATTTGAGCGAAGGGCCTCGCACCTGCTCGGCTGGCATAATCTGTCTGCACGTATTGCTTCTCCCAACTGTTCTTCGAGAGATTGCCTATGGTTAATAGAAATATTATATATAGATCTATGTATGAGACGTCTGAGTTTCGAATTGCAGATGACCAGGGATATGTTTGGATAGTATCATAGGTCATCACATAGACATATGTGACATCGGTCGAACAAAGCTACTAACCCAAGCCAATATGTTTGATGTTTACACTCGAAGTATGCCCATGTACTTGGGTTGCAGGCAAAAGTCGCCTACAAAGAACTACACCACTGTCTCAAATCCAAAGAAAATCAAAGAAATTTTCATAGAAGAAAATAAAGAGTCATAGGATCATATCTTAATCAATTCAATCTGACTATAGTATATATTAGCCCACTGTAATTATTATTTATTTTGGCAATAAAGTGCTAAAATAATTTCTAATTTTCACCTAATGTCATTTGCACCCCTCAAGAACGACCTTATTCTCCGTGCTGCGCGCGGGGAGAAAACAGAGCGGCCTCCTGTTTGGATCATGCGTCAGGCTGGTCGGTATCTTCCCGAGTACCACAAAGCCAAGGCCGGCCGTGATTTTTTCGAAACATGCCATGACCCAGAGGTGGCCTCAGAGATCACAATCCAGCCTATAGACCACTTCGACGGCTTAATTGATGCCGCCATCATTTTCAGTGACATCTTGGTTGTTCCCCAGGCCATGGGCATGGAGGTCATCATGGTTGAAGGAAAAGGACCTACTTTCACTGATCCACTTCGTACTCCACAAGACTTGAAAAAGCTCAATATGAAGCCAGACGTGTCTAAAGAACTTGCGTGGATGTTCAAATCGCTCACTGTTACCCGCACTAAGCTCAATGGCAGAGTTCCCCTCTTTGGCTTTGCCGGGGGCCCCTTCACTCTTCTTTGTTATATGGTAGAGGGAGGTGGCTCTAAGATCTTTAGATTTGTGAAAGAATGGCTTTATAAATATGAAGAAAGTGCGACTGAGTTATTGGAGGCCCTCACAGATGTGATTGCCGAATTCTTGGCTCTTCAGGTAAAGGCTGGCGCACAAATTCTACAGGTATTTGAAAGTTGGGCTGGAGAATTGGCGCCCACAGAATTCAAAAAATTCTTGCTTCCGTACGCTGTAAGCGTGCGTGAGAAGACGCAAAAAAAAATCTCCCAGCTTGGATTGGAGCCTGTTCCCATGGTGATTTTTGCCAAGGGGGCTTGGTATGCCTTGGATTGGCTTTGCGACTCTGGGTATGATGTCGTTCTGTTGGACTGGTTGTACGACCCAGCTGAGGCGGTAAAGGTGAACAAGGGGAGAGTGGTTTTACAGGGTAACTTGGACCCTGGTGTGATATACGGGACAAAGGAGAAGATCAGTGAGAAGGTAGAAGAGATGATTGGGGGGTTCGGGGGTGGAAAGGGGGGATATATTGTTAATTTTGGGCATGGCACGCATCCTTTCATGGAGCCGGAGAAGATTGGGTGGTTTTTGGAAGAGGTACATAGGGTTGGAAGCACTTGAGGAAAGCGAGATTGACCCTTCCCTTATTCATTGGTTATTTCTTAGGTAAATAATTAATCTTGTGATCAACATCTCTTCTTATAACTATAGTTGAATGATTAATTATTCCATTGGCCAATTGGCGCTTATGACGACAAATCTCGAAAATCTCGAAGACCTCGAAAAGCAATGTATATCACTGTTTCAACTAGGTGTGCTTTGATTCTCACTAATAAAACAAAAAATTCCCCGTAATTTTTTTTCAGTTGTCACAGCTAGGGCACTCAACCCGCCTAGGGCCCATAGCTAGGGGCGGGGACTGGCGACTAAAAAAATTAGGCAACTGGGACTACGCTATCTACAAGCAAGGCTTTCATTTTCATTTGTCACAATCTTTGATAAGTTTGAGAAATCAACGAAGTTGCACTACGTGTTTATAGTCGTATATAAAGATTCCACTGAGCAAGAAGCCATTCCATGTCCCATTACTGATCAGATTACTT